>CM071928.1:46909245-47332888 GCA_016081115.2 Rehmannia glutinosa
GAACCACCAATACTTGACGTAATGTACGAAGTTTGGAGTTGAATCGGGAAGAAGTCAGACGAATCGGGCGAGAAACGACAGGAAACGAGCTGATATCAAGCTTAGCAGGTGCGCACGGGCAGGGCGTGCGTCCCTAGCATGGCCTGTGCGCCTACTCAAGATCAGTTCTCAAAGTACGACTACAAGCACGAGCTGGTCATGCTCTAGCGCACGACTCGTGCGTCCTTCATCAAGTTGACATTTTCTGCGGCACCCAACATGCGCTGGGCATGCGCTAGGCGCACGGCCCGTGCGCCTTTGCGGAAAAACAGAGTCTGACCTATTTCGAACTAGGTTTTCGACCCAAACGAAGTACAAATAGAGACGGGGCGGCCACAAACAAGAATACGCTGATTTTTGCCCTAGAAAGCAGAGAAAAGAGCAATCTTCCACGGGAAAATTAGAGAGATCGATCAAGACCGCAACCACACCTTCGAGGATTGAAGATATATCGAGAGATCGTCAACATCCCCGAGTTCACTCATTCCATAGTATTTTTATCATTCAATTAGTTAGACATGAACATGAATAATTTGTCTATGGATTATTTATTTTCTATGTCTGGCTAAACTTCTTGTGATTCCCGGGTTTGGGAGTATGTTAAGGGATACTTTTATTTGATTATTAATTGCAATTGAAGTTAATGTTTCCAACCCTATTCAAGTACTTTGCTTTAATTCTTGTTTTATCAAAATTCGTTTGGTTTAACTTGTTTGATGTATTGATTCATAATTCTAACCGATGAGTTTCAATACTAGATCTATGAGTACTTGACATGAATATCTTGCATGATTGAGAAGTCTGTGAATATTCGTGAGGCTTTATAATCTTTTGAGCTTTTGGGAGTTGGATATCTCATGTTGAGTAGAGATGCTAGCATAGATATTCCAATCAACGCTTTTACATGCATCTCGAGAGAGAGGGTAAATTACTTTTGTGATCGGTCTATAGGGAAGAATACGTTTAACTTTGGTTTGATTAATCTGATAATAAAAGGGGCTTTAACTGAAACCATAACCCAGGAATCCATTCATCTACATGATCTTTTAATCAACTCTTTGCTTTGTTTCTTTTAGGATAAATTTCTGCTTTAGTTTATAAAACCAATTCGCTCACTTTCAATCGTCTAGATAAAAATAAGGCTATTATAATCCAGTACTTAGTATATTAATTTATTAGTCCCTGTGGATTCGACCTTGCTAACCCTATTCTATAAACTGTACCGTACACTTGCGGTGAAGCTAAAAAATAAGGCGAACAACTGGTGGACTGGGCGGGCGGGGTGGGTTGTAGGGTCCGTCTTACGGAATAGGATCCTTAAGACGGTCCTACAAGAGACCTACTCATCCTCGCATGTATCGAAAGAGGGGGACGGAGTTTTAAACCAACTTTACCGGTATTGTCTGACAAGCGACCGTTAAGTGCACCTACCATATTATAAATATATATGTTGATTTAAATGAAACCAATTTCCTCGGATGGGATAGTATGAACTAATTTTATCCATTAATTGGAATTTTTGTATAGGTGTGATTTTTCCAGTTTTTTCAGATATTTTTATTAAATGCCTTTTATTAAGGGTATTATAGGAATTTTGTAAGTTGGCAAGTCTTTTTTCAGAGTGGTTTGACTTTTTGAAACTGTATTTTGTGGGGGTGGTGTAATTGTAATAGTCTTATTAATGTCATGATTTTCGGGATAGTTTTTCTTTTTCAAATTTTTTTTCTTTTCTCCGAATCCAGCATAGTTAGTGTTTTTTTGATGCTTAGATAACTATTAGATAATGCACAACTAGTTATCTTTTGCTGCATTGTTTTATGGCATATAATGCTAAATGTAAAAAATTCGAGGATGGTGTTTTGTGTGTTTTTGTTAGTATTTTGGGTTATTTTCTATGTTTTTAGTAGTGTATTTCGTAGTTTTGCTTGCGTGTTTTGTGTGTTTCGTCGTTGAATCTATTTTCATATATTATGTTGGTTTTTAGTGAAAAGTACAGGTAGAACGAGGAATGAACGAGGAGTGAGCTGAGAGTACAATTTCGGGAACGAGGAGTGAGCTGAGAGTACAATTTCGGGAACGAGCAGTGAATGGACAAGACAAATGTGTGCAAAACGACTATGAACGGCGGAGAAGAAAAGCAGGGAACAGTCGTTCAATGGCCTTTCCATGATCGTTCGTCGCGTTTTTAACGTGATTTCTCAGATTTTAATCCGTTTTCTTTGAGGATTTTGACTCTCCTAAGTTGTTAGGTGGCACTTGGGCTATAAAGGGGAGTCTAGGCTTTAGATTTTCATCATTCAAACTAGCAACAAGATTTGGAGCACTTTCTTTATCTCATCTCCCTTCTTCACGTGAATTCTAGGATTTTCTTTGCAGATCTCTTTATGACTTGAAAAGGTGTAATTCTTCCAACCTTTGTTTTTCTATTTGATTGATACTATTTGATTCATGAGAATGATTGCAATTATTATCTCTTGCTTAATTGCATTGATGAATTTATCCATGTGCTAGTTCCCTTGTTTAAGGGTTAGAATGAGTTGAATCAAATAAACAAAGATTAGATATTGATTGATTGGTTATACTTTTCCTGATTGAATTGTTTTATTGTATAATTGATTGTCTGATCAACTATCGATTATTTTGAGGGAATAACTGAGACCGAGAGATGATATTATTATCGGACTAAATTCAAATAGTGGATTAGATTTGAATCAACAATGTATTATCTAACTTGGTTAAATAATTGGGTAAATTGGATCTAGCTCGACTTAATCTGTGAATACGAAAGTCATCAGATCTAAGCCTAGTTTATATCTATTTTCTTAATTGGTTAATTGCATGATTAATTGATTGGTATTTTGCATGTGAGTTTGATTAGGTGATTCTGAAATCTTAGACGTTTAATCCACATCGTTTTCGTCGGGTTATTTGTGTTAAGTTTTAATTGATCATATATTTGTTTTTCTTTAGTTATTTAAATCACACAAATTTTGTTAGAGTGTTTAGGATTTAAATTATGTTTCTTGTGAAATAAATAATTGTTTGTTGACTAAGTCTCCCACGAGGACAATTTTGGTCAACTTGGTACCCGACAATTGATTTCGTGCTATTGTGAGCGCGCTAGATTTATTTAGGTGCTTACGGTCGAACAAAATTTTGGCGCTATTGTCGGGAAAGGCTTTAGGCGTAATGATTATTGTGTTTATGTTTTCTATTTTTTATTACGATTCTTTTTTTGTTTGCCTTTGATTTCTACTTCATTCCACAATTGCGTTTGATCTAATTTTATGGTGTTGTTTATGTAAGGACGCATAAATCTAAAACTTGACCTTGTGCCTTTTGTAGACGACGTTCATCAGATTGCAAGATGTACAAGGAAAGAAGGGGACGATTCTGCCGACAGTAGGAAGGACACCGAAGAATAGGGGTGCACATAGTTCGGGTTAACCGATCGCACCGAACCGAAACTGACCATTCGGTTTGGACCAAAACCGATCCAAAATTTTTGGTTCGGTATTTGATTTTAAGTTTGACCAAGTTCGGTGTTTGGTTTCGGTTTATGCGGGGAGGACCGGTTGACTGAACCGGCCAAAAAAATGAACTTTATATATATATATATATATTTTAAAATAAATAAAACTCAACTAGGGCTAGGGCCGCTGCTGGCCTGCTCTATCTTTAAAAAAAGTGTTTTTTTTCCTTTCACAAAAGTGCTTTTTTAAAGTAGAAAACACAAAACAGAGACTGAATTAGTGATAGATTAAAAAGGGTTGAAAATTTTCTAAGTTATTTCCTTACTCTTCCCCTCCTATACGACTCTCACTCTGTCTCTCTCAAACTCGATGAACGGAACAAAAGAAAACCACCAGCCGACAGCCACCACTCCGCCGTTCATACTGAAGACCTCGAGGAACTCCGACAGGCTTCCTTCTCCGGTAGGTGAAGAGATTTCTTATTTCTTATTTCTTGTTTCTTATTTTGTCAAACCCTAGCCCCCAAATCATGTCTAATATCTTCTCCTTCATATGCTTTCATGGCTTTCATGTCTAATATCTTCTCCTCCATCATTCTTCGCCCCTTTATTGCTCTTGAAAGTGATTTGTCAACAACCACTACCTATAATATTTTTTTTCTATTTCTTTTAGTTATTTTTCAAAATAAACTTAAGATGATAGTTGGGCATCTTTATTCGACAATGTTATTAATGTATATTAATTGATCATTCTCTTTGTTTTAAATGTTTAAAATTATTTTTTGATGCAATTTTTGTTGGGATGAATCAACATTTAACACTGTAGAGTAGATTATAAGCTTTTTATTTTGGTGATAAGCTTTTTATTGGTGATAAGCTTTTTATTTTGGTGGTGCCTACTTGTAGAGCATATTATAAAATTGTCCCACTTTTGCTTGTATGACATACCTGTGCTTAGTGATTTTGCTACTTTTGTATTAATTAAATTCTATCATTTTAGGTATGGAAAGTGGACAAGGTGACACAACATGTTCGAGAACCGCAGTTTCACGTCCTACATTAAGTACAAATCCTCATTCAATGGAACTTGAATATGGGGCTGCAAATGACACAACTGAAAGGTGCGAGTTGGAAACTTTGAAAGAAGTTGAAGAACAAAATGAAAGGCCAAAGAGGAAAGAAATATCTAGAAGATCTCGAGTATGGGACCACTTCAAATATTACAAAGACGAAGATGGTAAGCCTCGGGCAAAATGTAAGTATTGTGATAGAGCATATGCTGCTGATCTTGCGAAAAATGGTACGTCCGCTTTGAATAATCACATGAAAGCTTGCAAAAACACCCTGATAACATTGGAGATAATCAAACAATTGTAAATTTTTGTCAAAATATAAGTGGTGGCATGAAAGAAGGAAGTTCACATTAGAAGTTTGATCAAGAAACTGTTAGAAAACCTGTTGTTCGCATGATTGTTATTGATGAATTGCCGTTCAAATTTGTGGAGAATAAAGGATTTAGAGAATTTATGGGTAATTGCATGTCCCCAATTTTTTGTGCCTTCAAGAACAACTATAGCCAGAGATTCTTTTAAAATGTTTTTTGTTGAACAAAACAAGTTGAAAACTCATCTTAACGCTTCTGGACAAAGAATTTCCTTGACAACTGATATTTGGACATCTAATCAAAGCTTTAGTTACTTATGTCTGACTGGTCATTATATTGATGATGAATGGAAATTGCATAAACTGATTCTTAATTTTGTTTCATCTCCTAATCATAAAAGTGATGATGTTTGTCTTGTGATTGAGAAAAGTCTTCGTGAATGGGGAATTGACAAGATTTTTGGTATTATTGTTGATAATGCTTCTGCTAATGATGTTACAGTAGCCTATTTGAAAAGAAGACTTAACAATTGGGGGACTTCAGTTTTGAATGGAAAATATATGCATATGTGATGTGTGACTCATATTATAAATCTTATAGTGAAAGATGGAATGAAAGAGTTGAATGAGTCAATTCGGCGTGTTCGCACAGTGGTGCGGTATGTGAGGCAATCACCTATGCGACTAAAGAAGTTAAACGATTTTATTATTGAGGAGAGAATCGAGTGTAAGAAATCATTGTGCCTAGATGTTTGCATAAGATTGAACTCTGTTTATAAAATGCTAGAAACGACTTTAATTTATCAGGGTGTTTTTGATAGACATGAGGTCAATGATTCTGATTTTTGCGCTGATTTTATGCCTGGTAGAACGCATGGAAATATTGATTTTCCCACTCAAGATGATTGGATTGTTGCGGAAAAATTTGTGACAGTGTTGCGTTATTTTTATGAACTCACTCTTCGAGTTTCTGGATCCACATATGTGACTTCTAACACTTTCTTGGATGATATATTTGAAATCAATGAACGTTTGAATAATTGGCTTAATAGTGATGATGATAGCTTGGTGGATGTGGCTGCGAGGATGCAATTGAAGTTTCAAAAATACTGGGGGGATGTAGAAAGGTTTAATATGATGTTGTATATTGGTTTTGTGCTTGACCCACGTCACAAGTTCATTGTGTTACAATATTATTTAAAACAAATGTATGGGTCTCAACATGGAGAAGAGATATCAAATTTGGCAAAATCTGCTCTTTATGATAAGTACAAAAAAGTATACGCTTCAGCGACATCATCAACATCATCACCTTCTTCAGCTTTGCATAGTAAAAGTAGATTTCCAACAGATAGTATGGATAAGAAACTTCACATCCAAGAGTTGGTATCTGGGATAGGGGGTGAAGAATCAGAGTTAGATATGTATTTAAATGAGCGTTTGGAGAAAGCTGCTAAATGTTTTGATGTTCTGGATTGGTGGAAATTTCAAAGTCGTAGACTTCCCATTTTAGCCAGATTGACTCGTGATATAATGGTTATGCCTTTATCCACTGTAGCTTCAGAGTCTATATTTAGCACCGGGGGCCTTGTAATTGATGATTTTAGAGCTTCATTGACTCCTAAAATGGCTCAAGCATTAATTTGTGACCAAGATTGGCTCCGTCATTCTCCGATAAAATCTTTGGAAGAAGATTATGATTTTATAAAGAGGATTGAACAAGGTATAATTTTAATATTCATTTAGACTTTAGAATTCGTTTATAATATACTTGTACTTCCTTCTAATTTTGTGTTCTTCATAAAATGGTTGCAGATTTGTTGGCTACGGGCGTTGGTGTAAATTCTAATATCCTTACTTTATGATTATTGGCTGGGTGTAGATTTTGGACAGTGGACTGAAGTAGTTTATATTATTTTTTATGTAACTTAATTGGTACTTGGCACTTGGTAGTAATTAGAAAGTTTTGCTTTTTGACTTGATGATCTAGTGGTTTTTAATTATTTGATCCTTTGATGTCATGGAACTTAAATGGAAAGTAGCAGGTTGATATTGATCTAGTGGCTTGTTGTTAATTATTATGTACTTGAATAGTTGAATCATTCAAGTTGAATGTTTATTATTATTATTATTTTTGTATGTGTGTGTAAAGTTTATATTGATCAATTTGATCTAGTGTAGTTGTAACTTGTAAGTTTATATTTAGGACAAAGTAGCAGTTTTTTTTTTTTAAATTTTCATTAAAATTTGTTCTGCTGGAAAATGAATGAACTGATCGAACAAACTTGGTCGAAAACCGAACCAAACCGAGCAGATCGGTTCGATTTTCGATTTGCCATTTTGAAAAAACTGAATTTTTGGTTAAATAAAAGTTCGGTCGGTTCGGTTTGGTTCCGACCGAATGTGCACCCCGACCGAAGAATATCTAGATCTCTTTCCAAAAGAATAAAAAGAAGATCACAAACTATGTATGGGTGACAATCAAAATGAAAACAAATGAGGAAGCGCGTCCGCCTTCCATACGAGTGTTTGCACGTGCAGTCATTGGAACTGCAACATCTTATATCACTTTGGGACAGGCGGCAAAGAATTATGAGCTAAAAACCATTCACTTCAACCAGTTGCCATCTTTCTATGGGATTCTTAATGAAGATCCTCTCAATTTCATTTGGGATTCTATATTGTCATTTAAACTTTCCTTTACAAGATTTGAATGAGGACTAGTCCCGAATGCGCTGTTTTCCGTATACTCTAATCAGGCTAAAACGTGGTTTATGTCTCTACCTCCCAACTCCTTAACTACTTGGGAGGCAGTGTACAGTAAATTTATGGGAAGGTACTACTCACATTAAAAGACTTCAGATCTGCGAGCTAAAATTGCTAGTTTCTGCCAAGCCGATGGCGAGTCTTTTCATGAGGCTTGGGATCACTTTAAGGGTTTATTAATTCAATCCCCATACCATCTCTATCCATTGGAGCTATTAAATCAATTTTTCTATGATGGGTTATCATATAACTATCAATATATGTTTGATATTGCAGCTTGAGGTGATATGGATGAACACACAACCCATAGACATCCACGATATCCTAGAGATGATGAGCACTAATTCGCAACAAAAGAGTGTCAGGAGTAAACGAGTTTTAGTAAATGCAGTAGCCTCAAGCTATTATGTGACAAAACAACTGGCAGAACTGACTAAGCAAGTTGCAGTTGTTGGCTACACCAGGGCAATCACCAGTCGCCCCCTCTAGTAAGTCATGCGGTATTTGTGGTGGATTTGGTCATGAGGCTAACATTTGAAATATTTCTCTTGAGAAACAGATTGCGGATGTTAATACAATCCAAGAATATCAACAGAGGCCCTGTAATGATCCTTTCACTCAGACATGCAATCCTAGTTGGCGGAATCATCCTAATTTTGATTGAGCAAATTCTACTCCGCATTTCAGCAGCCCTAGTAACCACCCAACCCAGATTAGAAGAGAGCTTCAATTCTTTTATGCAAGTCAGTCAACAAACACAAGAGGATAATATAACAGGTGATTTGAATCCTTGGAGGCATCTGTTAAACAAATTGGACTCAAGTCGACCAACTGGTTACTCAAGTCTACGAGATAACTCAACATGTCTTCAAGAATGAAACATTACCTAGCTAGTCAACGCAAGTTCAATCCATCACTGTTCATGAAATTAGTGAAATTTATGATAATAAAATTGAGCTTCCATATTCTAGTGTCTCGTCTAACACTGCAAGTATTGCTAAAGCAGAGAAGAAAGATGATGAAAATGAGGAAAGCACGAATAATGAGGCAAGTCAGGGATCATCCTTACACAAAATTGACAATCCCCACAAACCACATATTTCATGCTCAATTCCACTCCCAAAATAACAAGATCCAGGTAGTTTCATTATTAATATTGGTTTTGAGAATAGTAAGAAAGTTGCA
Organism: Rehmannia glutinosa; assembly: GCA_016081115.2. Lineage (NCBI taxonomy): Eukaryota > Viridiplantae > Streptophyta > Magnoliopsida > Lamiales > Orobanchaceae > Rehmannia > Rehmannia glutinosa. Next base: position 46,918,091 of record CM071928.1, read on the forward strand.
GGTGTACTTGATCATGGAGATGGAATTAATCTTATGCCTTACTATATTTTTAAGCAATTAGATTTATGGGAATTGAAGTATACTAGGTTATGTTTGTAACTTGTTGATAGGTCTTTTAGGTATCCTAAATGCATTGTTGAAGATATTTTGGTCGAAGTCAACAGCCTTGTAACTCTCGTAGATTTTGTTGTCTTGGATATGGGGAAGGATAAAAGTAATATTAAGGATCATAATATTTTGTTGTGTAGACCATTCATGACCATCATCAACACCTTGATTGATGTCAAAAATAGAAAACTAAGTCTGTACGTTTGGAAAAAACTGTGACGTCTTCAATTATTGATATAGCTTGCAGTCATGCATGTGCATTGCATGATAATTTCATTGTTGACTCTACCGATTCTATTGTGAAAGAATAGTGATCGTAGGAACACGGTGTAATTCAAAGCTTGATTCAACCAAATTATACTTACAAGATGGTAAGAGATGCCTTGCTTAATGACCCATGATTTTTTCAGTTGGTACCGTCAAGCTAATGACGTTAAAAGAGCACTTCTTAGCAGACGACCCAAGCATTTTAAGGTTTTTTATTAAAAAAAAGGTTAGAGTTTGTTTTTATTTTATGTGCGTTGTATGTGTGTTTGTGTGTTGAGTTTACTTGCATTTTCGTTATTTTATTTTTAGTAGTCTATTTTTGGTATTTTATTTTCCTTCACATGGCTTTTGCAGGATTGACGGCTTACGTGATTTTCTTAACTGTTGCCACATCATAGCAATTTTCAGGGACATATCTCTCTTCTTATCTTTTATTTTTACGCATTGAGGTCATTGCATGACTTAAGTGTGGGGGACCAATTAGTCGGTGTATAGGCGTTATGACTGCATGTGGTTACTTCTTTTACTAGGGTCATGATTGTTATAAGCTTAATAATTGTGACGTTTGGCCAACCTGAAATTGATGTATTAATTTGAGTTTTGATTATGAAATGGCGTCATGATTTGATACGTCAGATTTGACTAAATTGTGAACCAACTCTCATGGTAAAACAAATTAGACGATGGTTAAATGACAATCTAGGATATGCGGCTTGAATTACGGGGTTTCGATGATGTGATGTAACTTAAGACCCTTTTTTGATTTGTGTGTCTACATAAAATTGCTATTCTAGCGAATGAAAAAAATCAAAAGATCAGAAAAAAAGCAAAAAAAAAGACCAATCGAGATTATACTTATCTGGTTGGGCTGCTTAGTAACTAGGAGCATTCATGAGCCCCATACTTTTACGTAAAACAGCGGCACTAACATGAGTCTGGAAAACTACTATAGGATCCTTTGAAGAAAATTCAATGTTTATACCTAGTGGAAGATATCACGAGAGTTCCAGTGGGAAAAAAATGTTCATGGATAGTGATTGTGTAATTTGTTGAGTGTGACGAGATTGCAACTTTTGAAACAGATTTAAAACCTAGTAAGGAGGGTCATACACCTTAATTAACTATTAACCTTAGCCGAGTGAGTTCGTTATGAAAGTTGGTGATCGATGTGGCATAGTCCAAGGTGGATCGGACATGGTGTTATGGATAAATTGGCCTTCAAATTGGACATAATATTTCTTGTTGGGTTTGTAGGTACTATTATTTGTTTAAGGACAAGCAAAATGCTAAATGTAAGGGAGTTGTTTTGTGTGTTTCTTATAGTATGTTGTGTGACTATTTTGGGTTATTTTCTATGTTTCTAATGGTGTATTTCATATTTTTTCTTGAGCTTATTTTGTGTGTTTTGTCATTGAGTTTATTTTCATGTGTTATATTGGTTTTTGGTGAAAAGTACAGGTAGAACGAGGAACTAACGAGTTCGTAGGCGGCTTTTGGGCTATAAAAGGGGAGTCTAGGCTTTAGGTTTCCATCATTCAAGTAGAAACAAGATTTGGATTTCTCTATTTCTCTCGTCTCCCTTCTTCACGTGAATTTTAGGGTTTTCTTTGGAGATCTCTTTACAACTTAAAAAAGTGTAATTCTTCTCAACTTTTGTTTTTCTATTTGATTTTCTTTTTATATTAATTGATTCATGAGAATATTTATAATTATTATCTCTTGCTTTATCAAATTGATGAATTTTCCATGAGCTAATTCCCCTTGTTCGAGGGTTAGGATGAGTTGAATAAAATAAACAAGCATGATATTATTGCTGAACTAAATTCAATAGGGGGTTAGATATGAACCAATAATGTGTTATCTAACTTGGTTAGTTAATTGAGTAAATTGGATCTAGCTAGACTTAATCTTTGAATACGAGAGTTATCAGATCTAGGCCTAGTTTATATATGTTTTCTTAATTGATTAATTACATGATTAATTATTGGTATTTTGCATGTGAGTTTGATGAGATGATTCTGAAATCCTAGATGTTTAATCCATATTATTTTTGCCGGGTTTATTTATGTTAAGTTTAAATTGGTCATTTACTTTTTTTTCTTTAGTTATTTAAATCACACAAATTTGGTTAGAGTGTTATGATTTAAATTATGTTTCTTGTGAAACACACTAATTGTTTGTCGGCTAAGTCCTCCGTGAGGGACGATTTTAGTCAACTTGCTACCCTACAATCGTTCTCGTGCTCTTGCGAGCGTCGCTAGATTTACTTAGGTGTTTAATAGCCGAACAAGTGGGTAGGGAATAAGTATAGTTAGTTTTCGTTTGATGCTTAGATAGATCTTAGACAATGAATAGTTGGTTGTTTTTTGTTGCATAGTTTATGACACTTATTGTATAGTTGGGTATAGTGTACTGCATATTTAGTTTTTATACACTGAATTGATAGTTTCGAGACAATGCATAGTTAGTTGATTTTTGCAGCATAGTTTATGATACTTTGCATAGTTAAGTATAATGTACTGCATGCATAAATAGCTTCTAGAGAATGCATAGTTAGTTTATTTTCTCTGCATAATTTTCAAAGATGCAACATCTCATGTTATTTATGCGGAACATTAGGGCTTGAGATCAATCTGAATGGTAACATATCGTGTGTTTTGGTCACTTTTCATGTTTTGTAACTGTTTTTTTTTTGTTGTATTTGGATTACAATTTAATTGTCTTTTTACATTACTACCATTTTGGTGATTAAATTAAATATTTATTGTAAGTTTAATATATTTAATCACAGCCCTCAATTGTTATATGGAAATGACTGAGATTAGTCTTTACGGTTTCACCCCAGACATTCAGACACTAGTCTCATTAGATTCAACCCCTATATATATAGGGATAAGATCTCGTGAGATAGCCTCTTACCGTGAGACCGTTACGACTAACCACAACCGCTCCCATTAAATAATTGATGGCTGAGATTAGAATGAATAAAATTAGATTAAATATTTAATTTAATCACAAAAAGGCAACACTGTAAAATCACAATAAAATATAACCTCCTCACCATTAAATACGGGTAAATAAAAATGGAAATAAATCAAACAATATCAATTACGTTCCATATATATATATATATATCAATCCCACAAAAATTGCCACCAATCCCTCAATCAAATCTCTCTTTATCTCTCTCTCTGTCTCTCTCTCTCATAGTTTCACCATTAACCCAAAACATAATTATTGTGACTCTAATTCATATTTAGAATAAACTAGAATAACACCCGTGTGTTACACTGGATTTGTCCAAAGATAAAGTTTTAGTGTCACAAATTTAAAAGATAGCCTAGATAAAATCTTGATTTTTGGATTATTTTTTATCTCTTAAATTTGTTATCTTTTAAATCCAAAAATATATATTCTGAACTAATATAATATTTTTCAAAAAAATATCTTCGGATAGATTTGATCTTTTCAAAACTAATTGTGAAACTTATTTTTGGGATTATATTTTATAAGACAATCTTTTATTTTTGGGATTATATTTTATCTTTCATGATCTTAATTTAAATTTGTTATCTTTTCATTTGTTATATTTTAGTTTTGTACGTAAAATTTCCACATAGATAAATGTGAAGCAGCCATATGAAATTAGAAGGATGAGAAGTTGACAAATGTCTAAGGTTAATGAGGTGATGACATGTGTTAACTTATTTTTTCTTTTAGTATATATGGTAGATTTGAATCATGTCGTAGCAAAAAATCATAAACTAAAATATGCATATAAAGCAAATACATTTTTGAAAGATAATATTTTTAAATGTATGTCAAACCCCAATTTCTATTGGTTGTTAGATTCCTTGATGTGTTTCTGGAATTCGTTGAGAAACATATATAGTAGTTATTTGATAGGATCGTTTAGTATAATCACTATCCGCCCTCGGATCGATAATTGAATAAATTAATTTGGAGGCTATTTGGCTGAGCTTATAAGCTCTTTAAAACATCTTATAAGATGTTTGAGAGCTTATACGCTGTTAAAATCTGTTTGGTAAACTTTTTTTAAAAAGATCTTATAAGCTCATTAAAATAAGATGTTAGGAGCTTATAAGCTGTTTTTAAAAAAGTAGGGAAACCGCAACTTTTATTCAAAATAAGATCTTATATCAATAACCTACTTTAATTTTGATTATTTTAATTACACAATTGCCATTACTAACATCTTAAAAGCTCTACCATTTTATTTTATCTAAATACTTCAACAACTTATTCTTAAAATAAGATCTAACACCATATAAGCTCTAAAAATATCTTAGAATCTTTTAAATAGACTTAGCCAAACACCCTCTTATTTTAACTTTAATTGTTGTGATAGGCTAATTTATATCTATGATGAGCTTATTTAATTTTATTATAATTTGGTTTGAATTATTTATTTAATTGTGAATATAATTGGTTAGTGGGTCAAAATTAGATTTAATAAGAGTAATTTGAAATATATGTTGGAAATAGCATAAATCATAAATTAAAAGATAAACCAAATATATTTTTTAAAGATAATATTTTTAAATGATAGTGTAGATAAATCCTTGATATTTAGATTATTTATTATCTCTTAAATATTTTATTATCTTTTAAATTCAAAATTATATTATCAATTCACTTTTAATTTGTAGACAGGAATGCCACATGGATAATTATAAAGTAGACTTGTGGAATTGGAAGAATGAAGAATTGACAGATGTCAAAATTAATGAGGTGATGACATGTGTCAACTTTGTTTTCTCTTTTAGTATATATGGTTGATATATTGCATAAATAGTTATCAGACAGTGCATAGTTAGTTGTTTCTTAATGCATACATGGTTATATTATATTGCATAGTCATATTTTCTTTGGTGCATAGAAAGTAATGATATAATATTAATTAATTGTTGTTTGATGCTAGCCAACAAATAGTTAGTTATTGTTTGATGAATATATAATTATGAGACAATTCGTAGTTAGTTATTGTTTGATGCATAATAAACGAACGAGAAACATCATCAGCCAAAAGAAGAAGAAGAAGACAACAATCTACACATCAAAAGAAAAATTAGTGGAAGGCATTTGATAATGGACAGAAGGGAGACCCATCTGCTTGACAACAAATACCTAATAGATGAATGAAATCTTCTGCTATAAATAGCCTTCAGTTCAGACGATTGAGACACACCTTCATCACTGAATTCAATTATCAGTTCTTTCCTTTAGTTTATAGTTCTTAGTTTTGTACAATTTGCACGGTTCTGCATATTTTCTCAGCAGCAGTTGATAGGAAGGGTAGCACGGAGCAGGAGCTTACCACTGGAAGCTTGAGAAATCTTCCAATTGGAATACATACAAGTTTCTTTTTACCCTTTCTTTTAATTCTTTCTTGTAAATTGTAGAACGTGTTTGATTATTTGTTGTTGAATTTTATGAATATCATCATGAGCTAAATTTATGTTTCTAGAGGATGATGTAACTTAATCGAATCTTATATTTTGATGCTTTTATATATCATGTTTCGGTAGTGAATTTATTTATACTATTTGTTTAATTACTTCTAAATTACTTGATCAATAATTTGGATGATTTGGTTTATACAGTTATAATTTGAGAGAATAAATTGTATAACTAGACTAAAAATAGTATAACTTAGATTTTCATATAATTGAGAAATTTTTGAATTCTCTGAAATCTTGCTTGTGAATTCACTGATCTTTATAAAATCTATTTTGTGATTTTATAGCGATATTGAAACCCAAATTTAGATCTTTTAAATTAATTACTAACCGAGAGGTAGAATTGATTATTTTCTGGAATTCATGATTTATAAATTACTAATGAACAATTGATAGATTAAGCTGATAAATATAAGATAAGATTAAGTGAATCATTCCTCTAGAATTTATTCATTATTGCATATTTAAATTGTTCAAGCCAATAAATCGATCAAACTTCGTGTTAAATTGTATTTTTGCTATTTATTTTTTAAACACCCAAACTCATTATTCGATTTTCTAGATAAAATTAAGCTATTTTAATTACAGTGCTTATTGTTTATTTAATTATCATTCCTTGTGGATACGCCAACCCAATTTTTATTACTGTATTAAAACAATTGACACCGTACACTTGTGGTAATATTTTCACGAACAAGTTTTTGGTGCCGTTGCAGGGGAATGAATTAATTTCATTTGCACTAATATTGTTACCATATAGTCTTAATCTTAATCTAGATCTTTTAATTGTTTTTATTATTCTTTCAATTTTTAGTTATTTTATCATAGTTCATTCGATGCGGCGATCTTAAAGCACTATTTTAATCCCTTTTTATCCAGAAATCGAAAGGACATTAAGAGAGCTCCGAACACACCAAAAATTTGAGGCATTCGCAATGGATGGACACAATGATGAAGATAACAATAATGGTCCACCGATACAAAATGACAAGAGTGAGCTATTCGAGACTACTTCCAACATAACACAAATCAAAATTATTCGGGCATTCAATGCCAACCTATTAATGCGAATAATTTTGAGTTGAAACTAATTCTCATAAGTATGGTTCAACAAAATCAGTTTCGGGGGAGTGCAACAGATGCCCCGAATGCTCATTTGGCCACATTCTTGGAAATTTGTGACACCATAAAAATGAATGGTGTCTCGGATGAAGCAATCCGATTTAGGCTATTTCCATTTTCACTCCGTGACAAGGCAAGACAATGGTTACAATCGTTTGCCCATGCAAGCATTATAAATTGGAATGATATTACTCAAAAATCTATTGCAAATTTTTTTCCACCAAGTGAGACACTCCAATTAAAAAGTGAAATATCCCAATTTCAACAAATAGACTTTGAACCTTTGTACGAAGCATGAGAACGATTCAAAGATCTACTTAGAAGATGTCCACAACATGGGTATGCTAATTGGCAACAGGTTCAATATTTATACAACAGAATGAATGGGCAAACTCGTACCATTATTGATGATGCTGCAGGAGGTTCATTAATGAGCAAAACTCCCACTGAAGCTCTTGCTTTGCTTGAAGAGATGGCTACAAATAGCTATCTGATTGACATGTATTTTGCATGTATTTTGGGCTTAATCTTGGCAAGAATGTGTTGATATGCATGCATTATATGAGTAAATAGGGTTATATTCCTGTTTTGTGGAAAAGGATTACGCTTTGCTCGTTTTGTAGGAATTTATCGATAATTGTAGCATTTTGGCAACAATTCGGAGCATTGCAATCGCCAATATTTGATGTGAAGTACGAAGTTTGGAGTCGAATTGAGAAGAAGTCGGACGAACCGGGCGAAAAACGGAAGAAAATGGCCAAGTGCCGGTGCAAGCTGTGGTGAGCACGGGCAGGGCGTGCTCCCTCTCCCTAGCACCGCCCGTGCTCAACTCAGACCTGAAGACTCAATGTTCGACATATAGCACGGGCAGCCCGTGCCAAAGAGCACGGCCCATGCTCCCTTCAATGAACTGAGCAATCCTTGCGGCTACCAGCATGGGCTGGGCGTGCCATATGGCACGTACCGTGCCCCTCTACGGGAAAAACAGAGTTTGATTCGTCTTCAACTAGGTTTCGACCCAAACAAAGTACAAATAGCACGGGGCGGCCACAAACAGGGATACGCTGATTTTTGCCCTAGAAACCAGAGAGAAGAGCAGTTTTCCACCGGAAACTTCGAGAGATCGATCAAGACCGCAACCACACCTTCGAGGATTGAAGATAGATCGAGAGATCGTCATCATCCCCGAGTTCACTCATTCCATAGTATCGTTATTTCAATTAGTTAGATTTTGATTATGAATAATTTGTCTATGAATTGTTTATCTTCAATGTCTGGTTATACACTTTGTGATTCCTGGGTTTGGGAGTAGGTTAATGAACACTTTTATTTGATGATTAATGATAATTGAAGTTAATGTTTTCTTCCTCTATTCAAGTACTTTGCTTTAATTCATGTTTTATCAAAAGGCCATTGATTTAAACTTGTTTGATGTATTGATTCATAATTCTAACCGATGAGTTTCAATACTAGATCTTGAGTACTTGTCACAAATAGCTTGCATGATTGAGAAATCTGTGAATATTTGTGAGATCTAATAATCTTTTGAACTTTTGGGTGTTGGATATCTCATGTTGAGTAGAGATGCTAACATGGATATTCCAATCAACGCTTTTACATACATCTCGAGAGAGAGAGGGTAAATTACTTTGGTGATTGGTCTATAGAGAAGAATACGTTTAACCTTGGTTTGATTAATCTGATAATAAAGAGGGGGATATTAACTGAAACCACAACCCAGGAATCCGTTCATCCATACTTGATCTTTCAATCGCTCTTTGCTTTGTTATTTTAGGATTAATTTCTGCTTTAGTATTTACAAAACCAATCCATCACAGTTCAATCGTTTAGATAAAAATAAGGCTATTATAATCCAATACTTAGTACATTAATTTATTAATCCCTGTGGATTCGACCTTGCTAATCCTATTCTATATACTGCGCCGTACACTTGCGGTGAAGCTAAAAAAATAGGCGAACACTATCAATGGCCTTCCGAACGATCTATACAAAGAAAACCTACAGTTGTTCGAGCCAGATACCATGTCAGCTTTATCTGCTCAAATCTCAGCTTTGATAAATCAATTGGCTGTGATAAATTCAGTGAGCAAAACACAACCGACAGATAAAGCTCTAGTGGCCAGTCTCGAAGGGGTACTACAAGATGCCAATGAGCAAGCAAATTACCTAAAAAATAGAAATTTTAACAATCGAGGTAATCAACTGCCAATTCATTATCATATTGGTCTTAGAAATAACGAAAATATTTCTTATAGCAATACCAGATATGTATTGCAACCACCTCTGATATTCCAAAATCAAGCAAGCACAAGCACACAAGTTCGGGAGAAAAAAGCCCTCCTTGGAAGAATTACTTGGCACATTTATTGGGAAAACTCGATCCAGGTTGAACAGAAGTGATGCTCATATGGATAATTTGGATTTAAAGGTAACAACAATTGAAACTCACCTCAAATCCTTGGAAACACAAATGGGGCAATTAACTATGGTTATTAGCTCGCAACAAAAGAATGAAATTTTTCCAAGTAACACCGAGGTAAATCCACGTGAGCATTGCAAAGCCATAAAATTGAGAAGTGGGATGGACTATGATGGTCTAGAAATGTCAAATTATTCCACCAGTGAGACAAAAGCAAATTCTGAAATTCTCCATAAAGAAGAGAACATTGACAAAGAATCAAAAATTGAGAAACCTGAGGTAACACCAATTTCTAATTGTGATCTTAAGTTACCAAATTCTCTTCATTTTCCACAGAGATTTCAGAAGAAAAAGCTGGATTTTCAATTTTTCAAATTTCTGGAGATTTTCAAAAAAAATCATATCAATATCCCTTTTGCCATTGCACTTGAACAAATTCCAAATTATGCAAAATTCGTGAAGGATGTGATGTCCAGAAAAAGAAAATTGGAGGCATATAAAACTGTCAAACTCACAGAAGAGTGTAGCACCATTTTACAAAGAAAATTACCATAGAAGTTAAAAGATCCGGGTAGTTTCACTATCCCTTACACTATTGGCGATTCTTTCTTTAATAAAGCTCTTTGTGATTTAAGTGCTAGCATTAATCTTATGCATTTGTATGTTTTCAGGAAACTTGGTCTTGGAGAGGTGAAACCATCTACCATTACTTTGCAATTAACTGACAGATCACTCACTTACCCAAGAGGAGTGATTGAAGATGTTTTGATAAAGATTGATAAATTCATATTTCCGGCAGATTTTGTGGTATCGGACATGGAAGAAGACCAAAAATTCCTTTAATTCTCGGGGGACCTTTTCTAGCAGTTGGACGAGCTTTAATTGATGTGCAACAAGGTGAGTTAACATTACGGGTAAATGATGATGAGGTTTTGTTTAATATTTATAAAGCAATGAAATTTCAAGAAGAACCTCATACATGTCATTTTGTTGATTTGATAGAACAAAATGCTCAAACGGATATTATTGAAAAAAATTCAAGAGATCCGTTGGAACATTGTTTGACTCAATCAATAATGAAATATGATGATGAATTAATTAATGACATTGATTTACTTGAATATATTGTTTCTCTTGATGCAAAACAAGTTGAAAAAGATAACCCAAAAGAAGAATTGGAAAAAGAAAATATTGAAAATGCTCCGAAAGGAACTTTAGAATTAAATGAACTTCCAGAATATCTAAAACTTACCCGGTTATTGTTTCTGCTTCTTTGTCTCATTCTGAATAGGAAAAATTGTTGCGTGTTCTTCGTGAATATAAGTCGGCTTTGGGATGGTATATTTCTGATTTAAAAGGTATAAGTCATTTCATTGTAATGCACAAAATTTTAATGGAAGATTCTAAACTATCCATTGAACGCAAAAGAGACTTAACCCAACAATGAAAGAGGTAGTGAGAGTTGAAGTTCTCAAATGTCTCAAAGTAGGCATCATCTATGTCATTTCTGACTGTTCATAGGTTGGAAGTGGATAGAGCAAAGATTGTAGCTATTGAAAAGCTACCACCACCATCAAATGTTAAAGGAATTCGACGCTTTTTAGGACATGCATGATCCTACAGGAGATTTATAAAAGATTTTTCAAAAATTGTTAAACCTCTTTGTAATCTTCTTGAAAAAGATTCTACATTTTTCTTTGATGAAGCATGTTTGCAGGCTTTTGAACAAATAAAAAAGGCACTTGTTTAAGCTCCTATCATGGTAGTACCAGATTGGACTCAACCATTTGAGCTCATGTGTGATGCAAGTGATTATGCAATGGGCGCTGTCCTTGGCCAAAGGCAAGATGAAATTTTCAAAGCTATTTATTATGCAAGCCGGACCATGGACAGTGCCCAACAAAACTACAACACCACTGAAAAAGATATGTTGGCGGTAGTTTTTGCATTTGACAAATTTTGAGCTTATTTGGTAGGGAACCAAGGTAATTGTTTACACGGATCATGCGGCAATTCGATATCTTTTTTCAAAAAAGGATGCAAAACATCGTTTAATTCAATGGATTTTGCTCCTTCAAGAATTTGATATTGAAATAAGGGATAAAAAAGGTAGTCAAAATGTTGTTGCTGACCATTTATCCCGCCTTGAGCAACCACACGAGGTAATAGAAATCCCAATAAAGGAATCATTTCCGGATGAACAAATAATAATTGCCAAAACAACTCTACCATGATACACGGATTTTGTTAATTACGTTGCATGTGGAGTTCTTCCCCCGGATTTAACATCATATTAAAAGAAAACATTCATATATGATGTTAAGTCCTACTTGTGGGATTACCCGTTATTGTTCAAAAAATGTGCTGACTCCATCATATGCCGTTGTGTCCCTAAAGAAGAAATAGGAGAAATTCTCCAACATTGGCATTCTTCTTCTTATGGAGGACATTTTGGACCAAACTGTACCGCTGCAAAGGTGTTGCAATCTGGTTTTTATTGGCCCACTTTATTTAAAGATTGTTACACCTTTATCAAGACTTATGATCGATGCCAAAGGTTGGTAACATATCAACGCGTCATGAACTTTCTTTAACAAATATGATGGAGGTGGAACTATTTGATATATGGGGCATTGATTTCATGGGACTGTTTCCGACTTCATATAGCAATCTCTATATTTTGCTTATGGTTGAGTACATATCCAAATGGGTGGAGGCAATTTCCACACTAACAAACGATGCCAAGGTAGTGCTAAAATTTTCACACAAGTATATATTCACTCAATTTGGCACTCCCCGGGCTATCATAAGTGATGAAGGAACGCATTTGTGTAATAAATTATTTAACAACCTTCTTGCTTGATTTGGTGTATGTCACAAAGTTGATCTTGCTTATCACCCTTAATCAAATGGCCAAGATGGAATTTCTAATCGTCAAGTTAAGCAAATTTTGGGAAAAAATGATAAGCTATAATCGAAAAGATTGGTCACAAAAACTTGATGAGGCATTATGGGCTTATCGTACGACTTACAAAACACTCATTGGTATGTGACCATATCGATTAGTGTTTGGTAAAGCTTGTCATTTACCGATTGAACTGGAACATTGTGCCTACTTGGCAATAAAAACATTGAATTTTGATTTAAAAGCTGCCGGTAAAAATGATTACTTTAGTTAGATGAAATGGAAGAATTTCGTCATGAATCATATGAAAATGCCAAGATTTATAAAGAAAAAAATGAAAAAATGGCATGATCAAATGATTTTATAATGTGAATTGTTACGCGGCCAACAAGTGTTATTATTCAATTCAAGATTGAAGTTATTTCCAGGCAAGCTGAAATCACGATGGTCTGGGCCATTTGTAATTGAAAGAGTATCCCCTTATGGAACTGTAGAGTTGCATGTAAAAGACATGGATACATTTGAGGTAAATGTGCAACGATTGAAACATTACTTCGGGAACAAAACAAGAAAGATTATAAATCTTCCACTTGGTGACACAAAGTTTTAAGCCCGGGTAATTAGTCTAACTGAAGACTATAAACTTAGCGCTTCTCGGGAGGTAACCCGAGATGTGTGTCATTCTCTTAAACTTTTTGTGTGCGCGTTTATTAAATTCTATAATTTTTCAATTTTTTTGTATTTTCTAAATTTCTGGAAGAAAAAATCGAACATGGTCGGGCCGTGTCCGTGGACACAGCCATGTTGGACCATGTTGAAAAAATTCCACTCTCCCAGACGGCAACACAGCCCTCCCATGTCTTCAGAAATGGCAGTTTTTATTCACTTTTATTTTTTTATTCAATAAAAAATGGAAAATTTATGTACCGCGCTACAGTGTGAGCTGTAACGCGGTACAACTCCATTTTATATAAAAAAAATTAAAAATTGCAGCAAAATACCACACGTCCATGATCATTTCTCTTTCTAAAACCCACAATCACTTTTGTTTTCCCCCAAGAGAGAGCACTCAAGCACATATCAAACACACCCACAAAAAACTCTCTCTCAAGGCCGAACAAACTAAGCTCCACCCCCCGTTGAATTTTTTATTCTTCTTCGAATTCCACTCGGATGTTTTTTGCTTTGTTCTCGGATTAAACAAGTTTAAGGTAATTCTCTTCCCCTTCTTATTCAAAATTCATGTCAATTAGTAAAATTGTTCATTTTGAAGCATTTGAGCCCTAATTGATAAAAATGTGAATTTTTACCAAATTGAGCTTTAATTGTTATGATAATTGATGATTTTTTTTTGATAATTTGCAATTGTTTAAACATTATTGATTGTTGGTTGTGATTTTTGGGGTTTAAACACTTCAAATTTCACAAATTCATATTATATAAATTGATGCCCGCAAGGTGTTCGATAAAATGCTTCAATGAAAAATTTTCCTAATTTTTGAACAAATTGCATACCAAATCATAAGATATTACTTTGTTATATTTTTGGATACAATTTTATCAAACATCATGAATGTTTTACATTAATTAGACGACAAACGGGGTTAAGAAAAAGAATTGTCCTATAACTCGTTTAATTGTCAATTTTACCTCTCGACTTTATTTGTTTAGGAAGTCTCGTTCACATGGAAGAGGTCGTGCATCTTCATCACAACATGAGGCTTCTACGTCTGTTCCACCATATTTCATATTTGATCGACGTGACTTAGAACTTTACAGGTTATTCCAAGAAAAAGTCTGACCTCGATCCATTGTAAAAGAACGTGGAGTTTACCATCACCGGAAGATGGTGAATTGTAAAAAATTATTCAGGAGCGCCAATGGACAGACTTTGCGAAACAACCGAGCCCAGGCACAACTTTAGTGTTATACGAATTCTACACGTCTTGCCTCAAAGAACATGTTGACGCAAATAACGTGCCACGATCATCGGAGGCCCGCACGCGTGTAGTCTTAAGTAATAGCACGGTTGACTTTTCGCCAAGAGCAATTCGGGCCCTTTATAACTTACCCGAAGTGGATAATACACGGTATTTGGCTACATTGGAGACTCTAACACTGGATATTGTGCTCCAATCAATGACAAAGTCGGGTACATGATGGTTGACTCGAACTCCAGGTTCTTCTGAATTTTTTTTCGAAGCCACCAGTTTAAGTCCATATGGATATGCATTAATGTATTTTATTTGCGCACGGATCGATCCCAACAATCATACAACGATCCGTGCTATATGCTTGTGCACAGCTCCTTTACATCATCGCCAACAATATTCTATTTGACTTGGGAAAATATATATATCAAAATCCATTGTTCGTTGCATCACCGCTGGAAAAAAAGTAGCTCTCAATCATCCTTCACTTATTTTTGAAATATGGAGAATGCAGGGTCTCACCTGGCTACCTCTTTCGCATGAAATCCGTCCCATAAGCCCAGTTACTCACAAGACGATTATCAAATACAAACATTTGGATGGCGCACCTGCACATCCTCGCGGATTGGGGTACCTACTAGATCCTGTGCACCCAGCCCCAGTTGTCGATGTTATACCAAACACACAAGATGGGGCAGATACAGACAGACAGGTTGATACAGGTACAAAAGGACATGATGATATTCCAACAGAGGATGATGGACATACTCACAATGAGGCTTTTTAGGTCCAGGTTCATCATCTTGAACAGACGATAGTAGACTTACGAGAGGAGATGCGAGAGGATCGGGAGACCTTATGCCGAGACTTGCGCAGGGAGATACGCCAGGAGATGAGGAAGATGTAGCGTCGGGCATATAGACGACTTGCTGCTTGTGATTCCTATCATTGGGATTATTTGGCATCATGGACGCATCACATTTTACATCCTGATACTGACTTTATTCCTCCAGTTATGCTGCCTTCCCCACCTACTTCATCGGATGATGATGATACTACCGGTTGATGGAGTTTCTGGATGTTTTATTGACCTTAATTTCTTTATTGTTTATCGTTCTTACATTAAGGTCAATGCACATTTTAAGTTTGGGGGTAGTATTATGCATCATGATAACTTTTTAGCATGTTTATGTAGCCTATGATGTTTTTGATTTTGACTTTGCATTATTTAATGAATTGTCTGAATGTTGATGTGTTTAATTGTTAGCTAAGGCATGTGATAAATCTTGAAATTGTGATTTAATTATTATATATAATATTTGAATCAATTTTTAATAAGTTGCTCAAATGATTTTTAAAATATTGACTAAATGATCCTCTTGTAACTCATATTTTTAAACATTTTTCAAAAAAAATTTTGTATAGTGATATAACATAGGAAAATGATTTAGGCCATCTTTGGAAAAAGCTAAAGCATATATAGTCTACCAAAATAAATTTTTCCTAGTACCTCTTTTGAGCTTAATAATACTTTTTGTTGACAACCTGCTGATTATACGAGCCAAAATGAGAAAATCTCCCCCCAAAAAAACCATTTTCACCCATATATATGAAATCCATACAAACAAGATATTTGGAGTCAAAATGGGACGTTTTTGATAGAAGAAGGTTGCCCACGAGAAAATGCATTAAAAAAAGAGAGAGAGAAAAATTGAGAAAAATCGGGACAAGAAGGGAAGACGCGTACAAATCCTTGAAATTGGTCATTACTATATATGGTTGGATGAATTGTAGCTACTTATCCTATATTTTCATACCTTTAACCCGAGCTTACATTACAACCCGAAAAGTCCTATTGATTCTTTTGTTTTTATTGCATACAATGTGGAGATTAATGTGGAATTATATCCAAGAAATTAAACAAGGGATCATTGGAAAATATTTGACTATTTATTTGAGAAACGAAAATAGAATTGATACATCGCTTATATTTACATATGAAGTCACTTGCACGCCTAACTGACAAATGAATATATCTACATTTTTTCAAATTCCTTAAATCATGTAATATTTGAATTCTCCTGAGGCAATAATATCATTTGTAAAACTCAAAAAGTTATTCCTTGATGCAGTGGTTTTCAGATTGCTTGAGGACAAACAACAATTCAAGTTTGGGGTATTTTTTTTAATAAGGTCGAAAATAATATAGAAGAAAAGAAAAGGCCCTGATCACAAGCCGATCATGTGGCGTAATGTTTGGGGCCTCGTTAAAAACCTATTGGAGTAAAACCCACTCTTGTGGAAAAAAACCCCAGTAGAAAAAGAGTACCCCCACCAGAAGAATCAAAAGAACCATAAAAAACACAGAAACACAAGCTATCTGACAAATCTATACTGACTACGACCAACATAATGATCATTAAGTAACATAACAATATCTGCAGGAGGCACATCCCACCACTTGTATTTCGAGAATTTACTTAGACGATCTGCCACCTAATTCCACTCCCGATATATGTGAGAAATTACAAAGTTCATCTGAGACACTAAGTGCATCGAGTAATTCCAGTGACCAAGAAGACGCCACGAGACGGAGCCATCACGATTACAAAAGAGGTCGACCACAAAAGATGAATCTGATTCCACCCAAAGGTGTGTCCAGCCCTTATGATGCGCGTAGGAGATCGCCCTAATAACCGTAATTAACTCAGCCTCAAAAGCAAACCCAAAACCGCATTGCTCAACAAAGCAACCTCTGAAGAAGCCCCTAGCCATACGTTAAACCCCGGTTGCCACAAGACCGCCTGGAGAGCCAGAAGCACTGCCATCAGTGTTAACTTTAATCCAGGCTGGGAGAGGAAGGTGCCAATTAACAGAAATTATACGGGGGGCTCTGGGAGCACGACCCTGGACCTTGAGACGGTGGAGACAAAGGAGATCATCTTGAGTGTTATTCATGCATCCCTGATCCAGAACAGTAGACTCCAAAATCATCGCCTGGAGATGAACCAAAGCTGCCTCCGGAGACCATTTATTATTATTGAAAATAATGTTGTTCCGAATATGCCAAAGAAGCCAAATGCCGGAGATAAAAACCACCTTGCAAAGAAAGGCCACCTGATCACTGAATTGAAATCCCATGACATGAACTAGAAATTCATTGAAGCTATGCGCCGGATGAATAGTGACCGCAAAGACCTCAGCCATCCAGCCCCATAGATGTCCTGTAAAAGCACAAGAAACGAAAATGTGATCAATTGATTCCGCGTGAGAGTAACAAAGTCTACAAAAAGTCGGCCCAATAAAGCCCTGATGTTGCATAACGTCAAGAACCGCCAGACGACCGAAAATTGCTCTCCAAACAGCCACAGATCTTCGTTCCGGGATGTGCGTAGACCAAATCTAAGAACCCCATCTAACCACCGGAAGAGCAGTCCGCAAAAATGAGTAGGCCTCTTTAGAAGAAACCACTCCATCCATAGAATGCATCCATACTCTTTTGTCCTCTGAATACGGGGGAAGCGGACAACAGACAATGTCACGAACAATATCCATGTAAGCCTCCACAAAAGAGATGGTGAAATGCCAAGTGTTATCGTAATAGAAGTCCAAGATCGTTTCCTGGAAATGAACCCGATATTCGTTAGGAATGCCAATCTGATCCGCAATGACATAACCGAGCCAATTGTCATTCCAAAAACCAACAGAAGACTGCACTCCGTGAATCCACCGCGACTCTGTTAAACAATTTTGAATAAGCGGATGAAGAGCAGCCCAAATCGAAGAGGGTAAAAAGGAATTATGGATCGCCCCGTTAGTCAAAAGATATCGCTTGCGAAAAGTGGCGAAAATAATGGAATTCGAAGTACTTCAAGCCTAATTTCATGAGATAAACCTGATTAGCCGTGATGATAGAGCGAACCCCGAGGCCCTCTTCCTTCTTAGGGGTGCTACAACGAGCCCAATTAACAATGTGATTCCCTTTCTGTGATATGTCACCAATCCAAATAAAATTACGCATAGCCTTCTTGAGCTGTTTAAGCAAAGCAGTCGGCCATTTGTAAACAAGCATAGAATGCACCAAAGAGATCGTGATCTCAGAGTTGACCAAACAAACTCTGCCAGCAAGCGAAAGAGAAGACCCCTTCCATCGTTTGAACTTAAGAAGCACCTTGTCGAAAGTTGCTTGAAGAACCCTCTACTTAGGTACCCCTTTGAAAATAGGTATTGTAATACCCGAACCTCTCACTACTCACTAGGCCAATATAATTCATGCATTACATGTGATTTGTGTGTCATTTGCATTGATATTGATAGTGGGCAATTCATTTTATTTTATAGATATCCTGAATACTTCCATATTTTTAAAATTCTCAAATAGTGCTAGTTGATAGATCCTTAGTTTAAACAATGTAGTTGGCATTGAGACATAAATGTTTAGGTGTCAAACTTTTAGATACCATTAGATTACACGTGGTAAACTTATAAGCGAAAGGTGACATCGATGGGTGCATTTGAAAATATAACACACGAGTAGATTAACTAAAAGGATTGATATCATACGTGTAATAGGGTCAGATATTGAGGGTAATATACATCAAGTATATATATAGGTATTACTTGCGAATAGTTGATTTATTTAAAATAATAATAATAATAATAATAATAATAATAATAATAATAATAATAATAATAATTAATACAAATGATATAAAAGAAAAGAAAGAGAAAAAGACAAACTATGCTCTAAACATATGTAACCTAATTAACTATATATATGTGTAATGATGAATGTGTGACTCATATATATAAAATATGAATGAAACGAGATTGTCAGATTGTGTGAATTTTAATACATGAAGCTAAATTGACTTGATCAATTCCTTCAGCATTAAGTTATCAAAATTTTAAGGTTTTATAAGTTGTTTAGCTAACCTGACGTGTAGCATATATACATATACACGTACAGTAGCCTATATATATCGGTATATATAATTAATGCATAAGGTGTAATTGGAATAGCTTTGTATTGCTTTTATAATTAACAAGATATATAAACATATAAAGGATATCAGAAAACCACCTCACTCCATATAGTTTATACAAACAGTCCAAGAACACAAGCCACACACACAATTTCTCGCAACCAAGGGTCCTAATGATTGAAACTCGCCAGTGATTATATCTTAACAGTCTACTGAAGGTAATCTTAGTTGATGTTAGAAATGCTCAATTCCTATTTTATGACTTTGTATTTTGAGGGGTTATGCTAGATAAAAGAGTTAAAAGATGGGATTATTGGTAAGCATAGTTAATTTGAAATCATACCTATGTTTAAATGATTAAGTGGTCTGGAATCATTATTTTGAATATTAGAATTGACAAGCTTCTAGTTATTAACACTTTCTTGTACTTGGAAATTGATAATAAAATTAATAAAATATAAATACATGAGATAACTAAATTTATAAATTATTAAAATGTGATTTTTGGAATTAAATTACTTTCTCCATTTCGTTAGGAGACATATACGATCGAATATTATTGAAAATAGTGAACTAATATTTTGTGTTTAGAAATCTATTTAGAAATCTTGATACAGTAATATATCAATAAAGTGAGGTTAGAATACATATAAATGGTAATTCGAGATTTTTGGGAAATCTGATTCATAAGTATAAATTGTATATTTGATAGTTTGGTAATCACTTAGCTGAAACAAGATTTGAGGTTTTTTGAAATTTTGGTATAATACACACACTAAGTTAAAAATAGAGATTAATACCTATATTTTTACAGGTTGCCTTATATCTAAAATTAGGGAGGAAAGACATTCTGCTAACTTTCAATAGCATACCCAAACGGTGAAAGGTAAGTAAAAATCCATCTGCAACTGTAATGCATGAACATAGTATTGTTTGAATTGATTGTATTATATGTGACTGTGGTATCATGTGGAATATACGTGGATATTATATGTTGCATAATTGGCTTGTATGATGTTGCAATATGGTTCTTGGTGAGCCATTGAACATGCCATTCACAGCATTTGCATGTGCATGCATATTACAAGAGGATGTTCGCATGCACGAAAATATTTTCTAGAAGAAAATGGTTGTTTGTTGACCACTGCTAGTGCACCGAGGCACGCTGGGCGTGCTTATGATATATGTTTAGGTATAGCAGGTGGGATACTTCCTGGTGAACACAGAGCTAGATAGGAGATGCGCTCTTGGTGGGTCACGGAGGGATGGTCCATCTCGTGAGTACCTATGTGGCCCCTGCGTGGGATACTTCTTGGCGGACACAAGGACGCAAGTAGGACCACCCTTGGTGGGCCGCGGGAGGATGGTCCACTCGTAGATCCATACGATATTATTGGCCATTTGATTATTCTTTGTGTGCGAGCTCTTTTAAGTGCATAGTAGTTGGGTCGGGGGCCCAAATGAAAGAAAATAATTTTGAATAAAGTATTTTGATTCAAGGATTTTACATGTTAGCATTACATGTTGGAAAAGCATCATTATTCTTTGGACATGCATGATTTTTACTTGCCGAGCTTTAGCTCATGTAGTTCATGCATTGCGGTGCGCGCATTCGCCCGAGCTTTTGGCTTCTTGTGCGATCTTTGGAGTTCCTTCGAGTTTTGAGGATCATGGATATGGATGACGACTGTTGGGCTATGTTGATGGGTCACTTTCTCTTTTGGTCTGTATTATATTTTGGTTTAGGTTGTACCCTCTTTTGGAAACTCTTATGTAAATATGTACATGTAAATAGGTACAGGTGATGTGGATTATGTGTTTGGTCAGATGGATGTTTGTTGTGTTTAATAACAGGGTTTGTTACCTCTTTGCTTGTGGATATGGGTTGTCATTTCTTACAAGTAAAGTGATCTTGCGTGTTCGTTGTTAAAATGTCACAGGAGGAAAAACAATGTACAGGTATATAGGGTTTACGGTGTCAAATTTCACTTTTTATATTGCTAGTAATGTAGTAGTAGGGGTGGGCGTCACAGAGTGGTATCAGAGCCCGGCTACAGGTTCTGTAGACTATCCATGTACATGAACTCAAAACTTGTGGAGCGCGGCAATGCCAGTAAGTTTTACTTTATTATCTGATGCATTTTATGTTTCATGAAATTATATTGGCTATGTGTTATTAGGTTATCCTAAGACAGTGTTTCAGTCATGGTAAGGACTAGAGGTGAGAGTAGTGGTGGGGATAGAAACCAAGGAGGGGAGACACCTATACCAATGGGTGATCAAGATAATGTCATAAATCGACTCACGGAGCTCATCCAAATAGCCAGTCGAACAAATTCAACAACTCATCCATCGTGAGAGATATACCGAGAACAAAGAGCGAAAATGAATCAACCACACCAAAGGGCGAGATCAAATCGAGATAGTGGGGAAAGATTCCGAAAGCTAAATCCACCAACCTTTGAAGATGCAGATCCTACAAACGCAGTAAGACTCGGCCGAGGACTTTAGATAACATGTTTCAATACAAGGGCCCCGAGAAGAAGAAAAAGTAATGTGTGCCTCGTTTATGCTTCGTGGAAGTGTGAGACATTGGTGGGATACGATAAGGAACATAGAAGATGTCACAACAATGACCTGGGAAAGATTCAAAGAACTATTCAGAAACAAGTACTTCACGGCTCCTGTTCGTATAATGAAAATGAACGAATTCATACAACTACGTCGAGGAACTATGACGGTCGGGGGACTATATTCGCAAATTTGAAGAATTGTCCAGGTTTGCCACTCATATGGTTAGTCTTGGACGCACTAAAAGTAGAAAGATTCCTTGAAGGCCCGAGACCTGAACTATATAGAGATGTCGGCATGGCAGAATTCAAGAGTAACGTATTCACAAAGTTGGAGAGAGCATTGGTGGCGGAACAAGCTGAATTAAGGATTTTTCATGCCCAGGAAGCTAGACGTCAATTCAAACAGGGACAAGGACATAGATGGGTTGGAAGCCCAAAGAAGAGAGTTTTCCAAGTTCAGCAGCAACAGAGACCTAATTTTCAACCCCGCCAAGGACAACAACAATGGGAACAAAATAAGAGTCAAAGAGTCGATCGTGAGCGGCACCTATACCACTACCTTTTTGCCCTAGGTGCAAGACTCAACATACTGGAAGCTACATGGTAGATAACAGAAGATGTTTTACGTGTGGGATGCCAGGACATTTTGCTAATGCGTGCCCAAATAGGTCGAACCCTACAGACAAAAAAGAATGTGCCCAGCAGCATTTACTATCACGAGAGCGATCAGAGGCAAACCCATCGATGAGCTTCTGAGTAAACTTCTTATCTTTGACAGCCAACATTCGTACTAATTGATTCAGAGCGTCACATTCATTTGCATCCACCGAGTATGTGAGGAGACTGGGTAGGACACCTGATGTAGCTGAAGTGGGTTACAATGTAACAATTCCCTCGGGAGATTCTAAACAGACTAATCAAATTTTGAAAGCTTGTGCTATTCCAATCAAAAATAGAGAACTTTATACTGATCTATTTATGTTAGCCATGAATGACTACGATATCATTTTGGGTATGGATTGGTTATTAAAGTATGGTGCTACAATCGATTGTCGAAAAACAAGAACCTTTCGACCTCGGGAAGATCCATTCACCTTTGTTGGAATCATGACACGTTTTAGATTTCCAATAATATCGCACTAAAAGGCGCAACGTTTGTTGACGCGGCCGTGAAGGATACCTAGTAAGTGTCATGAGCATCGATGAACAACACCAACCAACCTGATGAAGTTCCAATAGTGAGAGAGTATTCGATGTATTTCCGGATGATCTTCCCGGATTACCACCTGACCGCGAGATCGAGTTTGTTATTGACCTGATTCCAGGAACATCTCCAATCTCTAAAGCCCCATATCGTATGGCTCCATTGGAACTGAAAGAACTAAAGACACAATTGCAGAAGTTGCTAGATAAAGGCTTCATTAGACCTAGCTTCTCGCCATGGGGTGCGCCGGTCCTATTCGTGCGAAAGAAGGATGGTACGATGAGATTGTGTATCGACTACCGAGAACTGAACAAAGTAACAATTAAGAATAAATACCCGCTACCTCGAATCGATGATTTGTTTGATCAACTTCAAGGTGCAGCAGTATTTTCGAAGATCGACTTACGATCCGGGTACCATCAACTGAAAATAAAAGAAGATGATATACCCAAGACAGCATTCAACACGAGGTATGGACACTATGAATTTTTGGTGATGCCATTTGGGTTAACGAATGCCCCGGCTGCTTTCATGGACTTGATGAATCGGGTATTTAAAGACTTTCTAGATAAATTTGTTATTGTTTTCATCGATGATATCTTGGTCTACTCGAGAGCAAAAGAGGAGCATGCTGAACACTTGAGAAGTGTACTAGAGGTTTTAAAAGTGAAACAATTATATGCAAAATTTAAGAAATGCGAATTTTGGTTAGATCGAGTAGTATTCTTGGGACATG
This sequence comes from Rehmannia glutinosa, assembly GCA_016081115.2. Taxonomy (NCBI): domain Eukaryota; kingdom Viridiplantae; phylum Streptophyta; class Magnoliopsida; order Lamiales; family Orobanchaceae; genus Rehmannia; species Rehmannia glutinosa. The sequence continues at coordinate 46,941,842 of CM071928.1, forward strand.
TTGTGTCCGGAGCATGAATCTCGGTTGATCCAAGTAAAGTAGAAGCTATCAACAATTGGCCACAACCTACAAATCCTTCGAAGATGCGTAGTTTTTAAGGTTTAGCCGCTATTATCGTCGATTTGTGGAAGGATTCTCCAAGATTGCTTCGCCTTTAACGCAATTGACCGGAAAAAGTGTCGCATTTAAATGGACAGAGGCAAGCGAACGTTTTCAAGAACTGAAAAAGAGATTGACTTCCGACACCTATTCTATCAATTCCATCAGTCGGTGGTTTTGTAGTTTGATGTGACGCGTCGAAGAATGGCCTAGGATGCGTATTGATGCAAAATGGTAAGGTGATTGCGTATGCGTCTAGACAATTGAAGGACTATGAAAAGAACTACCCAACGCATGATTTAGAGCTTGCTGCAGCGGGTATTTGCGCTTAAAATATGGAGGCATTACCTATACGGGAACGATGATGAGATCTATACGGATCACAAGAGTTTAAAGTACTTCTTCACGCAAAAAGAACTAAATATGCGACAACGTCGATGGTTGGAATTAGTGAATGATTATGATTGTGTGATCAACTATCATCCTGGTAAAGCCAATGTTGTAACAGTTGCGTTGAGCCGGAAATCAACACAAAGCAATGCAATTGCGATTCGCATTCGGAAACTAGAGTTAATGGATCTCCAGAAAATGAACATTGAGATTGTATCATTAGGATCCATAGAAGCTAAATTAGCAGCGTTAACACTCCGACCTACGCTACTTGATCGAATTCAACAGGAACAACAAGGTGATGGTTACTATGCTAAAGTGAAGAATGATATTGCCTCGGGAGCGCCTTCTGACTTCAAAATATCTGAGGATGGAGTACTTCGATTTAAAGAACGATTATACGTGCCCAACAAGGAAAATCTTCGAGAGGATGTTTTAGCAGAAGCGCATTAAACGCCATATTCTGTACATCCAGGAGCTACTAAAATGTATAGAGATTTGAAGATACATTACTGGTGGCCAGGCATGAAAAGGGATATCGCGCAATACGTGGAACAATGTTTAACCTGTCAACAAATAAAGGCAGAACACAAAAGGCCAGCTGGAACGTTGCAACCTCTACCTATTCCGGAATGGAAATGGGAAAGGATCACCATGGATTTTGTGATAGGTTTGCCCAAAACAGTAAAGGGACACGATGCTATTTGGGTAATCATAGATAGATTAACAAAATCTGCTCATTTCATTCCCATTTGTTCTACTTATTCCATGGATCGATACGCACAACTTTATATACAGGAAGTGGTTAGACTTCACGGTGTAACACTATCTATTGTTTCAGATAAGGACTCTAGATTCTTATCTAATTTTTGGAGGAGTTTACAGAAGGCACTAGGAACACGATTGGCATTCAGTACTGCTTATCACCCTCAGACAGACGGACAATCAGAGCGAACTATACAAACTCTAGAATATATGCTTAGAGCTTGTGTTCTAGATTGTCAAGGACAATGGAGTAAATATCTACCTTTGATAGAATTCTCGTATAACAACAGCTATCAAGCAACAATCGGAATGGCTCCCTATGAAGCATTGTATGGTAGAAAATGTAGATCGCCGGTTCACTGGGACGAGATTGGTGAAAGAAAGTTTCTAGGTCCAGACGTGATTCGAGAAATGACAGAGGTTGTGACACAAATTCGATAGAGGATGAGAACTGCTCAGAGCCGACAGAAAAGTTATTCAGATCAAAGAAGAAGAATGTTAGAATTTTCTGTAGGAGATCGAGTGTTTCTTAAGGTGGCACCGATGAAAGGGGTAATGCGATTTGGAAAGAAGGGAAAGCTCAGTCCTAGATACATTGGTCCGTTCCGTATTACTGAGAGAATTGGTGATGTAGCTTACAGACTTGACTTACCTGCGTCAATGTCTCAAATACATGATGTATTCCATGTTTCTATGTTGAGGAAATATGTTGCAAATCCATCTCACATTTTGACAAACGAGCCGATAGAGTTGAAAGCGGATTTGAGCTACGAAGAGATACCTGTGAGGATATTGTTACGAGAAGTAAAGAAACTCAGGAATAAGGAGATCCCTTTAGTTAAAGTACTTTGGAGGAGTCAATCTATAGAGGAAGCTACGTGGGAAAGAGAAGACGAGATGAGAGCTAAATATCCTGACTTATTTCGGTAAGTAAAATTTCGGGGACGAAATTTTTATAAGGAGGGAATGATGTAATACCCGAGCCTCTCACTACTCACTAGGCCAATATAATTCATGCATTACATGTGATTTGTGTGTCATTTGCATTGATATTGATAGTGTGCAATTCATTTTATTTTATAGATATCCTGAATACTTCCATATTTTTAAAATTCTCAAATAGTGCTAGTTGATAGATCCTTAGTTTAAACAATGTAGTTGGCATTGAGACAGAAATGTTTAGGTGTCAAACTTTTAGATACCATTAGATTACACGTGGTAAACTTATAAGCGAAAGGTGACATCAATGGTGCATTTGAAAATATAACACACGAGTAGATTAACTAAAAGGATTGATATCATACGTGTAACAGGGTCAGATATTGAGGGTAATATACATCAAGTATATATATAGGTATTACTTGCGAATAGTTGATTTATTTAAAATAATAATAATAATAATAATAATAATAATAATAATAATAATAATAATAATAATAATTAGTACAAATGATATAAAAGAAAAGAAAGAGAAAAAGACAAACTATGCTCTAAACATATGTAACCTAATTAACTATATATATATATGTGTAATGATGAATGTGTGACTCATATATATAAAATATGAATGAAACGAGATTGTCAGATTGTGTGAATTTTAATACATGAAGCTAAATTGACTTGATCAATTCCTTCAGCATTAAGTTATCAAAATTTTAAGGTTTTATAAGTTGTTTAGCTAACCTGACGTGTAGCATATATACATATACACGTACAGTAGCCTATATATATCGGTATATATAATTAATGCATAAGGTGTAACTGGAATAGCTTTGTATTGCTTTTATAATTAACAAGATATATAAACATATAAAGGATATCAGAAAACCACCTCACTCCATATAGTTTATACAAACAGTCCAAGAACACAAGCCACACACACAATTTCTCGCAACCAAGGGTCCTAATGATTGAAACTCGCCAGTGATTATATCTTAACAGTCTACTGAAGGTAATCTTAGTTGATGTTAGAAATGCTCAATTCCTATTTTATGACTTTGTATTTTGAGGGGTTATGCTAGATAGAAGAGTTAAAAGATGGGATTATTGGTAAGCATAGTTAATTTGAAATCATACCTATGTTTAAATGATTAAGTGGTCTGGAATCATTATTTTGAATATTAGAATTGACAAGCTTCTAGTTATTAACACTTTCGTGTACTTGGAAATTGATAATAAAATAAATAAAATATAAATACATGAGATAACTAAATTTATAAATTATTAAAATGTGATTTTTGGAATTAAACTACTTTCTCCATTTCGTTAGGAAACATATACGATCGAGTATTATTGAAAATAGTGAACTAATATTTTGTGTTTAGAAATCTATTTAGAAATCTTGATACAGTAATATATCAATAAAGTGAGGTTAGAATACATATAAATGGTAATTCGAGATTTTTGGGAAATCTGATTCATAAGTATAAATTGTATATTTGATAGTTTGGTAATCACTTAGCTGAAACAAGATTTGAGGTTTTTTGAAATTTTGGTATAATACACACACTAAGTTAAAAATAGAGATTAATACCTATATTTTTACAGGTTGCCTTATATCTAAAATTAGGGAGGAAAGACATTCTGCTAACTTTCAATAGCATACCCAAACGGTGAAAGGTAAGTAAAAATCCATCTGCAACTGTAATGCATGAACATAGTATTGTTTGAACTGATTGTATTATATGTGACTGTGGTATCTTGTGGAATATACGTGGATATTATATGTTGCATAATTGGCTTGTATGATGTTGCAATATGGTTCTTGGTGAGCCATTGAACATGCCATTCACAGCATTTGCATGTGCATGCATATTACAAGAGGATGTTCGCATGCACGAAAATATTTTCTAGAAGAAAATGGTTGTTTGTTGACCACTGCTAGTGCACCGAGGCACGCTGGGCGTGCTTATGATATATGTTTAGGTATAACAGGTGGGATACTTCCTGGTGAACACAGAGCTAGATAGGAGATGGGCTCTTGGTGGGTCACAGGAGGATGGTCCATCTTTGAGTACCTATGTGTGGCCTGGGTTGGGATACTTCTTGGCGGACACAAGGGACGCAAGTAGGGACCCTGGTCAAGGCAGCGGGAGGATGGTCCACACGTAGATCCATACGATATTATTGGCCATTTGATTATTCTTTGTGCGCGAGCTCTTTTCCTTGCATAGTAGTTGGGTCGGGCCCAAATGAAAGAAAATAATTTTGAATAAAGTATTTTGATTCAAGGATTTTACATGTTAGCATTACATGTTGGAAAAGCATCATTATTCTTTGGACATGTATGATTTTTACTTGTTGAGCTTTAGCTCATGTAGTTCATGCATTGCGGTGAGCATAGGAATGCCGAGCTTTAGGCTTCTTGTGCGATCTTTGAGTTCCTTCAGTTTTGAGGATCATGGATATGGATGACGACTGTTGGGCTATGTTGATGGGTCACTTTCTCTTTTTGGTCCTGACAGTATTATATTTTGGTTTAGGGTTGTACCCTCTTTTGGAAACTCTTATGTAAATATGTACATGTAAATAGTCAAGGTGATGTGGATTATGTGTTTGGTCGATGGATGTTTGTTGTGTTTAATAACAGGGTTTGTTACCTCTTTGCTTGTGGATATGGGTTGTCATTTCTTACAAGTAAAGTGATCTTGCTTGTTCGTTGTTAAAATGTCACAGGAGGAAAAAAAATGTACAGGTATATAGGGTTTACGTTGTCAAATTTCACTTTTTATATAGCAATAATATCCCAACACTGATGATAGAAGACCCCATTGAAACCATCTGGGCCAGGGGAGCTATCGACGCCGAGATCAAAAACTGCCTCCCGAATCTTAGTCTTAGAAGGTAATGAGTGAAAAACTGCGTTTTCAACATCTGAACAAGCCGGCGTAATAATATGATCAATAGTAGAATAATCGACCAGGGAGCCAACCGGAGCCGCAAACAAATCCTCGAAGAAGTGAATGACATGACTATGAATGGCGGCAGGGTCAGTAGTAAGCTGGCCATCGATCATCAAACCATGAATACCAGACCGAGTGGCCTTGGTTTGATACCGATGGTGGAAGAAAGAAGTATTATGGTCGCCATCAATAACCCAGGCCGCCCTCGATTTCTGACAAAAAAATTCAAATTGCATCGATAAGGCATGATTGAGAGAGCTTTGAGCAATAAGTTCCTGATCCCTTAGGTAATCTGTGTACCCTGTAGACTCAATATCTGATTGAATTTGCTTAACTTTCTCCAATTTATCATCCACAACCCGATTAACATCACCAAAAACCTCCCTATTCCAAGTACAAAGCACTGCACACAATTGTTTGGGTTTAAACATCAACTTAATTAAAGGATTAGAGCCCGTAACTGGAATATTCCAACATGAAGCAACAGTCTGCTGAAAACCCGAATGTTTAACCTACATACGCTGAAAATAGAATAGGACAGACCTCTAGTAGCTTGCGTCGAACATGAGAGTAAAAGTGGATGGTGATCAGAACAAATACGGGGGAGAACAAAGTTATCCACCTTTTGCGAAAGGGAAAGAAAATCATCGGTAGCCATGGAGCGATCCAACCTGGCCTGAATGAGATTATGCGGTCCCCTCGTAGCAGACCACGTGAAAAAATGGCTCATGGTCGGGATGGACGCCAGCCTCGAATTATCCATAAAATTGCGAAACTCATGTAAGGAAGCAAGAGAATCATCCCCACTACCCATTTTCTCATGATTACCAAGAATAACATTAAAGTCCCCCATTAAAACCAAGTCATCGAAACCCAAACCAATAATATTATCCCAGAGGTACCGACGATCCACATGATTACAATGAGCATGCACAAACCTCATATGAAAAGTGATATTAGCATACTGGGCCTTGAGAATAATACACCGATCCGAAATGAGAACATGCTGAAGAATCGTGACATCCGAGCGGCGATAAATCCAAATATCAGATTTCCCATTAGACCTAAAATTCTGCACCACAAACTGCAACCCCAGACTAACCCAAAAAGACTCATGAATAGCATCCAATTCCACCTTGGGTTCCAAGATGGCAACCAAGGATGGGTTGTGACATTGACAGATGGCATTGAGAATATTACGAGAAGCAGCATTCCCTATCCCTCTGATGTTCCAGAACAGGCAATTCATGACATAACATCGGAGGTGGAGGACCGTGTTGAAGACACGGAAATAGGTGCATCAGGAGAGGTCTGCGAAGTCATAGGTCCCGTGTCCCCTATACGAGTCTCTCGAGCATAGACCCCTCTTCATCATTATCAGCCCATCGTTTCTTAGCCGCAATGTTAAGGTTCTTAGCTCCATCAGAGTCCGGGGTGATAGCAACCTGATGAATAGGAGGTGAGGAACCATGCTCAATGTTTTTCTACAATCGTTGTCTATCCGCATCCAATGATCGATCCCAGATGGTCCTACTCAAAAGTCTGATAGGTTTCTCCAAAGGATATTGAACAACGTTGGATGGCTTTCAAATCCTGGATTGAGGTGGCAGAGAAACTAGAGGCAAGGGTTGCGAATTCTCAGTGATAGAGACTGGAACATCCGAAGATTGCGAGCCATAAACCAAATCATCCGCTTCAGCCAAGGCGGCAAATGAATTACCCAAAAGAACATTTGACGAAGCAGAAACGTTATGAACATCAGGCACCAAAACCATCGGGAGAGAGACTGACGTCTGAGGACCCGAGAAAACCGCATCATCCATTGAGTTAACCACGAGTTTTCCTTTATCTTGCGGTTTTTTCACAGGACGATAAGCTCTTCGTTCCTTAGAACGTCCCCGTTGAGAGGTAGGACGTCCATGGACTTCTTTATTCTCACCTGACTTATCCATGCAATGGCAGGACACTGCAGTGTGTCCGGTAATACCACAAGTGGGACAAAAATCCAGAAGTCGTTCACAGCTAACTGACAGAAAAGAACAGTGACCCATACGTTCCAACATAATATAATCTTGCAAGGGCTTAGCAAGATCTACTTCCACCAATACCCGAACAAAGTGGCCCAGAGAACCATCCAAAGACCTTTTGTCAATCTGTAAAGGATTACCAACGGCCTTAGCAATACCCAAAATGAAATGCGGCTTCCAATATTCAAGGTTGAGCTCAAATATGCGAACCCAAACACTAGCAATCGAGGACGAGACTTTGTAGGGGTTGAAATCCGGCACCCACGGAGATAATATGATATTACCCAGATTAAAAGACCAGGAAACCCGAGACTGAGCCCAAGAATGATCCTGCATATTATCAAATTTGATACAGAAATAACTTTACCCAAGGGAATAAGCTTCCAATTAGTTTTAATACCCCATAAATCAGAAAGATGTTTTTGAAGTGGCAAAATAGCCCAAGGCTTATTACTATTAGTCCAAGTGGCTACGATAATCTAAAGGGAGGGTGAATAGATTATCTCGGTTTTCCAGATTTTGCCCTCTTTTTCGAAAATTCAAGCAAAGACGAAATGCTAAGTGCGGAAACTAAATAGCACACTTCAATTTAAAGAGGTTCAACCCACCTGGGCCTAATCCTCTACCACCCCAAAGATATCCTGGATGGATTTCAAAAAGAAAAAGATTTTATTAATTACCAAAATTAATAATACAACACCTTGAGGATTACCACAACCCTCTTGCAACACCTTGACGATTACCACAACCCTCTTACACCACCTTGAGGATTACCACAACCCTTTTACAACACCTTTGAAGATTACCACAACCTTCAAACACCTATCACCTAGATCACCCAAGTGTATTCTTACCACAAGAATACTCACAATGATGTTTTGTGTTGAATGATGACCAAAAAATCAAGATTACAACTCAATGATGAATGGTACAATATGAGTACAAGTGTAATCAAGAATTGAAAGCCTAGACCTCAAATTTGGGCAAGTGAAAGATTTTTGAATTTCTGCGATTTTTACACAGGGGGACCGGTCAGAGGGGGGTGCGACCGGTCGCCCTAGACCATGACCGGTTGGGGGTATTTAAAATACGAAACAGAGAAGACAGGCTTCAAGAGGACACTCCCAGATACCGGTCGCCCTCCCTCATTTTTTCTACGTCCCATTTTCTATTTCAAAACTCAACTCAGGTACGGGTTGCCCTATAGGGCGACCGGTCGAGCCTGAAACAAATGTGTTGTCCAATTTTTTATCGAAAATAAACTCCAAAAAATACTCCGAAAAATAGTAAAAATATTTTAAGTATTTAGACAACATTTAGGGACATTGTTTTCGTTTAAAAACTCATTTGAACAAAATCATCAAAATCATGATAAAAACATTTATCTAACAAACTCCCCTTTTTTGATGATTACAAACCAAAACAATTTTCTCGAGGACGATTTTGAAAACAAATAAATTTTCTGGTTTTACGAGTGAACTATCCGTTAAAAAAACATTCCATACAAAGCTCCCCCTATCTATGAGCATATCAACAAGAGATATTGCATAAGCTAGAAGCATAAGCTATAACAAGATTTTATAAGATGCACATAAACATCATAAGCTACTTAAGCTCCCCTGTCAAAAATACTATAATCTTTTGCAATTAAGTCCATAATACAAGCCATGGACTAGGTATACTTGGCTTTAGGAAGCCATAGCTTATAGCTTTTATTGCGAGCTTTTATTTGCTTCTTTGAGCTAACGAGCCAAAATCTTGTTTCTCCCCCTTTGGAATCATCAAAAAGAATGTTAGGATGGTAAAAACATCAGACAATTAAATCAAAGTGCGCCAAAGAAACGGTTTATCAACCATTGAACAATTTAGGCTTAAAATCCAAAGAAAATGGGAGAAATGTATCATGAAGAGTTCATAAGCTCGTTTTATTAGTCAAGATATGATCTCAGTAAGTATTTAAGACCTTTGGAAGCAAGAGAATCATGTAGAAGTTGAAATTTTCATTGTGACATTTCATCGAACACTTTGTGGGCGTAAAAATTAAAAGAAGTTGTATAGAGCGCTTGTAAATGAATCAAGCCAAAAATGTTCATCATCAAATCATACCAAGCATCATACAATACAATATATCACTAAGCTCATCATGATCATAAGATAATTTCATCAAGAAATATACAAGAAAGCCACAAGCTCAAGGGTTCAACCCAATTGAGCAAAGAAAGGAAAATTCTTACCATTTGATCGGCAAAGATGAGCGATGATGATGATAAACATGCTATATAAGGTCCAAGATACGAATTGAATGCATGAAAACAAATTTTGAGTGTTTGTGTGAATTTGGCAAAGGGGACGAAAAATGGCAAAAACAAGAAGTTAAAATAACGAATGCTGAAGACAGAACGGTTTTAATCCAAAATTTGGCTTAGGGCTACCGGTCGACGTTGAGGGTTGCCCTCAATCCCTTCAGCCCACTGTTTTGCCAGTTTTAACAAAATCCGAATTTTCAACCGAAAATCCGATTTTTCGCCCCTAAGTTTTAAAACAATGCAAAATGCAAACGTAAACCTCATTCAATATGCATTATACCTAACCGAGCTCGTATGGACGCAAAAGTCTCGGAAGATAGTGGTTTTGTAAAAATGTCCGCCAATTGATCTTGAGATGGTACAAAAGATATCTCAATTTTTTGTTTAGAAACACAATCTCTTAGAAAATGATGTCGAATCTCAATATGTTTAGTTCGGTTATGATGAACTGGGTTTTGAGCAATGTTTATAGTGGATATATTGTCACAAAATATAGGAACGTTTTCAAAAGAGCATTTGTAATCCGCTAAGGTTTGTTTCATCCAAAGAAGTTGAGTACAACAAAAAGCTGCGGAAATATATTCGGCTTCGACCGTTGAAAGTGATACAATTTTGCTTCTTTGAAAACCAAGAAACTAGGCAATCGCCCAAAAATTGACATGATTCGGAAGTACTTTTCCGATCATCAATATTTCCCGCATAATCCGAATCACTACAACCTTTAAGAGAAAAATTTTCATTCTTTGGATAGAATAAACCATATTGAATAGTGCTTTTCAAATATTGAAAAATCCTTTTAACGACACTCATATGAGATTCTTTGGGATTGCTTTGAAAACGAGCACATAGGCATACGTCATGAAGAATGTCCGGTCTACTAGCGGTTAAATAAAGTAAACTTCCAATCATACCTCGATACTTTGATTCATCCACGGACTTACCTTTTTCATCTTTGTCAATTTTGACATTAGTTGCCATAGGGGTAGACACGGTTCTTCCTTCTTCAATACCGAACTTTTTCAAAAGTTCTTTTGTATACTTAGATTGCGAAATGTAAATACCTTATTGGCATTGCTTAATTTGGAGTCCAAGAAATAAGTTGACCTCCCCCATCATACTCATCTCAAATTCACCTTGCATCAACTTAGAGAATTTCTTGCACAAAGAATCATTAGTAGCACCAAAGATAATATCATCAACATAAATTTGCACAAGTAAGCAATCTTGCCCTTTTTCAAAAACAAAGAGAGTTGTATCAACTTTACCTCTTATAAAACCATTTTGCAAAAGAAAAGAGCTAAGTCTATCATACCATGCACGGGGTGCTTGCTTTAAACCATACAAGGCCTTTTTAAGTTTATAAACATCATTAGGCCTAGAAAAATTTTCAAACCCCGGAGGTTGTTTTACATAGACTTCTTCTTGAATAATACCATTTAAGAAAGCGGATTCAACATCCATTTGGTAAAGTTTGAAATTTTTATAACAAGAATAGGCAAGTAAAATACGAATAGCTTCTAAACGTGCTACGGGTGCAAAAGTTTCATCATAGTCAATACCTTCTTCTTGACAATACCCTTGAGCTACTAACCTTGCCTTATTTCGAACAATGTTGCCTTGATCATCAAGTTTGTTCCGGAATACCCATTTTGTACCAATAATAGTTTGAGATGGAGGACAAGGTACCAATTCCTATACATCATTTCTTTCAAATTGATTCAACTCCTCTTGCATCTCTAAGAACCAATCCTCATCCTCAATAGCCTCCTTAGCATTTTTAGGCTCCTTTTGAGAAATAAGAGCTTTCTCGACAAATTTTCTCCGGGTCATTACTTTGTCAAGGGGATCACCAATAATAAGATCTTTTGGGTGATCTCCCTTAAATTTCAATGCAACGGGAAGATCCGAAGTATCACCTCTATCTTCTTGAGGAACATTTGCTTCACAAATAATTTCAATGCAACGACAAATTTTCTATTTGCTTCACAAATAATTTCACCATTTTTAAGTATAAGGCATTTTTCTTTATTGAAGGAAACATCATAATTTGAATCACAAAGTTGGCTAACACTTATCAAATTAAACTTAAGCCTTTCTACTAAAAGAACATTACTAAGAGAGAAAGAAGAGTTACAAATTTCTCCATTTCCAAGAATTCTTCCTTTGCCATTTCCGAACATGACCATACCCTCTTCCTGGAGCTTGATGTTGGTAAAAAGTTCTCTCCTCCCGGTCATATGGCGTGAACATCCGCTGTCCACGAGCCATTTTGAATCTTCCATTGTTGTTATAGCCCCTATTACCTACAAAAGAATTTCTTTTAGGTACCCTATAATTTTGGGGTCCATGGGGGTTAGTCTTGAGACCTTTGGGTCTCCAAACATGTCTAGAGCTATTTCTCAATTTGCAATTATTAGCATAATGTCCAACTTTGCCACAATAAAAACAAGTAGGAGTATTAGAACTACTAGCACGTACAAAAGTCGGACCTTGGTTATTTTTCTTAAAAACACTTTGAAATGGCTTATAACCAAGTCCCAATTTGGAATGCTCACCTCTTTGTGCATCTAAAATTTTTGTGACTTTATCCGTGCTTATGTTGAAACGATGCACATCATTTTTCAAACATTCAATATCTTTTGTGAGCAATTCCTTTTCGGTTTCAAGAGAGTGAACTCTAGTAAGAGTAAGTGTATGAGCTTTGTCTAGAGATTCATAAAAGGTAAATAATTTTTCTTTTTCAACCTTAAGCTCTTTATGCTCCTTTTTCAAATTTTTGTATTTAACAATTAAATTTTGAAACTCAATTTGCAATTCATCAAAATCACATTGCAAATCATCAACTATGGAGGAAGTAGAAGAATTAGAGCGTACCTCATTATTTTCATCGTTTATGGCCATGAGACCATGTTCGGTCTCTCCTTCCTCGTCGGTTGTTTCAAGTAGTTCATCCCACGTTTTGACCTCCGCATTTAGAGCCTTCTTTTTCGTGAAAGGCTTCCTTTTCTTTTGTTCCTCTTCATCGAGTTTTGGGCAATCGGCAATGAAGTGCTCAGGTTTTCCGCATTTAAAGCAAGCATTATCTCTCGGTTTTCTTGCTTTATTTTTATTCACAAATTTTGCAAATTTTCGAACAAGTGCGGTCGTCTCTTCATCATCATCATCATTATCATAGTATGCATTATTAGAAGAAGAAGCAAGACCTTTAGGAATATGTTGCATACCCGATTGATTGATGGTTGGTTTGGAATTTTTCCTCTCCTTGAGATAGACTTCATATATGAGGAGATTCCCGATGAGCTCATCAAATTTGAGTGTCTCAAGATTTTGTGCCTCCGTGATTGTCGTCACCTTTTCGGACCATGAGCCGGGAAGAGCATTCAATACCTTAGTCACCTTGTCTTCTTCGGAGATGACTTTACCGAGGGCCACAAGAGGATTGACAATATTGTCAAGCCTTTCCACCATCTTGGAGATACTTTCACCATCATGCATGTTAAAGTTTTCAAAGTCTTTAACAAGCATGGTCTTTCTTGCTTGCTTGACCTTCTTGGTCCCTTCATAGATTGTCTCCAATTTTTCCCAAACCTCATGTGCCGATCTTATGCCTCTTATGCGATTATACTCGGTGGCGGTAAGAGAACAATGCAAAATATTTAAGGCCTTACCGTTTAGAGAGAAAGCCTTTTTGTCGTTTTCATCGAACTCCTTGAAAGGTTTAGGAGCCGAGGTGCCATCCTCCGATTTCTTGGTTGGTTGATCAACTCCTTCAATGACCACATTCCAAATGTCGAACCTGCACCCTTGTAGGAAGTACTCCATACGGTCTTTCCAAAATGCGTAGTTGTTGGCGTCGAATAGTGGTGGCTTGTTGGTGGAGGCGCCGATGGTGAGATAAGCATCATTTGTAGCCATGGATCTTTCCTCTTTACTCGGTAGCCAAAGAGTTTGTCTCTGATACCACTTGTTAGTCCAAGTGGCTACGATAATCTAGAGGGGGGGTGAATAGATTATCTCGGTTTTTCAGATTTTGCCCTCTTTTTCGAAAATTCAAGCAAAGATGAAATGCTAAGTGCGGAAACTAAATAGCACACTTCAATTTAAAGAGGTTCAACCCACCTAGGGCCTAATCCTCTACCACCCCAGTATATCCGGGATGGATTTCAAAAAGAAAAAAAGATTTTATTAATTACCAAAATTAATAATACAACACCTTGAGGATTACCACAACCCTCTTGCAACACCTTGAGGATTACCACAACCCTCTTACACCACCTTGAGGATTACCACAACCCTCTTACAAAACCTTTGAAGATTACCACAACCTTCAAACACCTATCACCTAGATCACCCAAGTGTATTCTTACCACAAGTATACTCACAAGGATGTCTTGTGTTGAATGATGACCAAAAAATCAAGATTACAACTCAATGATGAATGATACAATATGAGTACAAGTGTAATCAAGAATTGAAAGCCTAGACCTCAAATTTGTGCAAGTGAAAGTGCTAAGGCTAATACAACAAGATATATGAAAGTGTTTGCTTGTTTGCTCTTTGCTTGTGTAGAGTGTTGTATCTTGTTGCTTGAATGAAGCCTCTATTTATAGGAGAGGTCTTGGCTTTTTTTTGCAGACATAGGCTCCTCCTTGGGGAGTGATTTGCTGCAAAAGAAACCATTTAAAATCATTAAAATAGCTGTTAGAAATCAATCCCACAAAATAGGGAAAAGCTGTCTGAAAATGCAACGGATAGTTTGCTGATAAAACAGATGTGCGACCGATCGCGCAGAGATAAGATTGAAATTGAATTTCTGCGATTTTTACACAGGGGGGTCGGTTGGAGGGGGGTGCGACCGGTCGCCCTAGACTATGACCGGTTGGGGGTATTTAAAATATGAAATAGAGAATACAGGCTTCAAAAGGGCACTCCCAGGTACCGGTCGCCCAGGGGTCGACCGGTTGCCCTCACCGATCGACCACCTTGTCGACCGGTCGCCCTCCCTCATTTTTTCTAAGTCTCTTTTTCTGTTTCAAAACTCAACTCAGGTACGGGTTGCCCTATAGGGCGACCGGTCGAGCCTGAAATAAATGTGTTGTCCAATTTTTTATCGAAAATAAACTCCAAAAAATACTCCGAAAAATAGTAAAAACATTTTAAATCGATCGGAAGTATTTAGACAACATTTAGGGACATTGTTTTGGTTTAAAAACTCATTTGAACAAAATCATCAAAATCATGATAAAAACATTTATCTAACAATTACCTTTACCCATAGTAACACGCCCAATCAGAGAAAAAATGAATTTAGATATGCTTTGTTTATATAGATTTTCATCAATCGCAACTGAATAATAGTCACCCTTTTTAACAGGTTCAGGGATTGAGCTATCTAAACCATTAACCACAGTAGAGTAGTTTTTGGGGTTACTTAGAGCCAGAGGTTGGAAAGAATCTGGAGTAGGGCCATTACCATTATTTGACGGAGCATATGAATTAGCCAAATTTGGGTTGAAGTTGGGCATAGTGGCCAAAAATTGAGAATCCCAAACCCAATTTTTGATGCATGATTCAGAAATGGGAAAACATTGGTGGGATCACATGATGGAGGAAGTGGAGCACCTGCTTGCCTTGGAGAATTGTTGCCATCTTGATTGGGGACCAAATGCTGAAGGAAGCAAGAAGGAGGAGCCCAGGGGCCATCACCCCCCTGGGAGAGGGCGGCCATGAGGGGTGTAGTAGCAGCCGTCCCCCTTGAAGCATATTCAGGGGGCACGGTCCCCCATGGTCAGCAAGCACCATGAAGGGAGGGGGAACAACCCCTTGCGCGTTAACAGGTATGCGCGCCTGAGAAACAGCGAAGGCGTGCGTGATGGTAGGAGGAGCAGCCGAAGGAATACCCATATATTCGGAAGAAGGAATCAAACCCAATTGAAGGCATGATGACGAGGTCTTAGGTTGTTGCTGACGGTGAGGAGTGAAATTGGACGGGAGAATTCCAAATAGACCAAGAATTGAAGAAGAATTCGTGACAGATGTATCGGAAATCTGAGTTGCCGATGTGCGAATGGAATCCGACGGCTGGGCGTTATGGCCGTGCATGGGTGGGCGATGTGCATACGTAGGGTTCGATGCTTGTGGAGGAAGTCTAGGATTATTAAGCGAGAAGTTCAATGCCAGGCCATGGAAGCTGTTCGACGTCACCATGGCTGAAAGAAAAGCCGGCAAAAATCAACGGAGGGGGTGGCTGTCTGCGTGAATCACCACGGAAGCTATGCGATGTCTAGGGTTTTTCCGCCACTTATAATTCATGCTTTTGTGGATTTTTTTTGGTGTTTGTTGAATTGAATGTTGATCGGTCAAGAATCAAGATTTACTTATACGTTCAAGTTTGGGGTATTTGTTAAGTAGAATTTTTACCGATAAAATAGGTATCCTAAACTTAGAAATTGTATTATTTTTAAGTAGATTGAGTCCAGATTATTATTGAAATTGTACATCGAGTTGTAATAGCTATCAAAGTACCAAGAAACCAAGAAATGTATGGAAGACGGTGAAAAATGAATCATATCGGTGAAAGAACGAAAAAAAATAAGAGAAATGGTACATGAATAATATTGCAGTATAGAAGACGTGTACCGCAGTACACCATAAATATACATGTACCGCGGTATATCATGGTGTACCACCAAGAACATAAAAAAAAATATTAAGGATTGTACCACGGTACAAAGCCTTATGTATCGCGGTACACAATATTTTTACTGTATACCGCAGTGCAATTTGTTTATACCGCGGTTTGATCCCGATTTCACCTGCTTTCAACTGCGATACATTCGACACCTAGAGCGGTACCTACAAAACATCTTTCAACAATAATTCAAACTTCACACGGCAGAAAACCACGAACGGATTAATTAACGAGCGAGAAGCATCATCAGCCGAAAGAAGAAGAAGAAGACAACAATCTACACATCAAAAGGAAAATTAGTGGAAGATATTTGATAATAGACAGTTGGGAGACTCATCTACTTGACAGCTAATACCTACCAGATGAATGAAATATTCTGCTATTAATAACCTTCAGTTCAGACGATTGAGACACACCTTCATCACTCATGAATTCAGTTATTAGTTCTTTTCTTCAGTTTATAGTTCTTAGTTTATTACAATTTGCACGGTTCTGCATATTTGCTCAGCAGCAGTTGATAGGAATGGTAGTACGGAGCAGGAGCTTACCACTGGAAGCTTGAGAAATCTTCCAATCGGGATACAAACAAGATTCTTTTTACCCTCTCTTTTAATCCTTGCTTGTAAATTGTAGAACGTGTTTGATTATTTGTTGTTGAATTTTATGAATATCATCATGAGCTAAATTCCTATTTCTAGAGGATGATGTAACTTAATTGAATCTTTTATTTTGATACTTTTATCTATCATGTTTCAGTAGTTAATTTATTTATACTGTTTGTTTTAATTACTTCGAAATTATTTAATCAGTAATTTGGATCATTTGGTTTCTACAATTATAATTCGAGAAAATAAATTGTATAACTGCCTAAAAATAGTATAACTTAGAATTTCATATAATTGAGAAATTTATGAATTCTCTGAAATCTTGCTTATGAATTCACTGATCTTTATAAAATCTATTTTTGTGATTTTTATAGAGATAATGAAATCCAAATTTAGATCTTTTAAATTAATTACTAACCGAGAGATAGAATTGATTATTTTCTGGAATTTATGATTTATAAATTACTAATGAATAATTGATAGATTAAGTTGATAAATATAAGATAAGATTAAGTGAATCATTCCCTAGAACTTATTTATTATTGCATATTTAAATTGTTCGAGCTAGTAAATCAATCAAATTTTGTGTTAAATTGTATTTTTGCTATTTATTATTTTTTTAAAACACCCAAACTCGTTATTCAATTTTCTAGATAAAATAAGCTATTTTAATTACAGTAGTTAGTGTTTATTTAATTACCCTTCCCTGTGGATACGACAACCCGATTTTTATCACTATATTAAAACTTGACATCGTACACTTGCGGTAATATTTTCAAGAACACTTACATTTGATATTGCATTAATTTCTACCAAGCACATAGTTTTTTGGTTGTATTTTTTTTGGAGAGTTTAGGGTTTCTAATGTATGTGACGAAGTTTTTTTTTTCAAGAATGACGTGTATTTTTTTGTTTTGATATGTTTTTTTGGAAGATGATCGTTTGATTTATGTTTTGCTTGGTTTTTGTGAGATTGTTTGGTGTACAAATTGTCTTTAACGATGCACCTTTATATATGATTCGGTGCACAATTTCTTTTTCGGGTTATGGGTGTATTATTGATTTTTCGTAGTTTATAAAGAATGAATGCATATTTATTGTATATGTGATGCTATTTTAGTTATTGATGTATAAAAATTATATTTGTTATGCATATGTATGCAAATTGTGTGATTTTTGTGAGGCATACGTTTAACACATTGTTGATGTATAGTTATGTATAATATTATGCATTTTTAGTTATCGTTTGGTGCACGGATGATGTGGCCAATCTGAAGTATTCGGGTGATTGTTTTGATGTAATGATAAATAGGTTATGGTGCATAATTAGTTTTATTTTTGTGCATTTTTAACATTCACATAGTGCTTATGAAGATGATGTTACCAACCTCATTTTGTGGGTGAGTTCTTTGCTGCAATGATAGATAGGATATGGTGCGTAATTAGTTTTATTTTGTGAATATTTAACACTCATATAGTGGGGCAAATTGTTTATTTGAGGTAAAAACCAAACCAAATTGCCAAAATACGGTAAAAATGGGGAGGATTGTGTATTTGCTCATTTGCGCATTACAGAAATGCACCTGAGCAATGGTTGGCGCACACCTCAAATGCGCCAACATTAAATTTTTATTTTTATTATTTTGGAGTGGCTGGTGCATTTTTGTATTGCGCCAACATTTTGAAATATAAAAAAATGAAAATGGGCTGGAGCAATAGCCTAATGCTCCAGCCGGGTGTAATTAAAAATATATATAAAAAATAAATTGGCGCAATAAGCTAATGCGCCAGCATGCTTTTTTTAAAAAAGATTAATTATTTCGGATTTTAATTTAATATGATAAATTTATTGTGTTTTTTAACTTAGTTTATTTTGGTATTTTAATTTTTTTATAACTAATTAATACACAATTTAATACTTGTAGGTCTCAAGGGGTGATAATGTAAAGTCTAGAGAGGGGGGTTGAATATTTTAGTCCTTTTAAATCAGAGTTTACTCACAAGTCAGCTTAGTCCTTGAGGGACAACTTAGTTCGACCTTCACAGTAAAGTTAGCCACTCAACAGACCCGACCGAGCTGTTGATACGATAACTCAACTGATCAAGTCAACACTTGTTTTATGGTTAAGTCATTATCAGTTGACTTAGCAAATATGACAATCAACAGATAAGATATGCAAGAATTAAAGTGTTAAATGTAAAAGACACAGAACAATTTTTATAGTGGTTCGAGGATGGGGTAATTCCTCTAATCCACTCTTCTCCAACCCTTGGAGATAATCCACTAAGTAACGGTGACTTTGTTACAAAAGGATGGCAGTCCGAGACAGCCTTGATCACACAGCTGGCTTCTCTTGGGACTCAGCTTCTTCACAAGACGGTTATCCTGCTATTTCAGCTCCTTCACATTTTTGGATTTGATCACGCAACCCTCCAACAAGTCCAAAGCTTCTGGTTCGAACTGGAACCTCACTACACTTCCTTCAACCTTGGATCTGTAGACCCCTTTATCTTTAAACAAAGATTTTCTCTTCAACAGTTTGAAGTTGTCTTTCCTTCACTTAGTGTGGTGGATCGATTTCCTTCGAGTTTAGGGTTGAGGTTTAATAGAATGCTTGAGAGTGTTTTGCTCTTGTTTACAGGTATGTGTCTATTACTTTGCTTGCATTTGTTACTTTCCCTCAAATGAATTCCTCAGCCTTTTATTATGACGGTTTGAAAATGTATCCGTTGAAGAGATAAATGCATTTTCAAACTTCACTTTGAGGTCGTTGGCTTGTCTTGTCTTACAACATTTGATGTAGAATGATTCTCGAATTAATGCTCTACAACCTTGCCTAAAACTATGCAGGTTTGCAGGAGCATCCCATTGGTTCCTTGCTTTTTGCACTCTTTCAGCAAAACATCTTTATTATCTACAGCCTGACACTTTCCTCTTCCAGAAAACATTTGACTTTTCTTAACAACTGATCTCTTCAATTTTCTTGAGTCCTTTTTGCTACTTAACCCCTTAGACAATCATCTCCACTTATCTGGGAGTGACTCAGCTGTCAGTCCGCTGACTGAGACAACTTTTCTGGTACTTGACTGATACTTCACTATACCACTCAGCTGACACACAACAGAGTCTTTACTTTGATCTTCAGACAACTTCTGCAATCTTCCACTTGGCTGCTTTGACTCAGCTAATAGAACCATATCTATTACACAATTGATTTTACAGCAGAATTGGGGTGCCAACTTCCTAATTTAATTTTTATATGGTATCATCAAAACTATTACATAAATTTCCCAACCATACTAATATAATTATTAATATTTACATCCAAAATTAAAATGTCTTAACAAAATATACTAAATACATAATTTTGACTAATGCTAATCCTAATATCTATGTCCGTCGGTGCCACATCCCGGAGGATGTCTCTCTCACATGCTCATCCTAAGACCATATTGAGCATAATCAATATTCTGCTGGTCGGATGTAGACAAGATCGGATCCATGTCCCTATAACTCCCCTGAAATCCACTAGGAAAAGGTACATGCGAATGTTGAAAACTTGGACGCGCATATGCAGATGAACCTGCCATTTCCACATTTGTGTTGAGTAGTGATGAAATGATGTGAACTGGGGTGTTGTGAACTGATCATAATCCACAGGCTGTGGCATATAGGGTGTATGATGCAAAGTGGAAGGACCTGTCACATATCCAAATGGACCTGCTGCATATCCAGATGGACTTGCCACATATGTGTGAGATGTCTATGGAGCAGTTATGGTCATGCATGCCTGATCATGCTCCCATGATGGATCATCTGTCTGTGGAAACGACTCTGGTGGAGGCATCCCTGGGAGACGCCGCACACTAGTCATGTCCTCAATAAAGTCACGCCTAAGGTGATCAACAGACTGCGGGTCAGAAGCACTGACATCTCGAACACTAATCCACAGTCGATTGAGTAGAGTACTCCGTAACATACAAATATCATAAATATGAAATGTCATCTGCAGCCTATCAGGTGGTCAGGTTGAGCACGTTTTCTGTGCCAGGCGCACTTCACTTCTGCACCAGCCTTTCGAAAATAATTAAAAATATATATTTTTGTCGGCGCAAAAGGAAAATGCGCCAACCATTGAACCAGATTTTAAAGGCGCAGTAGTCTAATGCGCCAACGAGTAATATCATATATCCCTCACAAATCCACTTAATTCGTTAATTTTATTTACATTTTACCTTAATTAGAAAAATTACCCCATACAGTGCATATGCAGATGTGTTCTAATACATTAGTAATATGCACATGGGACATATTTTTTGGTTCTTAAGTGTGCTTATTTTCTCTTTGTCTTGTCAATGGTAGGTTGCTTAGTTTCCATGGCCAGATCAAGCAAGAAATGCCAAGCTTCTAATGAGGTAGATAAAGGGTGATCTTTGCTTTTTTCACATGAAATTATTGTTGATAATTTGAACGAGGAAAGGGAAAGTATTCTAGCATCAGCCAAGAAACTTTAATGGGAAGAAGAAAGTATAGTGCTAGTTTTGAATTTGTATGGGATGATGTTATACTTCAAAACTATTTAGAATGTTTGTTTTTGTTTGGGTCTTGTTAGAATAGTGCAGCCTTTCATATATAATGTTGATGTATATTTTGTTATTATGCGTGGTGCCTTTTTTATATGCTATTTATATGTGAAACAGTTAATATTGTTGTATATCAAGCAATATGAATGGTGGGAATTGTCATTTTGTCTCTGATAATTTAATGGTCCAAATGTATTTAAGCACGTGTTTTACCTTTTTCACAATACACTCGTATTTATGTATTAACCTTGGCAGTATTTGTTGTTTTAGTGTATTTTTAATGGGAGTTGTGTGCAGTCTTTATATTTTAGGTGATGCACTTATACTGTGGTAATAGTATTTCGGTGCATTTTTACGTCTAATTTTATGCACAGTTAATGAGGTTGATGTGCACAGTTAATCAAGGTGTGATGAACTGTATTTGATTAATAATTATGCACAATTAGCATTTGTTTAGTGCATAGTTAGTTATGTCGTGATGCAAGTATATTATTTTATAATGCATTTCTATTTTTTTGATGCAGAGTTTAACGATATTGTAGTGTATTTTTAAACTATAATGCTGAATCGATAGAGTTAATAATATGTATTCGTACACAACAATACATGACCAAAATTCTGATAGGATTGTCATTGAGTATGGAATGTACTGATGTGAAGTAGTACGGAATAAAAAAATAGATGATTATTCTGTTGACCGATTGAGACATGTTCGGCTGTTGTGTGATGCAACTTTTCTGCAGGTTCCGCAGGTTCGTTTTAGCTTGGTGCTTGCACGGATTGTCTTTTATTCTGACTCTGTATCCTGCTTTTTATTCGGCTCCTATTGCCTTTTTTCCGTGCTTGCAGTGGTGGTAAGACTAAGATGTCCATTTGTGAAGTAGATCCGCAATAAGTGTCAATCAGGGTTTGTTTGCTAACAATTGTTTGCTCTTCTTGGTCCCGAGCTAATTTGTCCCTGGTCTAGTAATAAGTGCAATAAATCAGATTTATTTTTGCACCAATCTTGAAACATTTATACATCATATATGAACAAATTAAGCATCAAAATTATAATTGTTATTTTGACGTTCTCTAATGTGCACAAGTTGTAAATTAAATTAAATACACAATGTTTATTGTCCATATGTGCATCAATTATTCAGTATTTATGCATTAAACTTACAAAGGTAATCTTTCACTATTCGTAATGAGCACAAGTTACAAATTAAGATAAATATGCATCGTTTGTTAATCAGTTTGCATCAAATATATACTAAATATGCATCAAACTTCACATGCAATGTTTAACTATTCATTTTAGGCGCAAGTTACAAATTATGATAAATATGCATCATTATCATTCAGTTATACATTAAATATACAATATCTATGCATCAAAACCACAAACTTAATATGTCACTTTTTGAAATGACTCAATGTTCAAATTTAACTAATGATACATTGTTATTATTCAATTATGCATCAAATATACACGAACTATGCATTATTTTTTAATTTAAATCCATGAATGTATATAGGTGAAAAAAGACTGTGAGTGTAAACAATATTTACAATTTGAAGAAAACTCAAGCATACTGAAATCTAGCTATTATGCATCAAATTTCAACATGAGTCAATATTCATTACTTTTCGATGCCATTTTACGTACCAGTTGTCTCGCCTCCATATTCGAAGGTTTCATTTGTAGTTTCCATCGAGACGTGATCTGGATGTTGGTGTGTATATTGATCTTCTGTGGTGTTCATGTCGTAGAGTTTGATCGGCTGCTTCAGATTTTGTTTTCTTTTCTTCAGTTTTGTAGGAAGAGAGATGAGATGTTGATTTTTTGTGTGATTGTTTCCATTATGGAATGTGATTTCCATCATATCCCATGATTATTGGCGGTAGCTGTTGACTTTATGGAAAGTTTGTTACACCATTTTAATGAGTCACTATTTTACCCTTTTTATGTTTAAAATAATTAGTAAATAATCTAATTTTGATAGTAATCTGAATTGATTAGTAGGGGCTGATGGTTGTGATCAATCTATACGGTCTTACGGTAAAAGATTGTCTTACGAAATCCTATCCCAATGTATGTATATATCAATCTTATATACTAAAAGAGAAAACAAAGTTGACACATGTCATCACCTCATTAATTTTGACATGTGTCAATTCCTCATTCTCCCAATTCCACATGTCTACTTTATAACTATCCATGTGGCATTCCTATCTACAAATTAAAAGTGAATTGATAATGTATTTTTGAATTTTAAAGATAGTAAAAAATTTAAGAGATAAGAAATAATCTAAATATCAAGGATTTATCTACACTATCATTTAAAAATATTATCTTTGAAAAATATATTTGGTTTATCTTTTAATTTCCGATTTATGCTAAATCCAACGTATATTTCAAATTACTCTTATTAAATCCAATTTTGACCCACTAACCAATTATACTCACAATTAAATAAATTATTCAAACCAAATTATAATCAAATTAAATAAGCTCATCATAGATATAAATGATCATATCACAATAATTAAAGTTAAAATAAGAGGGTGTATGACTAAGCTTATTTAAAAGATAATAAGATATTTTTAGAGCTTATAAGGTATTAGATCTTATTTTAAGAATAAGTTGTTGAAGTGTTTGAATAAAATAAAATGGTGGAGCTTTTAAGATATTAGTAATGGCAATTTTATAATTAAAATAATCAAAATTAAATGAGGTTATTGAAATAAAATCTTATTTTGAAAAAACGTTGTGGTTCCCCTACTTTTTTAAAAACAGCTTATAAGGTCCTAACATCTTATTTAAGAGCTTATAAGATCTGTTTTAAAAAAGTTTACCAAACAGATTTAAACAGCTTATAAGCTCTCAAACATCTTATAAGATGTTTTGAAGAGCTTATAAGCTCAGCCAAACACCCTCTAAATCAATTTATTCAATTATCGATCCGAGGGCGGATAGTGATTATACTAAAGGATCCTATCAAATAACTATTATATATGTTTCTCAACAAATTCGAGAAACACATCAAGGAATCTAACAACCAATAGAAATTGGGGTTTGACATGCATTTAAAAATATTATCTTTTAAAAATATATTTGGTTTATATGCATATTTTAGTTTCTGATTTTTTGCTACTACATGATTCAAATCTACCCTACATACTAAAAGAAAAAACAAGTTGACAAATGTCATCACCTCATTAATTTTAGACATTTGTCAACTTCTCATCCTTCTATTTTCACATGACAGCTTCACATTTATCTATGTGGCAATTTTATTTACAAAACTAAAATATAAAAAATTGAAAAGATAACAAATTTAAATTAAGATTATGAAAGATAAAATATAATCCCAAAAATAAAGGATTGTTTCACAATGAGTTTCGAAAAGATCAAATTTGTCCAATGATATTTTTTTGAGAAATATTATATTAGTTCAGAATATATATATTTGAATTTAAAAGATAACAAATTTAAGAGATAAAAATAATCTAAAAATCAAGATTCTATCTAAACTTTCTTTTAAATTTGTGACACTAAACTTTTATGTTTGGACATATCTCGTGTAACACACTGGTGTTATTTTATATATATATATATATATATATATATATATAGGGAGGAGATCCTGTGAGACCATAGCTATAGGTAAGAACATAAGACCACATCTACACCATCCAACAAAAAAAATGGAAGCCTAAGATCTAATAAAATTTTGTAGCATTAAAAAAATGGGGGGACCGGCCATGTCACGCCCCAAACGGGACGCGACAACGATCCACAACTTAAATACAAATAACCACACGGTCTAGGCAATTATCAACGAGAACCCAATGAAACTGAGTCAAAATAGCAGCGGAAATAAAATAACATAGGTATTACAGTCCACAATCCACAATCCAAATTACATCCTCGAAAACCAAGCAACGATAACAACTTAAAAGTCAAAGGGTCCTACGCCCTTCGATTTACAAACCGGAATGAAAGGAAAATAAAACAGTCCAACAGCAATCAAAAGAAATGAGTCCATCAATAACAACAAGAAGTAGTGAATCCAACAAGCGGAGTACAAGGGTTCAATCCAAGGCCGGTTCAGCATCTTCAACGAAGTCCTCATCTAAAGGTTAGAAAACAGGTGGGGATGAGACAAAAATCTCAGTGGATGGGGTGATCGTGTGCAAGTGTGGCGATATATATTTAATGCGACAAAACATTATATGAAAAGCGTGAGTAAGACGCATGAATTCACACACACATCCACAAGCGTCGTGATAAATATATTTAAGTAATATACTTATACGATTCAAGAAAATCTGTTCATGGTCACACAGCACTATGTGATTCATCCAAGACAGTAGGATTGCGTGCGGAAATGTAACGCCAATCCCATGCAAGGCAAATAATGGTTCCGTATGGATTTGTAGTGCCAACCAATGCAAAACAAGTAAGCGGTTGCGTGCGGATTTGTAGCGCCAACCAAACGGGTCCGATAACTCCGGAATCGTGTGGATCAAACATCGATTCCTTCGTTCTTCCTTGTAACTCCCGAGCAAGATGGTCAAGACCTGTCACCTTATCGCTCCATAGGCAAAGACAAATCCACGTTAGAGCTAGCTAGGCCCGGATTGTCATAATCATGATTATACCTCAAGTAAATACGATCCGCTTCCCTTGGACAAACTCCGTCCCTCGGTTGGGGATTAGGACGATGGGGCGGAAGAGTGGAATAGCAAACAGCCGAGCTGCCTGGTTCCATCCCCTACGTATCCATTCCGACGTGAGCTCGACACACCAAGTTGACTCAAGCAGGAAAGTAAATACAAATTCAGGCAGTCAACCAGGCAGTCGAGTATTATTGATTCAGGGAAGCAGTTCAGGAAATTTTTGAAAAAAACACGAGTGGCAATTATGGCGTTGGTGGAGTTTTGGATGAAGATGATTATCGGAAGGATAAGTAACCTTCGATATCTTGAAAGATTAGGTGGAACATAAGTCCCGTTATAGATTCAAAATCGCAAGGCGAGGAAGTCGCTCCGCGATCGGGTATTAATCGGTCAAGATCCGATAAGTCAAGGGTTTTTGGGAAAATAAAATACTTTAATTAAATCTCCAAGTCAGAGGGTCCAAGTCTATTTTAGTAAAATAGAAAATAATTTGAGTTAGGTCCTTTAAAAAGAAAAATTTCGATTTAGCCCTCTTTTGTAAAAACCAACACTTTTGGGGTTAAAAATTGTATAAATAAATATACCGACCTTGAAAAATTATGAGATCAGTTCCTAAATTCTCCAAAATGTCCAGAGATTCAGGTTTTTAAAGTTTTGAGGTCGAGTTTTTATAAAATTCTCACATTGGCCCCAAATTTGTAAAAATTGTCATTTCGGACCTTTAAGTTTAAAATATTCGGAACTCACAAACCGGAAGGGCTTTAAATGTGAGTCTAGTTGTAAAATGTCACTAAGGTTGGTAGGATATTGGGACAAAAGCAGTTTTTAAAATAAATAAGTTTAGGTCCTTTAACTTTTGAAAATATCATTTTTGTCCCATTTTGAAATAATTGCCTTTAAGGCTTTTAGGGGTCCAATTGTTATGAAATTTGAACCTTGGGTCCAAAATATAATTAATTTATAGTTAAGTTAGTATTTACAGGTGCATGGGCTGCATAAGTCCTGGAAATTTCATTTGGGAAATCAAGTTTAGTATTTTACACATTAGTCCCTCAATTTTAGAAAATTTACTTTCCAAGCCCTAAACACTTGGATTTTTGGAATACATTTAAAATATGTCATTTCCAGTACCTTAAGATTAAAAGTTTCAAAATTTAAAGTTAAGGTCTGGTACAGTTTAAAAATTTGCAAAGTAGCCCTTAAACTTTCAAAATTTTACAATCTAGTCCTTGGGCTTTTAAAGGTTGATTTTATTTATCTAAAAACTCTTAAAACTTTATTAAAATGTCCAAAAGTCATTTATGAACCTGAGTACAGTCCCAAAAATCGAAATTTGCAGAGGGGTCCTTTAACTTTCATTTTCTTGTAATTTAGTCCACCAACTTTCCATTTTTACATTTTTAAGTCCAAAATTGAAATTTAATCAATTATGCTCGACTTTTCCAGGTTATAAGTCATCCAAAACATGTATTTTAAAGATCATACACATGCATATCCAATATATACAAGAATTCATCAAATAAAACATTAAATTGCACATGCATGCACCTAAAAATTCAATAAATAGCCATTTTGAGCAACTCTTGAGAATTTTCATGATTTGATACATAAAATTGACATGCAATACATAGATTATATATGTCAAGGCTCATAATCAAAATTTCTACATGCATTTTAATAAAAACACCTAATAGTTGGAAAGTATTTTTCCATCCACCTTAAAATTGGAAATTGTGAAATAAAAGGATAAATTTCACAATTTTTGGATGGGGCTTCTTAGGTCAGCCCCTAAGTCAAGAAATATCAAAAATTTGAAGTTAGAAAAATGAGAGAAAAATTAAGGATAAAAGAAGGAGATAAGAAAATGAGAAAGACTACACTTTACCTTGTGTAGTAGGTGATTGGAGACTAGGTGAAGCTTTAAAATTGGGAATTTTGGTTCAACTCCAAAATCACCTAAGGTCAGCCCCTATTTCTCAAAAATGAAAAAGGTGTCAAGAATTTGACAAAAAAATTAGGAAGAAGAAGAAAAATACACTAGAGTCCATTATCTTACCTTATAGTCTAAATCTTCAAAATTTCCTTCAAGTCTTGAAATCTTCTTCAAGGTGATGTCAAGCTCTAGTCTTCTAAATGTACCTCCAAAATTAAAATTTGAGCTTAAGTTAAGAGGTGAAAATAGGTAGCTAGAGGTTATCAAGATGAATTGGAAAACAACATTTCTTACCTTGTAGTAGGAGGGTGGCTCGAATTTTTGGAGTATAAGGAGGAAAATCTTGAATTTTTTTCTAAGTGTTGGAGAAGAAGTAAGAAGAAAGAGTAGAGAGAGGTAGGGGGTTTAGAGAGAAGGAGGAGAAATTTGCAAGGCTTGAATGTATTGGTGATAAAATGAAATGAATTTTTGGCACAAAAATGGCCTAATGGCCGTCCAAGTGAGAGAGAGAGGGAGAGAAATTTTTGTTCAAATTTGTGTCTTGCATTTTGCCTCTTGCATGAGGAACATTTTGGAGGTCAAAGGTATGGGCATGAGGTGGTTTGAATGGAATGTTGAAAGACTTCCAACATGTTGGCAAAAATAATATTAAAGAAGTAATGTAAGAGATGATGTGTATAATGTTTGAATTAATGGTATAATTACACACAAGATGACTAATATAAGGTGTAGGTGTACAAGAGTTGGATGATATTTTTACTCCAAAATATCATCATGGCCGTCCATTATAAGGGCATTGTGGTAATTTCATATTTTTTTTTTGTCCCAAATTTGATGATAATAGATGAAATATATCAATCTCCAAAATAATTAGTGATTTCCTTGATCACTTATAATTCTCATGATCACTTAATCTAAATCAAAATCTTAATTCTATAAGGTAAAAATCTCTAAAATAAATAGTCTCTTAAAATTCTAAGGTGACTAATAAATACAAAAAAAAAAGTAATAATGATCAATCAAGTGATCATAAATGCAAAATAGAATTAATAAAGATCATGATCACAAGTAATTAAATAAAATGAAATAAAATACAAAATATATATTAATGATAATTACCCATCAAAGTGACGCGGTAAAATAGTCGATCAAATACATAGACGACAATAAGAATCAATTATAAGCTCGGAAAAATCGGGGCTTCACATCCTCCCCTCCTTAAAAGAATTTGGTCCCCAAATTCTCTTCAGAATAGTTCCGGATATTGATTCCTCATGTCTTCTTCCATCTCCCACATCGCGTCTTCGTCTCGGTTGTGGTTCTGCCTCACAACTTTAACCATCGGAATTTCCCTCTTACGCAACTGTCGTATCTGCTGATCAATGATCCGGATCGGCCTCTCGGTGTAGGATAGATTTTCCATTAGAGGAGGAGTATCTTGAGTGATGATATACTCGGGATCTGGTTGATACTTCTTCAATCTCGACACGTGGAATACATCATGCATACCCGCATATGGTGCTGGTAACTCGAGTCGGTAGGCTAACTTCCCGATCCTTTGTAAAATCTTGTAAGGTCCAACATATCTCAAACTCAACTTGCCTCCTTTCTTCGGATTGATTAATCCTTTCCGTGGTGAGAGTCTGAGAAATACTTCATCTCCGACTTCAAATTCCAGATCCTTTCTTCTCTTGTCCGCGTAACTCTTTTGGCGGCTCTGAGCGGTGCGAATCCGCTCCTTGATCAGCTTGACCTTCTCCATGGCCTCCTGAACTAAGTCGACCTTTGGGATCGAGGGCGACTTTCGTTTCTCTTTCGGAGTCCATTGGTCATCAATCTCCCAGTGTAGTGGGGATCTACATTTTTGCCCATATAATGCCTAGTAGGGTGCCATCCCAATCGTGGCCTGATAACTTTTATTGTAGGCGAACTTGGCTAATGGTAAGTGCGAATCCCAACTTCCTTGAAAATCCAATGTGCAGGCTCGCAGCATATCTTCAAGGGTTTGAATCGATCGCTCGATCGTCTATCGGTTTGTGGATGTCTTTGTTGTCTTAAAACTTAGCGAGGTGCCCAATTCCTCGTGCAAGCACTTCCAAAACTGAGACAACCCTGGGGTCTCGCGGGATACTATGTCGATCGGTACTCCATGCGTCGAATGATTTCTGGATATAAATCATGCAAGTTTAAAGCTATCGCTTTTCTTGTTGGGTAAAAAGTGTGCGATTTCGTGAGTCGGTCTCGACTACCCAAATAAAGCATCATGGCCTCATCTAGTCCTTGGTAGATCCGTCACGAAGTCCATCGTTATGCGTTCCCATTTCCACTCGGGAATTCTCAACGATTGTAGTAACCAGGCGGTCGTTGGTGTTCTGCTTTTACTCGTTGACAAGTCAAACATCTCGCAACGAATTCCGCTACCTGGTTCTTCATGTTTACCCACCAATAACTCCGTTCAAATCCTTATACATCTTGTTTCCTCCAGGATGTATAGTGTATTTTGAACGGTGTGCCTTTGCTAGATTCTATTCCTAATCAAGCTCGTCGTTCGACACACACTCGATTCCGGAATCGATAACTCCATCTTCAGTGCAAGAATTCCGATCTTTTTCTTTAAGTATATTTTCCTTCGATTTTGAAGATGTGCATCTTTCTCTTGTGCTTCTTTGATCTCATTCATTGATTGGTTTAACCGAAATATTAGCACATGAAATCGAGTATTGGTCCTTGTCGATTCCAATTGCTCACTCTTCTAATGATTCCCACTCTCGAATCATAAGTCCGGCTAAGCTCGCGCCACGCTCACGCGTCGGCTACTACGTTAGCTTTCCGGGATGGTATTGAATATCAAAGTAATAGTCCTCAATCAATTCCATCCATCTCCGTTGCCTCAAATTGAGATCTTTCGGGAGAATAGATACTTCAAGCTCTTATGATCCGTGAAAACCGTGAATGTTGCTCCGTGAGAGATAGTGTCTCCATTTCTTTAATGCGAACACTATCGCCGCCAATTCCAAGTCATGCGTTGGATAATTGGCTTCATACGAGCTTGAGCTTTAAGTGGACGCATAAGCGATGACTTTTCCTTCCCCGCATGAGCACTTGCTCCTAGTCCTTCTTTTGATGCATCACAGACGACAAAGTTTTCGGTCCCTTTTGGAAGAGGCTATGACGGAGCCGTAGTAAGTCGTTTCTTCACTCTTGAAACTCGCCGCATTTATCATTCCACTCAAACTTGACTTTCTTCGGGGTCGGTCGAGTGAGTGGTCCGGCTATCTTGGAGAAGTCCTGGATAAATCTTCGATAATATCCAAACTAGTCCTAGAAACTCCCGATTTAATTCTGTACTCGGGTTGTTTCCATTCAACCACTGTCTGTACCTTCGAAGGATCTACTGCAATCCCAGTGCCGGATACTATGTGTCCCAAGAACGCGACTTCACTAAGCCAAAATTCGCACTTGCTGAATTTGGCATACAACTTATGCTCTCGTAGTGTCTCCAAAACGATTTTCAGATGACGTTAGTTCTTCTCTCTAGACTTAGAGTATACGAGTATGTCATCAATGAATATCACTACGAATTGATCCAAAAAGGTTGGAAGACTCGATGCATCGGTCCATAAATGCTTTGGTGCATTCGCTGACCGAAGGCATCACTACAAACTCGTAGTGTCCATATCGGGTTTGAAATGCAGTTTTGGAAATGTCTTCTTCGCGGATCTTCAGTTGGTAATATCCTTGTTGTAAATCAAACTTCGAGTACACTGTCGCTCCTTGGAGTTGATCAAACAGTTCGTCTATCCTCGGGAGGGGATATTTGTTCTTGATGGTCACACTATTAAGACCACGATAATCTATACATAGTCTTAAGGTGTCGTC
Source organism: Rehmannia glutinosa (assembly GCA_016081115.2). Taxonomy (NCBI): domain Eukaryota; kingdom Viridiplantae; phylum Streptophyta; class Magnoliopsida; order Lamiales; family Orobanchaceae; genus Rehmannia; species Rehmannia glutinosa. The sequence goes on from CM071928.1 coordinate 46,973,691, forward strand.
TTCTTCTTGACAAACAAAGACACAGTGCTCCCGGAGACGAACTCGGTTGGATAAATCCCACATCCATCAGTTTCTGTAATTGCGTCTTCAACTCTTGTAACTCAAGAGGAGCCATTCTATATGGGGTTCTAGTGATCGGGGCAGTCCCTGGTAACACCTCGATGGTGAACTCGACTTCCCTATCTGGAGGGACATTGGTGAGTTCTTGTGGAAATACATCCGTGTATTTTGATACTACAGGTAATTGGTTTATTTGTGTCTCAACCTTGGGTTTGTTAATTACAAACGCCAAGTACCCTCGAGCTCCTCTAGTGATCGCCTTCCTCGCTTTCATTGCTGAAATGATTGGGGCAATCTTAACTCGTGCCCTTCCCGAAATTTCCACTTCAGGTTTTCCGGGTTCACATAGCTTAATGGACTTGTTATGGCAGTCCATTTGTGCATGGTGTGCAAATAACCAGTTCATTCCCAATATCACTTCGCATGCATTATAGATAATATATGTTATCTGACTTGCACCCATAGGAGTTTACACTTCTAGACATATAGGCATATGTTCCATGCATGCATGCAGTTTGTATACAAAATGCGGTGCAACGAATGAATGCGTTGTAAAGTTTATCCTCTTCAGTACTGATTGTCCCCAGAGCATACTTGGACTATCGGTGAAATTCCGACTCGTACTGAGCTACAGTCATGTTCCCTTGCCTCAATCTGTGGAATTCATCTAGGCGCGCCTCTTTTGACAACCTGTGGAATGTACTGTTCATTGAACTCGGCCAAGAAATTCCCCCATGTTCTGGCTACCCAGGTCCCCTGTTCCCATCTTCTTTCAACGCCTCCACTGGTCTCTAGCAGATTCCAGGCGAAATACGGCGAGTGTGACTTTCTGCTCATCTGAGTATTGGAGAGCATTGAAGATATTCTCCAATTTCTCTACCCATTCTTCTGCTTTCAAATCATCCGGCTCTCCTAAGAAGGTTGGTGGGTCGAACCATAGAAATCGCTCCAACGTGCGATCGTTCGCCTCTCTGGCGGGTTCGGGAACACGGGGTTGAGGCTCTGCCTGTTGCCTCATGAAAACCAGTATTTGTTGCAGGGCCTGAGCGGTCAAGTTGTCTCCTGCATTAGGTGGAGGAGGCGGTGGTACTTCAGGGGAGGGTACCCGGTCCCTGGGTACGTCGTCATCCACTCGTGGAACGCGGCGAGGTCTCCCACGTTCTCGATGTTCGGCCATTCTGTATCTTGAAGCATTAGTTGTGATTCACGAGTAGATGAATACAATAATTACTTGCGTAAAGCAAGTTATAACGTAGGGAAAGTAACAACAAAACTAAGGCGGATAAGTCAAAGGTAAAGGAAAGATAAGGAGGGAATAAGGAAAGAATGAATAAAGAAAGTCAGTCAAGAATCAACTAAGTCAAGACAAGTATGACTATGGAACCTCAAAATATGCGTTCTAACTTAGTTCAAACATCAATAAGACGGTTCTATGCCAATTTGAAATCGATTCCACACTTAATTGGTCAAGTCGCGGTACTACCCAAAACACAGACCGAAGGTCCTATCCTGGGTCAGCTCGGTGTAAGTTTCCATCTTACTAGCCGAGCTCTGATACCACTCTAACTGTCACGCCCCAAATAGGACGCGACGACGATCCACAACTTAAATACAAATATCCACACGGTCTAGGCAATTATCAACGAGAACCCAATGAAACAAATTCAAAATAGCAGCGGAAATAAAATAACATAGGTACAAATTAAAGTCCACAATCCAAATTACATCCTCGAAAACCAACCAACGATAACAGCTTAAAAGTCAAAGGGTCCTACGCCCTTCAGTTACAAACCGGAATGAAAGGAAAATAAAACAGTCCAACAGCAATCAAAAGAAATGAGTCCATCAATAACAACAAGAAGTAGTGAATCCAACAAGTGGAATACAAGGGTTCAATCCAAGGCCGGTTCAGCATCTTCAACGAAGTCCTCATCTAAAGGTTAGAAAACAGGTGGGGATGAGACAAAAATCTCAGTGGATGGGGTGATCGTGTGCAAGTGTGGCGATATATATTTAATGCGAGAAAACAGTTATATGAAAACGCGTGAGTATGATGCATGAACACACACACCCCAAGCGTCGTGATAAATATATTTAAGTAATATACTTATACATTCAAGAAAATGCGTTCATGGTCACACAGGCACTATGTGATTCGACAAGACAGGTAGGATTGCGTATGGAAATGTAACGCCAATCCCATGCAAGGCAAACAATGGTTGCGTCGATTTGTAGCGCCAATCAATGCAAAACAATTAGCGGTTGCGTGCGGATTTGTAGCGCCAATCAAACGGGTCCGATAACTCCCGAATCGTGTGGATCAAACAGCGATTCCTTCGTTCTTCCTTGTAACTCCCCGAGCAAGATGGTCCAAGACCTGTCACCTTATCGCTCCATAGGCAAAGAAAAAATCCACAATAGAGCTAGCTAGGCCCGGATTGTCATAATCATGATTATACCTCAAGTACTACGACCCGCTTCCCTTGGACAAACTACGCGCCCGCAGCTGTGGGATTAGGGCGATGGGGCCGAAGAGTGGAATAGCACCAGAGCTGCCTGGTTCCATCCCCGACGTATCCATTCCGACTGTGAGCTCGACACACCAAGTTGACTCAAGCAGGAAAGTAAATACAAATTCAGGCAGTCAACCAGGCAGTCGAGTATTATTGATTCAGGGAAGCAGTTTAGGAAAATTTTTGAAAAAAACACGAGTGGCAATTATGGCGTTGGTGGAGTTTTTGGATGAAGATGATTATCGGAAGGATAAGCAACCTTCGATATCTTGAAAGATTAGGTGGAACATAAGTCCCGTTATAGATTCAAAATCGCAAGGCGAGGAAGTCGCTCCGCGATCGGGTATTAATCGGTCAAATTGATCCGATAAGTCAAGGGTTTTGGGAAAATAAAATACTTTAATTAAATCTCCAAGTCAGAGGGTCCAGGGCTATTTTAGTAAAATAGAAAATAATTTGAGTTAGGTCCTTTAAAAAGAAAATTTCGATTTAGCCCCGTTTTATAAAAACCAATACTTTTGGGGTTAAAAATTGTATAAATAAATATCCCGACCTTGAAAAATTATGAGGTCAGTTCCTAAATTCTCCAAAATATCCAGAGATTCAGGTTTTTAAAGTTTTGAGGTCGAGTTTTTATAAAATTCTCACATTGGCCCCAAATTTGTAAAAATTGTCATTTTGGACCTTAAGTTTAAAATATTCGGAACTCACAAACCGGAAGGGCTTTTAATGTGCGTCCAGTTGGAAAATGTCACTAAAGTTGGTAGGATATTGGGACAAAAGCAGTGTTTAAAAGAAATAAGTGTAGGTCCTTTAACTTTTGAAAATATCATTTTTGTCCCATTTTGAAATAATTGCCTTTAAGGCTTTTAGGGGTCCAATTGTTATGCAATTTGAACCTTGGGTCCAAAATATAATTAAGTTATAGTTAAGTTAGTATTTCCAGGTGCATGGGTTGCATAAGTCCTGGAAATTTCATTTGGGTCCTCAAGTTTAGTATTTTACACATTAGTCCCTCAATTTTAGAAAATTTACTCTCCAAGCCCTAAACACTTGGATTTTTGGAATACATTTAAAATATGTCAGTTCCAGTACCTTAAGAATAAAATTTTCAAAATTTAAAGTTAAGGTCTGGTACAGTTTTAAAATTTGCAAAGTAGCCCTTAAACTTTCAAAATTTTACAATCTAGTCCTTGGGCTTTTAAAGGTTGATTTTATTTATCTAAAAACTCTTAAAACTTTATTAAAATGTACAAAAGTCATTTTTGAACCTGAGTACAGTCCCAAAAATCGAAATTTGCAGAGGGGTCCTTTAACTTTCATTTTCTTGCAATTTAGTCCACCAACTTTCCATTTTTACATTTTTAAGTCCAAAATTGAAATTTAATCAATTATGCTCGACTTTTACAGGTTATAAGTCATCCAAAATATGGATTTTAAAGATCATACACATGCATATCCAATATATACAAGAATTCATCAAATAAAACATTAAATTGCACATGCATGCACCTAAAAATTCAATAAATAGCAATTTTGAGCAACTCTTGAGAATTTTCATGATTTGATACATAAAATTGACATGCAATACATAGATTATATATCTCAAGGCTCATAATCAAAATTTCTACATGCATTTTAATAAAAACACCTAATAGTTGGAAAGAATGTTTCCACCCACCTTAAAATTGGAAATTGTGAAATAAAAGGATAAATTTCACAATTTTTGGATTAGGCTTCTTAGGTCAGTCCCTAAGTCAAGAAATATCAAAAATTTGAAGTTAGAAAAATGAGAGAAAAATTAAGGAGAAAAGAAGGAGATAAGAAAATGAGAAAGACTACACTTTACCTTGTGTAGTAGGTGATTGGAGACTAGTTGAAGCTTTAAAATTGGGAATTTTGGTTCAACTCCAAAATCACCTAAGGTCAGCCCCTATTTCTCAAAAATGAGAAAGGGGTGTCAAAATTTGACAAACAAATTAGGAAGAAGAAGAAAAATACACTAGAGTCCATTATCTTACCTTATAGTCTAAATCTTCAAAATTTCCTTCAAGTCCTGAAATCTTCTTCAAGGTGATGTCAAGATCTAGTCTTCAAAGTCTTCTAAATGTACCTCCAAAATTAAAATTTGAGCTTAAGTTAAGAGGTGAAAAGAGGTAGCTAGATGTTATCAAGATGAATTGGAAAACAACATTTCTTACCTTGTAGTAGGAGGGTGGTTCGAATTTTTTGAGTATAAGGAGGAAAATCTTGAAATTTTTTCTAAGTGTTGGAGAAGAAGTAAGAAGAAAGAGTAGAGAGAGGTAGGGGGTTTAGAGAGAAGGAGGAGAAATTTGCAAGGCTTGAATGTATTGGTGATAAAATGAAATGAATTTTTGGCACAAATATGGCCTAATGGCCGTCCAAGTGAGAGAGAGGGAGAGGAATTTTTGTTCAAATTTGTGTCTTGCATTTTGCCTCTTGCATGGGGAACATTTTGGAGGTCAAAGGTATGGGCATGAGGTGGTTTGAATGGAATGTTGGAAGACTTCCAACATGTTGGCAAAAATAATATTAAAGAAGTAATGTAAGAGATGATGTGTTTAATGTTTGAATTAATGGTATAATTCTATAAGGTAAAAGTCTCTAAAATAAATAGTCTCTTAAAATTCTAAGGTGACTAATAAATACAAAAAAAGTAATAATGATCAATCAAGTGATCATAAATGCAAAATAGAATTAATAAAGATCATGATCACAAGTAATTAAATAAAATGAAATAAAATACAAAATATATATTAATGATAATTACCCGTCAAAGTGACGCGGTAAAATAGTCGATCAAATACATAGACGACAATAAGAATCAATTATAAGCTCGGAAAAATTGGGGCTTCACAGGCCAGGGGTAAAATTGGAACCGTACAAATTGGCCAAAAATAATTGCCAGCTCTATCTAAGGGAAGAAAATCTATTTTGATTCACTACCTATACTCACGCTGATCAACACTCTCCTTCTTCCTCCCTTCACGCTATAATAACATGAAATTGAAACCTGTAAAATAGAGAACAAATTCTACATTCATACCAGCAGAAGCATCAAAATTGGAACCGAGCTACCCAATCGCAAATCATCAAACAACAGAAAAAACAGAAATTGTCATATACATCAACAAAATCAAAATTGCGATGTCACAAAATCAAGATTTCCACTCCACAATCCATTCAAATGAATGTAATCACTAACCACTAATTCTTGCAATTTGTTTGGATCGAACGCAGATACTGTTGAACAATCAAAAACTTTACACGCACAGTAATGTTAATATTATGTGTATTTACAACAATGATTTTGTATGTTTACAATTCATACTTTGTACATATAGAGTACTTATTCTGTATAACATATTCTCATATAACAATAATCAAAACTTTTACTAATATGCTACTTTAGAATAAGGATATTGCATGTATAATGTTGTTAATGTGTATAGGTAGAACAAAATATTGGAAAATATGAGAAATTGTATAAGAAATTGTATACGTAAATATGTATTAACATTCTGCGTGTATAGTGTTCCATTTAGTATGTAAAATTTGTATGGCATTTAATGTATACTACGTATTAACGTTCGGCATGTTTACAATATAATTTTGCAAAATTACAATGCATATATTATATACTTAGAATAGTCATTCTGTACAAAATGTGTACTTAAAATGTGTACTTAGAACACAAATAGTGGAAATTACAATTTTGTACCCTACAATAACGTTCTGTATTGTAGGTCCCAAGGGGTGTGATGTAAGGTTTAGAACGGGGGTTGAATAAACCTTACCAAATTTTCGATTTAGTCCTTTTAAATATTTTCAGAGTTAACTCAAATCAGCTAAGTCCTTGAGGGATAGCTAGGTTGGCTTACTTCAGCAAAGTTACCCACTCAACAGACTCGACTGAGCTGTTGATATTATAACTCAGCTGGGATCATCTAACATTTAACTTTACAGTTGATTTGGTTTTCGTTCAACGGAAGACTTTTCACCCTTAATGTTTTAAACTTGTTTTCAACACTTGTTTTTAGCAAAGGTTATTAGCAATAGAGTTGAGCAATTATAACTTAACAGCAGATATAAATAATATGGAAGAAAATAAAGTGTTGTAAGTAAAGATGACACGAGCAATTTTATAGTGGTTCGAGGATGGGTAATTCCTCTAATCCAATCTTCTCCAACTCCAGGAGAAATCCACTAAGTAATAGATCTGGTTACACAGTAGTGAACAGTCCGAGTCAGCCTTGATCACATAGCTGGCTGCTCCTAGGAATCAACTTCTTCACAAAACGGTTGTCTTGCTACTTCAGCTCCTTCGAACTCTTGGAATTGATCACACAACCTTCCAACGAGCCCAAAGCTTCTGGTTTAATCTTGAACCTTACTATTTCTCCTTCAACCTTGGAGAGTAGACCCCTATTTGTTCTTCAAATAGTTTCCTCATCAACTTGATGAAGTATTCTTTCCTTCAATGAATGTGTTGGATCGAGTTCCTTCGATTTAGGCTTTAGAAATATCTTAGAAAGCTTGAGAGTATTTGCAGGTTTGCTTAAATGTTTGATTGCTTGTAATTAATTCGGTAACCTTTTCTCACTTGCTTCCTCAGCCTTTTATAGTGTAGATTCAAAAATATGTCCGTTGAAGAGATATACATATGTTTCAAATCCCACTCGTAGGTTGTTGGCATGTCTTGTCCTTGCAGCATTAATGAGGATCGTACTATTGAGTTTAATGCACTACAGCATTTCCTTGGTCTCTGCAAGTTTTCAGGTACATCCCATTGGTTCCTTGCTTTTTGCACTCTTTCAGCAAAACATCTTTATTATTGGCAGCCTGAACAGGCCTATTTCCAGCAAAACCTTGATTTGTGTTGACAACAGATCTCTATCAGCTTTCTTCAAGTTTTGTCTGCTGCAAACCCCTTTGACATTCGATTCCAATCATTTTGGAATGACTTAGCTGTCAGTCAGCTGACTGAGATAGCTTTTCTGTCACTTACTAATCCTTCACTTGGCTTCACACAGCTGACTCCAACTCAGCTCAAATTGAGCTATCTATTACAAGTTGAATTATAAAGAAAATGGGGTGCCAACTTCCTATTCTAAGTTTTACATGGTATCATCAAAATCTAAAAATAAATTTTCCTAACAATTTCCCCCTTTTTGATGATGCCAAAACTTAAATATATATAGCAAAATAAGCAGTGCAGTAATAAAGAATATACGTGTTGAATATGTCAATTTTATTGATCAAATCATTCTTGTACTTTACAAATGCATTTTACAAAGTTGTTGCAAAGTATACCCTATACACTGTACCAGAGCTATACTATCAAAGTAAAATACAATAGGTATCAGAGTGAGATCAAAGTGATATTACAAGAAAAACTTACAAATCTTGTATTTACAATTAAGTAAAATACACTAAAGGGGTTTCAGCCGTCTTCAACGCCTCGGCTGCTTCCTTCTTCTCTCATCTTCTTCAGCTCTTTCCCTTCTCTTTATTTCATAAGCTCTCTTAGCAGCAGGGTCTTCCCTTCGCTGCCTTTCTTCCCACTCTCTGGTCAATCTTTCATTCTCAGCCTCTTGTCTTCTTCTAGCCTCCTCATTCTTGCGCTCCACTTCTAGATTTGCAAGAGTGTCAAACCTAGCCCAGTAGTTGGTTCATTTCTTCTGCGGGTCAACATACCTTACATCTTTAGGTTTTGGCTATGGTGGAGTACCTATGCCTCTTCCACCATTTCCAAACCTTCCCCTTCCTCGATATGACTCAGCTCCTCATCTAGGAGTGTACTGTACGGGTGCCTCGACTAACTGTTAGAACTCTATTGCTTCTCAGCTGATTTGCACAAATCGAGTCCTCTCTCCCAATACAATTCCCACGCCTGTGGTAGAGTCATGCTCTTAAAATAGCCTTCAGCCTCTAGAGTTTGAAACTCCTCTAGTCATCTGGGTTCAGATCCTGCATAGGGCATCGTGATTTCTCGAGGGGGTCTTACAGCTGGGTAATCTTTTAATAAACCAACTGGGAGGCCTTTGAACCTTGCTTTAATGTCTTTTATCCTCTCGTAGTGCTTCTCAGCTACCTTGTCAAACTCAGCTTCGATGGCTTTTCTGGACTGTTTGACTGCCATTTCAGCTTTCACTTCTACGGTCAGCTCTTTTGGCAGTTTGTTGAGAATCCAGGTTGTTACTTCACTCTGTTGTGGGGTCTTAGCCAACATGATTTTCAAGGGTGGCTTCTTCATTGAACTACCTTCCCCCTTGCTTGCTTCCCCTTTCACTCATTCCTTATTACTCCGCTACCCTTCTTTCATTTCCTCTTCCCTCTTTTTGGCATCATCACCAAGGGGTAGAGACAAGTTAGGGAATATGCCACTCAGGAGTAGATCAATCTTGTTATTTGTCATGTCATGCTTATCATGAGTCTGGGAGTATGATGTTCTGAATTTTGATCTTAAGGCCATGGTCTCAGCTGCCATCAGCTTCATCTCTGTCTGGAGCACCTTAATCTGCTATTCAACATTGGCCTCCATTCTTGCAATTTCTAATTTGTGCTGAGCTTTGAGCAACTCCATATCAGACCTATGTGATTCATCCATCCTGAATATGTGGTCCCTTTGCCTTTGCTGGAACTTGGCTTTATCTGAGCTCCAGATCACCATCTTCGCGAATAGAGATTTAAAATAGGTGACCTGCTCACGTCTTAATGCCTTTGTTTGTCCAATACACTCTCTAATTCTCAGTATAGTTCCTCGGATATCTCCAGTTATAGTAGCGTCTCTGTTGTCTAGTCGTTGGTCCAATGCTCCAAAACCATGCTCCATCTTTTCTATTTAAGCACAGATGGCATTGAAGGCTTTTCGGAAGTCGGCTGCATCAGCGGACTGTTCCTCAGGCCAAACATCATCAAAATCAAATCCAATCAGCACCATAGCAGTCTCAATTAGAGTTTCCAATTTCTTCTGTAGGGAGTTGGACATTTTATTTGGCATGTTCCGTTGCTGACTCGGCTTCGAAGGGTATGTGGGCTTCAAACGAAAAATATTCCACAATAGATCCTTAGGGAAAATTGGAATCTCCATATCCTCGACCTATGGAGCTTTTCCCTCTTCTTTAAAGATTTCTTCAGCTCGATGTGCCTCAGCTATTTCAGAATTATCAGCATCTTGAGCAACAGTATTAACTGGCGGCTGTTGGTCCTCTCACTGTCTTAACAGACTTTCTCAAATCGATTGTTTCTTCCTGTTGAGTTGTCTGGTCCTCCGCTGACTCATCAGTTTCATTGGAGGGTGATGGCGCCATTGTATGTGGGCCATCAGCCATTGTGAATTTCATTGGAGTAGCCTTATCACTGGCTTGACTCCTTTTTGTCTGTGCCATCTCATCAGATTTGTCTTCATTAGTTTTATCAACAGGGCTGTACTCAGCTTCATTTTCAGATTCTAGGAAGGCAGTATTAGTATTTTCCTAGGAATTGTGAGGGCACTGATCTCTTCTTCCTCTACAACCTCTTCATGAAAAGCAGGCACATCCTCAACCACTTTCTTACCCAGGGAAGTCTCAACCTCATCTAGGCCTTCATTACCCTCAGCAGTCTCAACCGCTGATGGGCCTTGTACATTCCATTTGTAGTCTCAACTGTAGCAGGGTCTTCAGCAATTATCCCTTCAGTAGACAGAGCTGCTTTAGGGTCTTCAATGGCATCTTTTGGAGTCTTAACTCCTTGGATTGCACTTTTTGGGCCAAGAGTCTCAACTCCCGTGGCCTCACTTCCATCCTTTGCCCTAGCTACATCAGCAGTGTCATCGGCCTGCATGGCAGTTGAAGTTTCTTTTGAGACAGTCGAAATCATTTTGAGCTTTGTCAACCTCAGTCTGTTGAATGTGAAGATTCTCTCCATCACCTCCAAACTCCATTTGTGGTTGGTCTCCCACAGCATCCTCCGACCTAGCTGTGATGGTTTAAGTTTCCCCTCAGCTGGCACACTAGTTGAGTCTTGAGTAGTGGGGTTACTCAAAACCTGAGACCCGGTTGTTTGTCCAGTTGAGTGTTCAGCCATGGGGCAGGTGTCTAAACACCTTCTGCAGGATTTGGTTTGGCTAAGGTGCCCGCTTCATCACCTTCCTTAGCTTCATCGCCATTTTTCCTGGAATTGTCTTCCTCAGAGCGCACAGGAGATGTTGTTGCTTGAATGTTTTTCAGCATCTCCATTTATATTAGGATTAGGGGTAATCATGATAGATGAAGATTCCCCAGGTCCCCTATTCATTTGTTGCTCGTGCATCTCCTTGGATTCCCTTTTTGCTTATCGGAACTCAGCTTTCTCGACTGCAACAGTAAGGTTGATCTCCTCTATAACACTGTCGATGTTGTTGGTTTATTCCAGGGCATGTTCAGGTGCATCTGTGAATGGGCAAGAATTGGGCTTTTGCGATTCAGCAATAGCCTTTGCCTTCTCAGCTTCCTTAGTTTTTGCATCCTCCTTTATTGCAGCCAGCATATCTGCACAACTGCCATCATCTAGTGCAGATCGTACATCAACTCCCAAAACGAATATGAGCTATTCTTCCTCCTCAATGGATTCGGGCTATTGAAATTGGGATCTGGCTTCACTAAGTTTCCGCAATCTCCATATCCGCAACATTTCTCGAATTTATGGATATGCATGAGATAACATTACAAGATCATCATTATCTCTTTCTTCCTCCTGCACAGGTGCAAGTGGAGCATGTTCCTCCTCAGGTGTCCGTGCATCAGTCTGAGGGGACTGAACAACTAACTCTTTAGATGGGTCAGATGTGTCTGCTCCTTCTTCTTCAGTTGTGTCTCAAACAGTTGTCTCTAATTGAATTGGCTGACCCTCATCAGCTAACTTCTCTATTTCAGTGGTGAGCACTTCACCACCTACAGATTCCTTAGACTGCCCTTCATGAGCTTCAGCAGTCTCTTTCGCTGGTTAAGTGCCAGATTCAGTTGGCTTCTCAAGTTCTGACTTCTTGAATAATCTTCTTCTTTTGGTAGAAACCATAGGGACTTCTGGCTCCACATTTTCAGGCGCATCAAATGTGAAGGCCTTTTCGCCTGGCTTCTATTTCTTGGACGCAGCTGCCTTTCTGGGTACAATAGTGATGTGTGTAAAATATACGTGCATTTTCAGTCTTAAATTGATATAATTGATGCATTTGCACGCATATTTACTATGTTTTTACTTGGTTTCCTTTAAAGGGCATGATACTGCGTATTCTTGTAATTCTTACAGGAAATGGAGCTTAAAATGAAGAAATGTCAGTTGGGATGCTCAGATAAGATTGCCGAATGCAAAGAGAAGATCAAAACGAAGGAAAAATGGAACAAAAGAAAGTCACACGGCCAGACCGTGTAGACTCACACGGCCGTGTGGACTGGTGGTGTGAAGATCACACGGTTGTGTGAAGAAAGAAAGAAAACAGAGGACGGAGCAGGTCCACACGGTCGGACCGTGTGAACTCACACGGCCGTGTGGACAAGGTTATCACCGCACCACCTACCCGAGCGGCCACCTGCCCGTGCAACAAAGGGCTAAGCCCAAGGCCACACACCCGTGTGGACCCACACGGCCTGACCGTATGGGAGTCTGTTTCAGCGCGTTTTTTAGAGTTTGTTTCCTGTTCCAACTCTACAAGTGATCTCTCCAAGCATCTATAAAAGGGGACCAAGTCTTGCTCGAAAAATCATCACTTCATACAGCAAAAACACATCAAATAACACAGGAACCGAAGAATCCAAGAGCTTCTGCGAGCAAAAGGCTAGGTCGCGAAGAACACCACAAGGCTTTCGCATCTAGGGAGCACAAGAGCTTCGAGGGCTTGGAGGGAGAATCCATCCTGAGAAGAAGGAGTTTTCTTTCTATGTCTAAGAACTCTTGTCTGTGCTTATATGATGTCATAATATTGATTCGGATTTGTCTATGAGTTTGTAATCAATGTTTGGCATATTTTTTGGATCTTAGGGGCATAATCGAAACTGTGGAATTGTATTAATATGATTACTTATTTTCTTAATTAATTCATGCGTTCTATTTATGAATTCGAGTGCTTATTTATAATTAGTTTTTATTTGGCCAATAAATTGCATGTCATATTTGTTATTGCAAAATTTCGGACGATGAGCTCTAACAAAGACGGAAATCGAATTCAGACTTGAAACATGTGTGGCAGCATGCTTGTGGGGAGTCATTTAATTCACAAATCTTTTTGGAGTTAATAAGAATTATAACGATCTGACTAGAGTACAATTGTTATTAATCAACTGTTTACGCACCACCTGACCAGGGGAGTAAACGATATTAGGAATTTGAACCCATAGAATTAGATGAATTGGTTTTTAAAACTCTATTCACATTTAATATTGAAAATGCATGTTGAGATTATGTGCCAAAGGTTGTTCCTAAAGATGTTGAAAATACGTGTGGGGTTCACAAATTTATTTCTTTTTACTTTTCTTAATTTTTGATTTTCTATTAGATAAAATAACTTGATTTCGGTCGCTTCAATAAAATTGGAATACGATGTTATTATAGCCTAAATGTTTCGAGCTTCAATCCCTGAGGAATACGACCTTGTTTGCCAATATTCTATAAACTACAATGTACACTTGCAGTTGAATGAACCAAAACAATTTTTGGCGAACACGTTTGTGGCGCCGTTGCCGGGGATTGACTAGATTCTACTTAGATATAATAATAAGTTGTTCAATCTTAATTGAAGCATTTTTGTATATTTTTTTTCTTTTTATTTTTGATTTTTTGATTTTATTTATTTTTTCTTTTGGTTCGATTTTAACATTGTTTTTGTTTAGTGCAGATAGTGCATGATCACGCGTTCCAGATCCACCCAGCCAATTCCCATTTATTTGGAAATCGAAAAGACAACCAAACAACTAAGGAAAAGAGCCAAAGCAATGGCGGATGGGACTAATCCGAACACAGTGGAAAACAAAAATAATGAGGAGCGCCCACCAAGGGCCGGCGTCCAGGACGGAATTGTGGAAAGGCCCGCGAGAAGGGCAGTTAGGGACTACTTTCAGGTGGACGTAAGCCAAACTTATGGGGGTGTGGCCCGTCCGCCGATCAATGCAAAAAATATTAAACTAAAACCGGCATTTATCCAGATGGTGTCACAAAACCAGTTCGGGGGTAGAGCCGTTGATGATCCAAACGCGCATCTGGCGCACTTTCTAGAAATTTGCGATATTGTTAAGATGAATGGTGTTTCTGAGGATATCATTTGATGCTGCCTTTTCGATAAGGCTAATGGATGGTTATGCTCTTTAACACCACCAGCCGCAAATTTGGCAGAACTAAGTCAGCGGTTTCTAGTTAAATACTTTCCCCCAGGTAAAATAGCTGCATTAAAATCAAAATCGCCCGATTTAGGCAATTAGATCTTTGAGCCGCTATATGAAGCATGGGATAGATTCCGAATTGCTAAGGAAGTGCCCTCAACACGGATATCCCGACTACCAATAGGTTCAGTACTTCTATAATGGTTTGAGTGGTAACACAAGAACAATTATAGATGTTGGATCTGGAGGTGCACTACTAGGGAAATATCATGAGGAGGCACTAGAGTTACTAGAGGAGATGGCGAACAACAGTTACCAATGGCCATCCAAAAGGTCAATTGTCCGACGAGTGGCAGAAGTTCTGGATGAGAAAGTCGCCATGCTCACGCAGAACATGTGTTCGTGCTAAATATGAAACTGGAAGCGATGCAGCAAGTGACTCAAAGAGATCCTGATGTTGTCGAAGAGGAAGCAAATTTTGTGGGCCAACAAAGAAACTTCAACAATAATTACGGAAATAATCAGATACCCAACTACTATAATCCAGGGTAGTGAAACCATGAAAATTTCTCTTATGCTAATAGTAAAAATATTTTGCAGCCACCGCAGGGATATAACATGGGTAATCAAGGCAGAGCGGAGTCCAATGAAAAGAAAGCATATGTTGAAGAGATGATATCCTCATTTATCGAAGAAACAAGGGCAAGACTGAACAAAGATGAAGCCAAAATAGACAGGATAGAAGAACAGGTCACTCAGCTAAACACGAATGTAAACGCAAGACTGAAATCTCTGGAAACACAAGTAGCCCAAATCGCATCTGTTGTGGGCGGCCAACACCAGAAAGGCAAATTCCCAAGCGATACTGAGCTAAATCCACGGGAGCAATGCAACGCCATTAAATGATGGATGGCATTGAGGGTCCACAGGTTTCAAATGACATAGTTTAGCAATAGTGATTAGAAATCTGAAGTCTGGCTGAAGACGTTAAACTTAGCGCTGTATGGGAGGCAACCCAATTTATTTCATATTTTCCGTATATTTCTTCTTTTTTATAGCCTTCAATATAAATTTTTATAATTTTTATTGATTAACTTAATTTTTAGTTTTGTTTAGTTTTCTTGAGTTGTTGTGTAGGAGGCGTCATGGCAAACTCCCGAAAAAAAAAGTACGGAACCAACTCAACACGGGCGTGTGATATCACACGACATGGCCGTGCGATAGGGCAAATTGCCCAGCACCACACGGTCGGACCGTGTGAACATCACACGGTCGTGTGGTCAAGGGTTAGCAAAGCAGATGCAACAGACAACACATGCAAGGCCACACGATCCGATCGTGTGATCCCACATGATCGTGTGGCCCCAGAAACAGAAACTAGGTAGCTTACGAATTCCCCTATTTTTACCCCAAAAATCCCACTTTTTCTCATACTTTCTTCTACACAAACCCTAACCCACGAATATTCTCTCCCCAAATACACAAACCACTCTCCAAATCTCTATAAATACACCTCCAACCTCAAACCAAAAACACAAATCCTTCACTTTCTCAAGAAACCCATCACCAAATACCTTCAAATTCTCAACGTCTCCAAGTTCTACACCAAGTTTGGGGGTACTTCAAAAATTCCCAAATTTCAGATTTTTACTCTTCAATCATTGAATTCATGGCTTCTAGGGATGCAAGAGGAACTAGGAGGAATACGAGAAGAAGGAAGGAGCCGACCCCAGAGCCCGAACCCAAGCCTCAACCGATTTTCGACCCCGAGGAGCCCGAAGCTTCCAACGTCAATTTGCCAAATGAAACCCACCGAGATAGATGGACGATACTCTACTTTCATCCATAGATTAATACGAGGTATCCCGATGAACCTACTCTTACGAATTTGGGTTTATTGGAAGATTTTAGGGCTTTATGTGGGAGAATTGATTGGCATGATTTTCTTAATGGGCATTGGACTACTTACTCTGTTATTACTCTTGAATTCTTAAGTATCTTTGAATTGATTGTGCGAATAAAAACATCTGACGGGCGTTAGATTTCGGTTGGGGAATGAGCAAAGGGAACTATCAATTGAGGATTTAAATGAAATTTATAGAACACCGGCGTATGGGATGGAGGAGCATGAGGAATTTGATAAGGATATGTTTTGGAAAAAGATTAAATGGAAGCGAATTTATACGCCAGGCACTTCTAACACGTCTAGTATTTGCAACCCCGTATTCCGATATGTTCAGCGAGTCTTGGCTGAAACCATCTTTGCAAGGGAGGATAGTAAAAGGGACTTTGAGGGTTGATGAATTGTTTATAATTTGTTGTATGGCATCGGGGACTGAAGTGGTGCCAAACACCGGGGCTATGATAGCCCGGCAATTTGATAGAACTAGAAAGAGTGAGAGGGGTGGAATTTGTATGGGGGGATGATTACCCATATTGCTGAACATTTTAATATTAATTTGGAGGGGTATGCGGAGGCAGTTGGACCTAAGTTACTTGATTTAAATGTTCTAACTGCGATGAAAATGATAAAATTTGATGGGCGTGATTACTGGCTCATTCAGGCAGATAGAACAACAATTAGGCTCCCGAACCCCAATACAACTTCAACTAGAAATAGGAGTAACTGGCTACTTAGAGATGTGGGGGTAGAAGGGGTTGCAGCTCAAGAAGAGCAGAATGAGAAAATGAGGGATATGCCAGGAACCTATCGCCGAGGGGGTAACCGGCCATTGACTATGAGTGAGAGGCTAGAAAGGGTAGAAACGGATGTGGGGAAATTGATAGATATATGACACATATCAGTTGACAGCCACCGCTGATGAGTACCCAGAGTATTTATAGCGTTTTGATGCCATCACCCAATAGTAGTAGCAGATGTACGAGATGATGTCTCGTATGGATCAGTGACACATCTCACAAGGCCACTACTATCCGCCTCCACCACCTCAGTGATCTTTGTAAGTACTTATTACGCATTCCTCTTTTCTTTTGATAATTTCCTCATATGTTCGGGACGAAGCATATTTAAGTTTGGGGGGTTGTCAAGAATGCATAATTTAAGCACTATTGCATTTTGCATTGCATTTAGGACTGCATGTAGAAGCACTTGCATTAGAATTTTCGAATTTTTTTTTTTTTAGTTATTTTTGTTTTAGCACTTTTACCACTTTGGCACATTTAATTGCTTTTGTGTGTGGTTTTTTATTTCAGTTCGTATGCTCAGCTCCCTATGATTTTACTATGAATATTTTATGGCATGGGATAACATACTTGGGGGAATAATGTAATAAATTCTTGGGAGAAAAGTTATTTATTTGATTGGCATGTGTTAAGAAAATTGGGTATTTGAGCATGTTGCAAAAAATAAGCATGTGAGCATTTGTGCCTTAAACTGCTTTATATTATGCAGACTTAATTTTTTCTTGAGTGTGTCATTCATGATTAATAGAACTCTAGAACTTGCTCTGGTATCTTCATTGAAGCCATGTGTGTGTGCAATTTTTGAAAATGATCTAAGACCATACTAAGCCTAAAAAGCCTACCTATGAACTCATGATTCCCTAGTTAGCCAATTTTGAGCCTAAACTTTTATTCTAAGCCACATTGATCTTGAAAATTTTACATGTTTTTAATCCCTACAAATTCTTGAGCTTATAGAAAATGAATAAATTTGGGGGAGATGTGGAGAAAATTTATGAAGAAAAAAAAAAGAGAGAGAAGTTGGCAAAAGAAAGAAGGATGAGCAGTATCGAGGTAAATAAAAAAAATACATGAAGCTCGAAAAAGAAAATATCTCTGAAAAATTACATAGAGAAAAATCGAGCAAAGCAAAAAAAAAGAAAAATTATGAAAAAAAATGAGAGCTTGAGGCTAAAGAAAAAGAAAAGAAGGCAAAAAGGCCTAAGAATGAAAAAAAAAAAAAAAGAGAAATAAGGGTGGAATTGAGTTGAAAAAGAAAACTGACATTATGATGAAATTGGGTTGGTGAATTGCAAGTCTGTGTACTAAAATTCTATTTGCTCAAGTCAGGTCACTTAATCCAAATTTCCCTACCCTTACCAAAGAGACTACATTACAACCAAATAAAAAAGTCTTTTTTGATTCTTAGATTGTGCACACAAAAGTGGTCGAGACGTTAGACAATTTGCAAGCCTATGGTAGTTCTACTTTCATTGAATTGAATTTGAGCGTAAACACTTACCATACACTTCTGAGAGTAGAGTGATACACTATTTACTTGTGAGTCGCGATGTCAAGTACCCGAAAGAGTATTAACATTGCCGAGTTTATGAATAATTTATCTCTTGATAATGGATTGCATGGTTTCCTTGAGTATGGAGTCGAGTGCTATCTAATATTTATAGTGTTCTTGGGTGTTCGTTCGTTTTTACCCCTTATATTATTTTTCTAAACTTGCTCGAGGACGAGCAATGCTTTAAGTTTGGGGGATTTTGATGTGTGTAAAATATACGTGCATTTTGGGGCTTAAATTGATATATAATTGATGCATTTGCATGCATATTTACTATGTTTTTACTTGGTTTCCTTTAAAGGGCGTGATACTGCGTATTCTTGTAATTCTTACAGGAAACTGAGCTTAAAATCAAGAAATGTCAGTTGGGATGCCCGGACAAGATTGCCGAATGCAAAGAGAAGATCAAAATGAAGGAAAAAGGAACAAAAGCAAGTCACACGGCCGTGTGGACTGGTGGTGTGAAGATCACACGGTTTGTGTGAAGAAAGGAAGAAAACAGAGGACGGAGCAGGTCCACACGGTCGGACCGTGTGAACTCACACGGTCATGTGGACAAGGTTATCAGCCGCACCACCTACCCGTGCGACCACCTGCCCATGCGACAAAGGGCTAAGCCTAAGGCCACACGCCCGTGTGGACCCATATGCCTTGATCGTGTGGGAATCTGTTTCAGCGCATTCTTTAGAGTTTGCTTCCCGTTCCAACTCTACAAGTGATCTCTCCAAGCATCTATAAAAGGGGACCAAGTCTTGCTCGAAAAATCATCACTTCATATAGCAAAAACACATCAAATAACACAAGAACTAAAGAATCGAAGAGCTTCTGCGAGCAAAAGGCTAGGTCACGAAGAACACCACAAGGCTTTCGCATCTAGGGAGCACAAGAGCTTCGAGGGCTTGGAGGGAGAATCCATCCTGACAATAAGGGGTTTTCTTTCTATGTCTAAGAACTCTTGTCTGTGCTTATATGATGTCATAATATTTATTCGGATTTGTCTATGAGTTTGTAATCAATGTTTGGCATATTTTTCGGATCTTAGGGGCATAATTGAAACTGTGGATTTGTATTAAATATGATTACTTGTTTTCTTAATTAATTCATGCGTTCTATTTATGAATTCGAATGCTTATTTATAATTGCTTTTTATTTGGCCAATAAATTGCATGTCATATTTGTTATTGCAAAATTTCGGACGATGAGCTCTAACAAAGATGGAAACTGAATTTAGACATGAAACATGTGTGACAAGCATGTTTGTGGAGAGTCATTCAATTCACAAATCTTTTTGGAGTTAATAAGAATTGTAACGTTCTGACCAGACTACAATTGTTATTAATCAACTATTTACGCACCACCTGACCAGGGGAGTAAATGATATTAGGAATTTAAACCCATAGAATTGCATGAATTGGTTTTTAAAACTCTATTTGCATTTAATATTGAAGAAGCATGTTGAGATTATGTGCCTAAAATTGCTCCTAAAGATGAAATACTTGTGGGGTTCACAAATTTATTTCTTTTTACTTATCTTATTTTTCGTTTTTCCCTTAGATAAAATAACTTGATTTCGGTCGCTTCAATAAAATTGGAATACGATGTTATTATAGCCTAAGTGTTTCGAGCTTCAATCCCTGAGGAATACGACCTTGCTTGCCATTATTCTATAAACTACACTGTACACTTGCAGTTGTATGAACCAAAATATTTTTTGGCTAACAAGTAGTGCATTTTTTTTTCACGACTGTAAATGGTACAAGAGATTCCTTCTCAGTCTCGGCTGCTGGGGCAGGAGACGGTTCAGGGATGGATGTAGGGGCAGGTGCTTTGTTAGCTGCAATAGCTCTTTTTTTTTTTAATCGGCTTTGGAGAAGGAGCTGGGAAGGTTGCAACAGTGTCCTCGGGGATAGGATTAGTTGACTCACCTTCACTAGTGTTAGCCCTTCTAGCATGCGCTTGCCTCGGAGCTCCAGAGAGGTTAGCTTTAAACATCTTGTTGACATGGAATGGCTTCCCATGTCGAAGTGGAATCCCTTTCACCTCCATCATATGGCCAATGACCAGGCCATATCCCAGCGAACTCAAGAACAGACCATCATCTTTTATGGTCATGTTAATGACGTTTTGGCAGAGTCGGCTGAAGCTGAACTCAGCCCAGTTCACATTCTTTTCTTCAAGAATAGCAGCCATGACAGTCAGCTTTGTCCTAGACAGCTGATTGAAGCTGCCGAATTTCATATCCACGCACTTGGACACAATGTCCATCAGCTTATGATAGTCGTCCTTGGTTGTTGGGAAATTTATTTTATATATTTTGATGAATGCCATGTAATACTTAAACTAGAAAGTTGGCACCCCATTTTCCTTGTAATTTTCATTGTAATAGATAGGGCTGAAAAACCTAAGTCAAGTCAGATATGCCTGGAAATACAAGAAGTCAACTGAAGACTGAAGTGAGGACTCCGTTGTGGAACAGCTGAGTATGGCCAAGAAGGGAGATCAAGAACTTGACTAAAGATGTATCAGCTGAGGAACAGCTATGTGAAGTGTCAGTCAAATTCATCTCAAGAAGCTAAGTCATAAGTTGAAAGTGACAGGTGAGTCTTTAAATGATTGGAGCAGACTCAAGTCACCTTGGGAAATAGGCAGCAGCCAAGAGGAGTTGACTAAAATGAATCCGTTGCACAGAAGTCAAGAACATTACTTAAATAAGTAATACTTCCATGTTGCCAGGTCTTAAAGTGCTCATCCCAGAAGCGTGCAAAAGGAATAAACCAATGGGAAGCACTTCACCTCGTGTCAGAATCTGAAAAGCTGCACATTCATTTAATACGAGAAAAGGTCTACATCTCAAGATTGAAGACCAAGAAAAGACAAGCCAACGAACACAAGTGTATTTTGAAAATCAGCCTATCTCTTCAACGGGCAGATTTTTGAAAGTTCACTATAAAAGGCTGAGGAAATTCATTGAGAAGAGAAAACATTGAATACCTGAACCATGAACAAGCAAGCAATATTCAAGCTGTAAACCTGCAAATACTCACAAAGATATTCAAGCAAATCCTCAAGCCTAAATCTCTAAGGAAATCAATCCAACACAAAGCTGTGAAGGAAAGACAACTTCAAACTGTTGAAGAGGAAACTTTTGAAGCATCAAAAGGGGTCTACTTTCCAAGGAGGATTTTAGGAAGGTTCAAGGTCGAACCAGTATCAAGTTATTGGAAGGCTTCGTGATCAAATCCAAGAGCTTGAGAAAGTGAGCTGAAGTAGCAAGGCAGCTGTCCTTTGAAGAAGTTGAGTCGGACGAGAAGCCAGCTGTGTGACCAAGGTTGTCTCTAGACTGTTAACCACTCTGTAAACTGATCTGTTACTTAGTGGATTCCTCCAGGAGTTGGAGAAGAGAGGATTAGAAGAATTACCCCATCTTCGAACCTCTATAAAAATTAACTGTGTCATTTATTTTTCAGCACATTTATATTTCTGCATATCTGCTTTATATCTGCTGATAAACTCATTTGCTATCCAAACTGATTAATAGCCAAGTGCTAAAATCAAGTGTTAAAACAAGTTTAAAAAAAATCAAAGGGTGTTAAGTCTTCCGCTGATAAAACCAACACAGCCAAGTTAAGTTTCAGGATAAACAGCTGAGTTATTCTATCAACAACTCTATCGAGTCTGTTGAGTGGCTAACTCTGCTGAATAACCAACTTAGTTGTCCCTCAAGGACTTAGCTGTTTGTGTTAACTCTTTAATTTCTTTAAAAGGACTAAATCAAAAATTTGGTAAGGTTTATTCAACCCCCCCTTCTAAACCTTACTCACACCCCTTGGGACCTACAAGTGGTATCAGAGCGGTTGGTTCATTGAGCCTTCCGCACTGGTTACTGAACTAGATCTTTATCTTTTCAAAAAGGGTTTCAAACACTTGTATTTTCAAAATCTTTCATTTTTAGCAAAGTTATTATCATGGAAGAAAATTTGACACGCATTCCTATGTTCACTATTGAGGAATTTGATGACTGGAAAATTCGTATGCAGGCTCATCTATATGCTTTACATGATGAAATGTGGCTAGTAATAGAGGATGGGCCACTACAAATCTTAAGGTGAACACAGTTGTAAGAATAGCAGCTGTAGTAGCATAAGCGGATGAAGAAAGACCAGCCATGGTTGAAAAACCAAAGACTGAGTGGACTAAAGATGACAGAAAGAGATACAACTTGGACAATATGGCCAATGACATACTCTACAAGACATTGGACAAAGCAATTTTCAATAAAGTCAAATCTTTCAAATCTGCAAAATAAATCTGGGATAAATTAACTTTAATTTGTGAAGGATCTGAGCAAATTAAAGAAAATAAATTGTCTGTTGTTGTACAAAAATATGAAAATTTTAAAATGCTTGCAGGTGAAACCTTGGATCCGCTGGATGCCAGATTCACTGAAATCACAAATGAGCTATCAGCACTTGAGAAAGAATATACACAAAGGGAAATGTGTATGAAGATTCTGCGAAGCCTCCCAGCTAAATGGGAAATGAAGGTCATGGCCCTGAGACATTCAATGAACCTCACAGCAACATCCAATCATGAGCTGTTGTCAGATCTCAAAGCCTATGAGTTTGAGTTGAGAAGAAAAGAGCAAGAGTAGATAGTTGTACCAAAGACAGCACCACTTATAGTCAAGGATGGAAAGAGAGATGAAGTCAAGGAAGCCATAGACCAGGAGGAGATTCCCTAATGGTAAAAAGATTCAACAAGTTCTTCAATAAGAACTATAAGAGAAATAAGGGTGAAACCTCCAGGAGACATTCTGCACCCTCTAAGTCAATGGAAGATAGGCCACCCAAGAGAGGTGAGCATCAAAGAGTTGATATCAGAGAGCTGAGCATCAAAGAGTTGAGTATCAGAGAGCTGATAACCCAAGGACAGAAAGAGCTGATCAAAGAGCTGAGAACCTGTGTTGGAATTGCAGACAACCAGGACATTTTGCAATTGATTGTTCCTATCCACCAGTCAATAAATACCGGAATAAAGAAGAAAGAAAAGTCTTCAGAGAAAGAAGACAGGAAAAGAAGAAAGCCATGTTGGCTGCGAGACCGCTTGAGACAGCTAAGTCTAAAGAAGCAGCAGACTCAGAGAGTAGTGAAGCTGACTACTCAAGTGATTCTGAAGAAGAAGCCATGATCTGTCTTATGGCTAAAGAACAAGATCAACCAGACCAAGAAGATGAGGTACACTCTAACTCATCTCATTCAGATTCAAGTGATAGTGATTGTGACACACACACACACTTCATCACCCACTGACCTTTATGATTCATTAGGCAAAATGATGAAAGACTTTGAGCACATTAAATCCTCACACACACTCTTAAATGAGGAAAACAGCCCATTTCAAAAGCCAAAACTCACAAACTAAGGAGCTGAGTACTCTAAGTCACATAGCTGATGAGAACAAAGAGCTGAAGGCTGAGAATGCCAAACTGATAGCAGAGGTAGCTGCTATAGAAAGAGAGAATATGATCTTAAAAATGTAATTGCCTCATTTACAAAGGCATCCAAATCATTGGATGACCTTATCATGAGCCAAAAAGAATGTGGAGATAAGACTGGCATAGTATTCAATTCCTTTGTGCACAGTCAAACTCCTAGAGTAATTTTGGAAAAAGGATCTTCGAGTAATGAAGCATCTCAAAAACCCAAAACACCAAATGTTGCACCCACATTCATTCCAAAGCACAATCACAAACAAACTGGCCTTGGATATAAAGGAAAAGGAAAACAGCCAGTTGAGTATGTTGATAGGACAGCTGAGAAGAAATCCAGCAGAGTTCCTCAGCAAACTCCAAACAGAAAGTACTCTGTGAAGAATAAACAGAGCTACCAAAAACCCCAGAAGTTTTATCAGAGAAACACATATGATGGGAATGGTAGAAACTACCCAAGCCAAGCTGATTGGAACAATGTGAAAAATCAGCAAAGACCAATGGAATACAAGCCTAGATGGCAAAGACCTAAACCTCAGCAAAGGTCATTCCAAAGGCAAAAGATCTATTATCTGCACACATATGCACCCAAGCACTACACTCAAAAATATCATAACTACACAAAGAAGGAAATTGCTAAAACACACACACACGCAGACAGACAAAAGAGACAGATGTATGAACCTAAAGCTCCCAAGAAATTTGCCAAAGTGAATTATGATTATGGCACAGATAGATGGCAACCTCTTGGAGTCAAATCATTTGGCTATAGGTTGGTTGGATCATCTTACAGCACTAACCCCTCAGGACCACGCAAGTATGGGTACCTAAAAACTAATTTCCTTGATTGCAGGTTAAAGGAACAGCTGAGTGCCAAGGAACCTGGTACATGGATAGTGGTTGTTCCAGACATATCACAGGAAACAGGAAAAATCTGTCAAGGTTCAAGAAGATTAGAGATGCAAAAAATCATATTTGGAGGGAATGAAGCTCCAGGGGAAATAAAAGGCACTGGATCCATCAAGAAGAATGGATTAGAAATCACAGATGTTGCATGATAAACAGGCAGTTGACCAAGACTCCTTATGAGATATGGACAGGAGAAAGCCAAATGTTGCATATATTAGAATATTTGGATGTAAATGCTTCATCCACAACAATGGCAAGAGATAATTTAAAGGCTTTTGATGCTAAAGCTGATGAAGGTATCTTTTTGGGATACTGACCGAGCAAAGCCTATAGAGTCTTGAACAAGAGGACTATGGTCACGAGAAGAGTCTATTCATGTGGTTTTTGATGAACCTAATGTGAATGGAGAAGACATTGAAGAGTTAGCTGATAAGCTAAATCAGCCAATCATGCAGAAGAGTCCTTATGTTGAAGTTGAAGTAGGAGTAATCAACCAAGATGAAGATGAGATAGCTGAATCTCAAAGACAGCTGGAAAGTCTACAATTGAATGATGATGAAAGAGTTGCTCAAGACAACGCAGCTGCGAGACAGCAGAACCCAGCTGATTTGCTTCAACCTCGATGTGAGATGGTTGAGAGACCATCCACCAGAGTTATTATCGAGATGTTAGAGATGGTGTAAGAACCGATCCGGAGCTCAAAGAAGAAGCAATGTTTACTTGTTTTATTTCCCAAATAAAGCCAAAAGATGTGTCTCAAGCATTGGATGACACACATTGGATTCAAGCCATGCAAGAAGAACTGAATCAGTTTGAAAGGAACAAAGTACGGGAATTGGTGCAGAGACCAACCCATCAGAATGTTATTGGCACAAAATGGATTTTCAGAAACAAGATGAATGAGGAAGGATCTGTGGTAAGAAACAAAGCAAGATTGGTAGCCAAAGGGTATTGCCAAGAAGAGAGAATAGATTTTGATGAAACATTTTCTCCTGTTGCAAGATTAGAAGCAATAAGGATGTTTCTTGCCTATGATGCACACAAGAAATTCACTGTATATCAAATGGATGTGAAAAGTGCATTTTTAAATGGACTGTTAGAGGAAGAAGTCTATGTTGAACAACCTCCAGGTTTTGAGCAGAAGACCATTGGAGATAAGGTGTACAAGCTCAAGAAAGCATTATATGGATTGAAACAGGCACCAAGAGCATGGTATGATACATTATCTCAATTTCTAACTGATAATGGATTCACCAAAGGCAAAGTGGACAAAACACTCTTCAGAATTCAAGATGGAGAGAGTATACTGTTTGTTCAAATATATGTGGATGATATCATTTTTGGATCCACAAATAAAGAGTCATGTGATAAGTTCTCAAACCTCATGCAAGGTAAATTTGAAATGAGCATGATGGGAGAGCTGACTTTCTTCCTAGGACTTCAAGTTAATCAATTGAAGGATGGAACTTTCATAAGTCAAACAAAGTACACCAGAGATTTAATGAAGAAATTTGGTATGGAAGAGAAGTCTTACGTGAAAATACCAATAAACACATCGACCAAGATGGACATGGATGCGAGATGGTAGGTCAGTAGATCAAACAAGATATAGAGCACTTATTGGATCATCGCTTATTTGACAAAATTGTGACAGCCAGACTTACATCACCTTTGCGGTAGGTGTATGTGCAAGATTTCAATATGCACCAAAGGAGAGCCACGGGATTGCGGTAAGAGAATCCTAAGATATTTGAAGGGATGCCAGGAAGTTGGCTTATGGTATCCAAAGGAAGGTGGATTCAAGCTTATTGGTTACTCAGACTTAGACTATGTTGGATTTAGAGTTGACAGGAAGAGTACTTCAGGTACATGTCAAATGCTTGGAAGCAGATTAGTTTCCTGGTTTAGCAAGAAGCAAAACGCAATAGCCACATCCACAGTTGAAGCATAGTATATAGATGCGGGCAGCTGTTGTGCCCAAGTCTTATGGATGAGACAACAGCTGAAAGATTATGAAATTGAAGAAAAAGAGATTCCAATTATGTGTGATAACACAAGTGCTATTACAATCACTCAGAATCCTGTGTTGCATTCAAGAACAAAGAACATTGATGTCAGATACCATTTTATAAGAGATCATGTTGAAAAGAAAGACATCACTTTGGAATATATCTCAACTGATAAGCAGTTAGTTGATATATTCACTAAGCCTCTATGTGAATCAAGATTTGAAGAGCTTAAGCATGATCTAGGGTTAATTGAGCTGAGTTAACACTCAGAAGACTCAATCAAAAGAGATGGAAGATCAAAAGATGAAAATTGAACAAGTTTTTCACATCAGCCAAGTGAAACAGCCATATCGGAAAGTCAGCTGTATCGAGTTAGCTGACAGCTGAGTCGCTTAATGAAAAGAGAGAAGAAGAGTCAAGTCATTATTGAGATAAGCTGAGTCATTTATGAGCTAAGTGACAAAAACGCAGTCGTTTTAAATGAGCGGGAATGTTTTTAAGGATGACGTTGGTGTAATAATGACAGGTACTGTTAAAAGCTGCACAGTAAGCATATGATTGGATATAAATGCTGCCGCGTTAAATGCGAGGAAATAAATGCGGTTTGACGTGCTAAATCTGAACTGTTTATTTTGATCAAAATTTCAAAATCCAAAGACCCGTCCTTTCATAACCCTTATATACACATTTTCCAGCCTTCTCTCTCTCATTCGGAAACTGTTCATCTTCAAGCAAAAAGAAAGCAGGCTATTTTCTCTCTCGAAAACCCTAAGTGTCCTCAAGCAAGTTCATCAAGTTTTAATCGGTAAAAATCTCTAAAAATGGCACCTAAGTTTGATTTCGTCAAGCTATCGAAGCAAATTCACTCAGGATCGTCAGTGGATTTCGAAGGCATGGTAAAGCAGGGTTCTGATGAAACCCTAGTGAAGAAGATTGCTGAGATGTTGGAAAAGTCAAGTCTTGAGGCTTTTCTGACTTTGGAATACTCGCACACCTACTTAGAAGACGTGGCGCAGTTCTACATCAATGCGGAAGTGCAGGACGAAGGAATCACGTCTTCTGTCCACCGCAAGGACATAATGATAACAGCTAAGGACCTTGCAGAGCACTGTTTGTTGCCGTATGAAGGAGTGATGGAGATAAATAAAGCTGGCGTTGACTTGGCTGCTGCATGGAAAAAGGTAGCCAAACCAGAGTGTGCTGCTAAGGTGGTCTATAGAGCTGAGAAGAAATTGCTGAAGGATGACTATCACAAGTTGATGGATGTCGTCTCCAAGTGTGTAGACATGAATTTTGGCAGCTTCAACCAGTTGTCAAAGACTAAGCTGATCGTCATGGCTGCGATCATGCAGGGCAAGAAATTCAATTGGGCTGAGTTCGTGTACAGCAGACTCTGCCAGAACGTTGTAAATAAATCGTTCAAGGAAGACGGATCCTTTGGAGGATCTCTTGGTTATGGCCTAGTGATTGGCCACCTTATGGAAGTGAAGGGCATTCCCCTTCGACATGGAAAACCTTTCCATGTCAACAAGAAGATGTTTAGGGGGAATCTCTCAGGAGCCCAGAAGAGAGCCCACGCAAAGAAGGCGGATACAAGTGAGGGGGAATCAGCTGAACCCGAGGACACAGCTGCTACCCCTCCTCCCAAGAAGAAAGCTGCCCCTGCAGATGCAAAGAAGAAAGTTGCCCCTGCAGCTAAGAAAAAGGAGTCGCCTGCCCCTGCAGTATGAGTCGCATGCCCTCTGCCGATCAGTCTCCCGCTTCTACAAAAAGCCGAGAAGGAAACCCAAATTCCTTCTCCAACAATACGGAAGAAGAGGACTGCCAAATCCAGGAAGGCAGCTCCCTCCAAGAAGGATGCCCTGACCCCCACCGCCAAAGAATCAGAAGAAGAAATAGAACCTGAAATTCCTCTGGTTAAGACTAAAAGAAGAAGAATTTTCAAGCTTTCAGAGCTTGAAAAGACAGCTGAATCTACCTCTCAGCTGGAGAAAACACCAGAGACTGCTGAAACTCAGGAAGTGCAGTCTCCTGAAGTTATAGATGAAACTGCCAAGTCTGGAGGATGATCGCGAGAGGCTCATCAAGACCACTGTGGAGAAGACAATCGAGGATAATGTAGCAAATGAGACAACTCAACATCCACCGAAAATGTTGTCTCTCCACCGCTTCGATGTTGTTGAAGAAGAAGAACAGCAGAATATCTTGCCTTCAATCCCAGAAAATGAAGGACAAGAATAGGATGATAACGATGATCTGATCATGTACTCTCCTCTGTATCCAGATATTCAGCGTCGTCTCAGATAGTGGAGAGCATGGAAGCTAGATCACTCAAGGGAGCAGTTCGCTCACCCTAAGTATATTGAAGAAGAGGAAGAGTTGTTGCAATTTCTCGGTGTTGCCACTGTACGCCAGGCTCTTAATGAAGCAAATTGTATGGATCTTCTTCCAATCATCAAGGAAGAAGAGAAAGAAAAAGCAGTCGAGGAAGCCCATGCATTGGAAAAGGCCAAGATGTGTGTACTTACTAGCGAGCACGATCACACACTTCTCGATGTGTTGTCTGAGAGTGATGAGGATCCCATTGCTGCAGCAGAAAAGTCAGATATGCAGCAGGCTCTAAGGGAATCCAGGCAGTTGCATGAGCAACAATTGTTTGAAGGACCAAGAGAGTCGTCTCAATCTCTCCTGCAAATCGGCCCATTGGGAGTAGTGCAACAGATTGCCACAGACATCGTTGCAGCTATGTCCCCGGTACTCTCAGAGGATGGGTCCAAGGGACTTGGCAATGAAACTGGGATCTTGGGCACCCAAGTTGAGCCAACCCCTACTGAAGGTGTTTTACCACCTGCCCTGGCAGCTGAGCACTCAATGGAAGAAGCCATCATCAGTCACTCAGCTGGTGTGCCAGCTGAGGGGGAAACTCGCTCCACTACAGCAGGGTTGGAGGATGCTGCAGATGACTTTATATTGAAGAAAGGTGGCGAAGTGGAAACTGAGAAAGAATCACAACAGATTGACATTGACGAAGCTCGAACAGTTGAGTCTGTCCCAGCTGAAGTGTCAGCTGCTTTGAAGGCTGATGACACTATTGTTGCAGTCGAGGCACAAGATGGAAATGCCCTGGGAGTTAACACTCTCGGCAATGAAAGTTCAATCCAAGGGGTTGAGACTCCTATGGATGCCAATGTTGAAGACCCTAAGACAGTTGCGACTGTCGAAGGGAATGTTGAAGGCCTCGCTGCAGTTGAGACTGTTGGAGGTGTTGAAGGCCCAAGGGAGGTTGAGACTTCCCTGGTTAAAGCTCAAGAGATTCAGAACATTCCTCCTATTCAAAGCGCTGAGTCTGAGAAGAAGATAAGCGCACTTCATGACTCCCAGGAGAACCCTGACATATCATTTATGGGGTCTGAAGATGAAGCTGAGTCCACACCCATTGCACATCAAAGGGACCCAGCTGAGGATGTTCTCAAAAACACGAGTCAGTCGAGTTACAAAGCTGCTCGTCAAACATTGAATTTCAATGATAAACCAAGCCCCCAGGTTTCATCATCATCCGATGACGCTGATGTTGCAGCAGAGGATCCGGTACTTCATTTAGAAAAATCTACTAAGGCCGAAGAAGCATTAAGGCATACCGAGGCTCAGTCAACTCGGGCAACATATTCCAAAAGCCCCAGCTAAAACCGAGTAATCTGCGCAGGCCAGCTGCAGAAGTAACGACTCCACCAGAAACATCACAGGCACAAACCACACAAACAATCCCATATGTGCGAGATGATTCTTTTGAGCAATTATTTCCCTTTTCTATCGAATTGCCTGAGCTAGAGGAAGAGACCGCTAAAGAACAGCGACGATTCACTGTACAAGAAGATCCCATAATCCCTACCGACTCTATTGTGCCAGCTAACTTTGACTTCGATGCAGAATGGCCGGCAGATGAATCAGGTGTAACAGCTGAGATTCGTGAAGTCTTCAAGAAGATCTGTGAAGAGATTGAGAAGATCGAACGGCACCAAGCCTCACTAGACTTACGCCTGGACAATAGAGATGCCACTCTCACATCAGATTTGAGAGGGATAGTGGTAAGGATCATGGAGTTGTCTCAACAGCATAGTGCCATGCGATACGAGTAAGTTCGCTATTTCAAGGCATTATACAATAAGATGCTTGTTTGGAGTGCTGACAATGCTGATATGAAGCAGAGGATGCAGGCGTATATTGAGAGGTTGCATGCCTCTCACAAAACAGAAATGGAGCTACTGTGTGAATTCCAACGAAAAGAAGTTTTGCGTCTTGAGGAGACCATGAATGCAAAATTCAGCCTTTTCATGGTTGAAATGAAACTGGTGCCAGCCGAGTCAAAAGCCATTCGTTTAGAATTTCGGACAGCTTATGCCGCAGCAGACTCCAAGCAGAACTCAGCTCTCAGTACACTCGACTTCATGCTCGTAGGTATGTTCCCTACCTCTCTCCTTTGATGATGCCAAAAAGGAGGAAGAGGAGTCCCTAAGGAGCTTAAAAGAAGAAAAGTTGAAAGAATCGGAAGCCAAGATGATGGGAGCTGAGAAAAAGAAGGGAAAAGCAGCTGAGGGGGAACGATCAAAGGATTTGACGTTAATGATTGTTGAAACCCCTCAGCAGGGTAATGTTACAGCCTCAATTATCATCAAACTTCAAGTGACTCTGCCGATCGAACACTCTGTTGTGCCATTGTTGGAGAAAAGGTGAATCATAGAAGCAGGGATGAAAGAGTTCGACAAGAGGACGGATGCCCGCATTAAAGAAGTTTTGAAACTATACGGTGGCATTCCGGCAGGGAAGGATCAAGATGCTATTCCAGACAACTGATCTGAGCCAAGATCAGTTGAAGAATTCAAGACGCTCGAATCCGAAGGCTATTTATAAAAGATGTCTGTAGCCCAAGCCTGGGATCTGTACTGGGAGAAGGGTATTAAATTGTGTGAAGAAGGCGATAAGCGGAGACTACCAAAGACCATTCAAGGTAAGTAGAAGACTCTTGTACAGTATACACCCAAAGGAGGAGGAAAACGTTGTGGATGAAGAGGCTTTCAACCTCGTCCAAGACCCAAGAACATCGAATATGTGGATCCCGGAAAGAAAGAGAGACTCTATTGGGCTGGGTATGATGAAGTAGCAAATCTGGAGGTGGCTAGCAAGAATGTTGAAGCCGCGAGAAGATAGGAAGAGGAGAACAGAAGGCAAACAGAGCAATGGCTCGAGAAGAAGTGGAAGGATGATGCTTCTAAAAGAGCTTATGAAAAGAAGAAAGCAGCTGAAGAAGAAAGAAAAAGAAAGAGAGCTGATGATTTTGACAGAGCTGAAGAGGAAAGAAGGAGGCAGCGAAGGCGATGAAGTGTTGTTGCGAACCCTTCATGTATTTTACTTATGTAAATACATTTTTGTAAGTCATCTGTATGCGTAGTGAAGTTTTCTGTAAATTTTTTTTCCTTGTATTTGTATCTTAGCACAGATGTATGTATTCTGCTTTGATATAGAATGCTCTGATACTATATGTAAACAGCTGTGTAAAGGACAAGAATGTTATGATCAATAAAACGATCTATTCAACGCATACATTCTTTGTTACTGCATTGTCTGTATGTATCTTTGCTATTTACATGTTGTTTAATGTTTTTAAGTTTTGGCATCATCAAAAAGGGGGAAATTGTTAGGAAATTTATTTTATAGATTTTGATGAATGCCATGTAAAACTTAAAATAGAAAGTTGGCACCCCATTTTCCTTTTAATTTTCATTGTAATAGATAGGGCTGAAAAAGCTAAGTCAAGTCAATTATGCCTGGAAATACAAGAAGTCAACTGAAGACTAAAGTGAAGACTCCGCTGTGGAACAGCTGAGTATGGCCAAGAAGGGAGATCAAGAACTTGACTGAAGATGTGTCAGCTGAGGAACAGCTGTGTGAAGTGTCAGTCAAATTCATCTCAAGAAGCCAAGTCATAAGTTTAAAGTGACAGATGAGTCTTTAAATGATTGGAGCATACTCAAGTCACCTGGGGAAATAGGCGAAAAGAAAAAGAGGAGTTGATCAAATGAATCATTGCCGAGTCAAGAACATTACTTAAATAAGTAATACTTTCATGCTGCCAGGTCTTAAAGTGCTCATCCCAGAAGCGTGCAAAAGGAATAAACCAATGGGAAGCACTGCACCTTGTGTCAAAATCTGAAAAGCTGCACATTCATTTAATATGAGGAAAGGTCTACATCTCAAGATTGAAGACCAAGAAAAGACAAGCCAACGAACACAAGTATCTTTTGAAAATCAGCCTATATCTTCAACGGGCAAATTTTTGAAAGTTCACTTTAAAAGGCTGAGGAAATTCATTGAGAAGAGAAAACCTTGAATACCTGAACCACGAACAAGCAAGCAATATTCAAGCTGTAAACCTGCAAATATTCTCAAAGATATTCAAGCAAATCCTCAAGCCTGAAACTCGAAGGAAATCAATCCAACACAAAGCTGTGAAGGAAAGACAACTTCAAACTGTTGAAGAGGAAACTTTTGAAGAATCAAAAGGGGTCTACTTCCCAAGGAGGATTGTAGGAAGGTTCAAGGTCGAACTAGTATCAAGTTATTGGAGGACTTCGTGATCAAATCCCGGAGCTTGAGAAAGTGAGCTGAAGTAGCAAGGCAGCTGCCCTGTGAAGAAGCTGAGTCGAACGAGAAGCTAGCTGTGTGACCAAGGATGTCTCTAGACTGTTCACCACTCTGTAAACTGATATGTTACTTAGTGGATTCCTCCAGGAGTTGGAGAAGAGATGATTAGAAGAATTACCCCATCTTCGAACCTCTATAAAAATTAACTGTTTCATTTATTTTTCAGCACATTTATATTTCTGCATATCTACTTTATATCTGCTGATAAACTCATTTGCTATCCAAACTGATTAATAACCAAGTGCTAAAATCAAGTGTTAAAACAAGTTTAAAACAAATCAAAGGGTGTTAAGTCTTCCGCTGATAAAACCAACACAGCCAAGTTAAGTTTCAGGATAAACAACTGAGTTATTCTACCAACAGCTCTATCGAGTCTGTTGAGTGGGTAACTCTGCTGAATAACCAACTTAGTTGTCCCTCAACGACTTAGTTGTTTGTGTTAACTCTGTGATTTCTTTAAAATAACTAAATCAAAAATTTGGTAAGGTTTATTCAACCCCCCCTTCTAAACCTTACTCACAACCCTTGGGACCTACATTGGTCAACAACTTCTTGGCTGTGTAAATAGCCTTAACAGCAGACTCTGGCTTGGCAATCTCCTTCCATGCCACAATCAGGTTCACGTCTTTTCAGCAATGTCCTTCAATCCTGCCGAAGGCAAGCAACAGTGTTTAGCTAAGTCCGCAGCAGTAGTCTTGATGTCCTTGTTGTGGAATGAAGATCTAATCTCTCCATCGTGAACCTCATTGTTCACGTAGAATATGGCGACCTTTCTAGGTATGTGAGAGTATTCCATGGTGAGAAATCCTTTCAGACCAGATTTCTCCAACTTAGCAGCAATCTTTTGGACCACGGCCTTGTCCACTCCTTATTTCACCATACCTTCAAAATCCACAGTCGAGCCAGAGTGAATTTTCTCGGATAGCTTGACAAAATCGTAGTTTGCAGCCATTTTCTTGAAAAATAAATGGTAGAAAACATGTAGAACAGAACCTTGAAAAACTAGTGTTTTACTTGCTTTGCAGAGAAAAACTTGATCTTTCTTGCTGGAGAAGAGAGTATTGTGAGGAGAGAGAAAGTTGAATTTTTGGATTATATGCAACGTGAGGGGACGGTTTTAGAATTTGAAAAGTTTGATCAAAATCAACGGTCAGGATTAAACCTTTGAAACCGCATTAATTTCCCGCATTAAATGAAGCAGCATTTATATCCAATCATAGGCTAAATGTGTGCAGGCTTTATTCTGACACAATAATTATGCTGACGTGATGCCCTAACACATTCCCGCTCGCAGAAAACGACTGCATTTTGTCACTTACTCATAAATAACTCAGTTATCTTCCAAAAGTGACTTAACTCTACTTCTCTGTTCACATAAGGATCACTCATCTATCAGCTAACTTGATACAGCTGATTTCCTGTCTTGGCTGTTTCACTTGGCTGGAATGTGAAACTTTGTTGATTTTCATTTCTCTCTTCTTTGACTCTGCTGATTGAGTCTTCTGAGTCTCCTAACTCAGCTCAATCAAACCTTGCTCATTCTTAAGCTCCTCGAATCTCGGTTCACATAGAGGCATAGTGAATATGTCAGCTAACTGCTTATCAGTTGAGATATATTCCAAAGTGATGTCCTTCTTTTCAACATGATCTCTTATAAAATGATATCTTACACCAGTGTGCTTTGTTCTTGAGTGCAATACTGGATTCTGAGTGATTGCAATAGCACTTGTGTTATCACACATAATTGAAATCTCTCTTTCTTCTATGTCATAGTCTCTGAGTTGTTGCCTCATCCATAGAACTTGGGCACAACAGCTGCCTGCAGCTATGTACTCTGTTTCAGCTGTGGATGTAGCTATTGAATTTTGTTTCTTACTGAACCAAGAAACAAATCTATTTCCAAGCATTTGACAAGTACCTGATGTACTCTTCATGTCCACTCTACATCCAGCATAGTCTGAGTCTGAGTAGCCTACCAGCTTAAATCCTCCATCCTTTGGATACCATAAGCCAACTTCTTGGCATCCCTTCAAATACCTTAGGATTCTCTTAGCTGCAGTCATATGATTCTCTTTTAGTGCAGATTGAAATCTAACACATACACCTATAGCAAAGGTGATGTCTGGCCTACTTGCTGTTAAATAGAGCAATGATCCAATGAGGGCTTTATATCTGGTTTGATCAACAGCTTTTCCATCTGCATCCATATTTATCTTGATTGATGTATTCATGGGACTTTTTACTGATGACTTCTCTTCCATACCAAATTTCTCCATCAAATCTCTGGTATATTTGGTTTGACTTATGAAGGTTCATCCTTCAATTGCTTGACTTGAAGACCTAGGAAGAAAGTCATCTCTCCCATCATGCTCATTTCAAACTTCCCTTGCACGAGGTTTGAAAACTTGTCACAACTCTTTATTTGTGGATCCAAATATGATGTCATCCACATAGATTTGAACAAGAAGTATACTCTCCCCATCTTGAATTCTGAAGAGTGTTCTGTCAACTTTGTCTTTGGTGAATCCATTGTCAATTAGAAACTGAGACAATGTGTCATACCCGGCTCTTGATGCTTTTTTCAATCCATACAATGCTTTCTTGAGCTTGTAGACTTTATCTCTAATAGTTTTCTGCTCAAAACCTGGAGGTTGCTCAACATAGACTTCTTCTCCCAAAAGTCCACTTAAAAATGCACTCTTCACATCCATTTGATACAGAATGAAGTTCTTGTGTGCGACATAAGCAAGAAACATCCTAATTGCTTCCAATCTAGCAACATGAGTAAATGTTTCATCAAAATATATACCTTCATCTTGGCAATATCCTTTGGCTACCAATCTTACTTTGTTTCTTACAACAGATCCTTCCTCATTCATCTTGTTTTTGAATACCCATTAGTACCAATAACATTTTGGTGGGTAGGCCTTTGAACCAATTCCCAAACTTTGTTGCTTTCAAACTGATTCAGCTCTTATTGCATAGCCCGAATCCAATGTGTGTCTTCCAATGCTTGAGACACATCTTTAGGCTCTATCTGGGAAATAAAACAAGTAAACATGGCTTCATCTTGAGCTTTGGATCTCGTTCTTACTCCATCTCTAACATTTCCAATGATCAGCTCAGGTGGATGGTCTCTCAGCCTTCTCACATCTGGTTGGAGTAAGTCTGTTGGATTCAGCCGTCTCGCAGCTAAGTTGTCTTGAACAACTTCTTCATCATCATTTAGCTGCAGACCTCCAGCTGTCTGAGATTCAGCAATCTCATCATCTTCTGGATTGAGTGCTCTCACATCTGTATCAACATAAGGACTCTTCTGCATAGTTGGCTGATTCTTCTTTTCAGCTAACTCATCTATGTCTTCTCAATTAAAATTAGGTTCATCAAAAACCACATGGATAGACTTTTATGTGACCATTGTCATTTTGTTCATCACTCTGTAAGCTTTACTCCAGCTGAGTATCCCAAAAAGATACCTTCATCAGCTTTAGCATCAAAAGCTTTCAATTTGTCCTTGCCATTGTTGTGGATGAAGCATTTACATCCAAAGATCTTGAAATATCCAACATTTGGCTTTCTCCCTGTCAAGATTTCATAAGGAGTTTTAATCAATTGCTTGTTAATCATACATCTATTCTGAGTGTAGCAAGAAGTATTGATGGATTCAGCCTAAAATCTCTTAGGTAATCCAGCTTCAGCTAACATTGTCCTTGCAGCTTCCTTGAGAGTTAAGTTCCTTCTTTCGGCTACTCCATTCTGCTGTGGAGTCCTTGTAGCTGATAACTCATGAGCAATACCATTTTCAACACAATACTGAGTTATAATCCCATTGACAAACTCAGTTCCCCTATCAGATCTTATCTTTATAATGGTTTGACTCTTCTTATTTTGAACTCTTCTCATCAGCTGAGGCAATTTCTGCAGTGTTTCCTTCTCTTTACACAGGAAAATAGTCCATGTATATCTTGAATAATATTCTACCACCACTAGAGTGTATTTCTTTCCACTGATGATGCCTGGTTCAACAAGACCAAATAAGTCCATGTGTAATAGATGCAATATCCTTGTTGAAGAAGGACTTGGCTTGTCCTTGAAGGATGATTTGATTTGCTTTCCCTTCTGGCATGCATCACAAATACTTTCTTCCTTGTACACTGAGTCAGGCAATCCTTCCACAAGATGACTCCTTGCAAGCTTATTGATTTTCTTGAAGTTCAAGTGACTCAGCTTCGTGTGCCACAGCCAACTTGATTCGGCAATACGCTTTGCTAGCAGACATGTGCTTGGTGTAGCAGTTGACCAATCTATTACATACATGTTCTTCTGCCTTGTTCCTTGAAGCACAATTTCATTTGATTCACCATCCTTGATCTGGCAAACTCCCATATTGAATCCCACATTGTAGCCTTTGTCACAGAGTTGGTTGATGCTTAGCAGATTGAAGTTGAGGCCTTCAACGTATGTAACATCTGTGATCTCCAATTCATTTTTCTTCATATATCACGTGCCTTTGATTTCCCATGGAGCTTCATTTCATCCAAATATGACTTTTGTACCTTTGATTTCCTTGAACTTTGGCAGATTTCTCTTATTTCCTGTTATATGTCTGGAACAGCTATTATCCATGTACCAGGTTCCTTGGCACTCACCTGTACCTTGAACCTGCAATCAATGAAATTAGTTTTTAGGTACCTATACTTGCCTGGGTCCTGAGGGGTTAGTGTTATAAGATGCTCCAACCAACCTATAGCCAGATGATCTGACTCTAAGAGATTGCCACCTATCAGTTCCACAATCATAGTGCATCTTAGCAAATTGCTTGGGGGTTTTAGGATCATACAATTGTCTCTTTTATCTGTATGCCTGTGTATTTGTATGAGCATTTGCTTTCTTGGGGTAATAGTGGAATTTTTGTGCTTGATGGTTTTTGTGCCTCGGTGCATATGTATGCTAATGATAGCTCTTTTGCCTTGGGGATGACCTGTAGTGAGGTTGAGGTCTTTGCAATTTTGGCTTGTATCCTATGGGTCTTTGTTGATATCTCACTTGGTTATTTCAATCAGCTTGGTTTGGATAGTTTCTACCATTGCCTTCATATGAATTTCTTTGCTGAAATCTCTGGGGCTTTTGGTAGCTCTGCTTAGCTTTCATAGTTCTGTTTGGAGTCTGCTGATGGACTTTTCTGAATTTGATTCCAGCTGTCCTTTCAGCATAGTCTACTGGCTTCTTGCCTTTACCCTTATATCTAAGGCCAGTATGATTGTGATTGTGTTTTTGTGTGGGTGTTGGTACAACATTTGGTGTTTTGGATTTTTGGACTCCTTCATTTCTTGAGGATTCTTTTTCCAAAATCACTCTTGGTACTTGGGCATGCACAAAGGAATTAAATCATATGTCTGTCTTATCTCCACACTCTTTTTGAGTCATTATAAGTTCATCCAATGATTTGGATGCCTTTGTAAATGAAGCAATCACATTTTTAAGATCTTTTTCCCTCTTTTCTAGTGAGTAACTCTTCTGCTTGGATCTTGGCCATTTCAGCCTTCAGCTTTGTATTCTCATCAGCTATGTGACTTAGAGTACTCAGCTCTTTAGTCAGTTGTGAGTTTTAGCCCTTAAGCTGGTTGTTTTCCTCATTTAATAGTGTGAGTGAGGTTTTGATGTGCTCAAAGTCTTTCATCATTTTTCCAATTGAATCATAAAGATCTATGGGTGATGAAGTGTTTGTGTCACAATCAGTATCACTAGAATCTGAATGAGATGAGTTAGAGTGTATCTCATCTTCTTGATCTTTTGGATCTTGTTCTTTGGCCATGAGGCAGATCATAGCCTCTTCCTCAGTATCACTGGAGTAGTCAGCTTCACTACTATCTGAGTCTGTTGGTTCCTTGCACTTCGATGTTTCAGCAGTCTCAGCAGCCAACATGGCTTTCTTCTTTTCTTGTCCTATTTCTCTGAAGGCCTTTCTATCCTCTTTGTTTCTGTATTTGTTGACTGGTGGATAAGAACAGTCAACAGCAAAGTGTCCTGGTTGTCTGCAGTTCCAACACAGGTTCTCAGCTCTCTGATATTCAGTTCTTTGATTTTTCAGCTCTCTTGGGTGGTCTTTCCTCTCTTGATTTGGAGGGTGCTGAGTGTCTTCTTGAGGATTCGCCCTTGTTCCTTTTGTAGTTCTTATAGAAGAACTTGTTGAATCTTTTTTCCATTAGGGCAATTTCTTCCTGGTCAATTGTTTCCTTTGGCTCAGCTTTCTTCCCTTCACTGGCCATCAGTGCAGCTGTCTTGGGCACCGCTGTTTCTTCTTGCTCCTTTCTTCTCAGCTCAAACTCATAATGCCTTGAGGTTTGAGAATAGCTCATGATTTGAGGTATTGGAGAGGTCAATGGAATGTCTCAGGGCCACGACCTTCATTTCCCACTCAGTTGGGAGCGACCTTAGGATTTTCATGCACATCTCCTTCTGAGTGTACTCATTTCCAAGAACTGAAAACTCATTTGGGATTTCTGTAAATCTAGCATCCAGTTGATCCAGACTTTCACTTGCAAGCATTTTAAAATTTTCAAATTTTTGGAATGCAACAGTTAATTTATTCTCATTGATTTGTTCAGATCCTTCACAAATTAAGGTGAGTTTTTCCAAAATTTCTTTGGCTGATTTGCAAGATTTGACTTTGTTGAATATAGCCTTTTCCAAGGTTTTGTAGAGGATGTCATTGACAACATTGTCAAGATTCTATCTTTTTCTATCTTCGTTGGTCCATTCACAACGAGGTTTCTCAACCATAGCAGGTTTCGGCTCTGCTGCAGCATCCTTTCCTTCAGTTGGAGGTGCTCTTCTTACAGTAGTATTAACCTTTAGAATTTGCAATGACCCATCTTCTATCACTAGCCACATTTCATCGTGTAAAGCTGATAGATGAGTCTGCATACAAATTTTACAGTCATCAAACTCTTCCATAGTAAACATGGGAATGCGAGTTAGATTTGCTTCCATGATAATAACTTTGATTTTGAAATAAAAGCTTTAAAAACTCAAGTGTTGTATCTTTTGAAAAGACTGAGATCTAGTTCAGTAACCAGTGCGGAAGGCTCAATGAACCAACCACTCTGATACCACTTGTAGGTCCCAATGGGTGTGATGTAAGGTTTAGAAGGGGGGTTGGATAAACCTTACCAAATTTTCGATTTATTCATTTTAAATATTTTCAGAGTTAACTCAAATCAGCTAAGTCCTTGAGGGACAGCTAAGTTGGCTTACTTCAGCAAAGTTACCCACTCAACAGACTCGATTGAGCTGTTAATAGTATAACTCAGCTGGGATCAGCTAACACTTAACTTTACAGTTGATTTGGTTTTTGTTCAGCGGAAGACTTTTCACCTTTAATGTTTTAAACTTATTTTCAACACTTGTTTTTAGCAAAGGTTATTATCAGTAGAGTTGAGCGATTATAACTTAGCAGCAGATATAAATAATATGTAAGAAAATAAAGTGTTGTAAGTAAAGATGACACAAGCAATTTTATAGTGGTTCGAGAATGAGGTAATTCCTCTAATTCACTCTTCTCCAACTCCTAGAGGAATCCACTTAGTAACAGATCTAGTTACAGAATAGTGAACAGTCCGAGTCAGCCTTGATCACACAGTTGACTGCTCCTGGGACTCAGCTTTTTCACAAAATGGTTGTCTTGCTACTTCAGCTCCCTCAAACTCTTGGAATTGATCACACAGCCTTCCAACGAGCCCAAAGCTTCTGGTTTGAACTTTAACCTTACTTGTTCTCCTTCAACCTTGGAGAGTAGATCCCTTTTTGTTCTTCAAATAGTTTCCTCTTCAACTTGATGAAGTATTTTTTCCTTCACTGAATGTGTTGGATCGAGTTCCTTCGATTTGAGGCTTGAGGAATATATTAGAAAGCTTGAGAGTATTTACAAGTTTGCTTGAATGTTTGATTGCTTGTAATTAATTCGGTAACCTTCTCTCACTTGCTTCCTCGGCCTTTCATAGTGTAGATTCGAAAATATGTCCATTGAAGAGATAGACATATATTTCAAATCCCACTCGTAGGTTATTGGCATGTCTTGTACTTGCAGCATTAATGAGGATCATACAATTGAGTTTAATGCACTCGCAGCTTTTCCTTGGTCTCTGTAGGTTTTCAGGTACATCCCATTGGTTCCTTGCTTTTGCACTCTTTCAGCAAAACAATTTTATTGTTGGCAGCCTGACACAGGCCTATTTCCAGCAAAACCTTGACTTGTGTTAACAATGGATCTCTATCAGCTTTCCTCAAGTCTTGTCTGCTGCAAACCCCTTTGACATTCGATTCCAATTATTTTGGAATGACTTAGCTATCAGTCAGCTGACTGATATAACTTTTTTGTCACTTGACTGATCCTTCACTTGGCTTCACACAGCTGACACACAGATGTGTCTTCTCTTCAATCTTCAGTCGACTCTTGTAATCTTCAACATAGCTGACTCCAACTCAGCTCAAATAGACCTATCTATTACAAGTTAAATTACAAAGAAAATCGGGTGCCAACTTCCTATTCTATGTTTTACATGGTATCATCAAAATCTAAACATAAATTTTCCTAACACGTATATATAATATTCCATATTTGTGTATTTAATTTGTAAATTTTGTGTTTTTACCAGAGCAAGCACCAGAGTATTCCATATTTGTACATTAAACGTTCTTTATAAATAGTATTCCATTTTTGTATATTTAGTATGAAAATTTTGTGTTTTTACCAGAGCAAGCACCAAAGTATTCCATATTTGTACATTAAACGTTCTATATAAATAGTATTCTTATCTATTACAAGTTGAATTACATAGAAAATGGGGTGCCAACTTCCTATTCTAAGTTTTACATGGTATCGTCAAAATCTAAACATAAATTTTCCTAACATGTATATATAGTATTCCATATTTGTATATTTAGTATGTAAATTTTGTATTTTTACTAGAGCAAGCACCAGAGTATTCCATATTTGTACATTAAATGTTCTGTATAAATAGTATTCCATATTTGTATATTTAGTATGTAAATTTTATGTTTGGCAGAGGCTCGAAATCTTACTAGGATCAACAAAATATTGGATCCCAAAAGTGGACCAAGAAATAATTCCTCGTGTTGACATGTATTTCCATACATTGGAGGCCAGAAT
The DNA here is from genome assembly GCA_016081115.2 of Rehmannia glutinosa. Taxonomy (NCBI): domain Eukaryota; kingdom Viridiplantae; phylum Streptophyta; class Magnoliopsida; order Lamiales; family Orobanchaceae; genus Rehmannia; species Rehmannia glutinosa. The sequence goes on from CM071928.1 coordinate 47,016,150, forward strand.
ACAATTTTACAAGGATTATGGTACGTGCAGTGGCTTTAGCGTTAGAAGGAGCACTACAGAGAAATTCAAGAACGACAAAATTCGTGTGCAATACGTGGTTTGCAATAGAGAGGGCTTCAAAAATTCTAAAAAGCCCACACCTACTGGAAATTCTGAGCATGAGGAAAGCATCGCAAAGCAGGGGACACGCAAGAGAGTTTCAAACCGAGTTAGGTGCAACACACATATTTTGGAATACACTGGCTCAGGTGCGTATAAGATAAAAAGCTTTGAATAACGGCACACTCATCCAATGACAACTGACAAACACAGGCAATTTCTGAAAGTAAATAGGAATTTAAACTTCGGGCACCAGCAATTTATCATAAATTGCACAAAGGTGAACATAAGGAGTGCAAACAAAATACGAGTTGTACAGAGAAATGGTGGGCAGATTTTCGCAAATTGGAGCCCTAAAATTGACTTTAAAAATTTCAAAAGAGACTTGAAAGCATACATATGTGGGGCGGATGCACAATTGGTGATAGACAAATTCCTAAGGCAAAAAAGAGCAAATCAGGGGATGGTATTCGATTACGATGTTGATGAAGATGAACAACTTACACGACTCTTTTGGGCAGACCAAGCATCTATAATGAACTATGTTGCATTCGGTGATGTAATATCCTTTGATGCTACGTACAATAACAACAGGTAATGTATTTGACTGCAAAAATAATAATCTATGTCTTGCATATATATCATTACAATAATGTATATTTAATTATATTATTGTGTATAGCATAGTTGAAAAACTTGTATCCTTTTAAATTGCATATATACCTTATAAAAATGTATATAATCCTTATAATAATGCATATAATCCTTGTAAATTATGCATATATCCCTTATACATAATGCATATACTACTATAAGTTTCTATTTCATAATGCACATCAAAGAACTTTTGAGTTGTACATTTATAATCTTAAATTTGTGCATATGTATATGTAAATCTGTATACCAACAATAACATTGTTACTCAGGTATGAAAATGTATATAATCCTTATAAACAATGCATATAATCCTTAAAAATTATGCATATATTTGTTATACATAATGCATATACCCCCTATAAGTTTCTATTTCGTAATGCACGTCAAGAACCTTTGAGTTGTACATTTATAATCTTAAAACTATTTATATAGTTATTAAAATTTGTGTACTAACAATAAATTTGTTACACAGGTATAAGATGGTGTTCGCTCCATTTATCGGAGTAGATAACCATCGAAGGTGTGTAACATTTGCAGCTGGCCTTATTTTGAAAGAAGTTGAAGACTCGTATACATGGTTGTTTAGTCAATTTTTAGATGTTGTTGTTCAAGAACCCTACTATATAGTAACAGACCAAGACCTGACCATGAAGAATGCAATACAATCAGTCTTCAAAAAGGCAAAACACAGATTGTGTATGTGGCACATAATGGAGAAAGTTAATGTCAAAGTCGGTCCCAACCTATTCAAGGATAAAAATCATCAATCGGCTTAATTCAATTGTGTGGGATAACTACATTACAACAACAGAATTTGAAAAACAATGGCACGAAATTATGGATGGCTTCAATCTAGCCTTACGTCCATGGTTCACAATTATGTATGATATACGGCAGAGCTGGATCCCCGCATATTTTAGAGACGTGCCCATGAGTGGACTTCTAAAAACTACATCAAGATCGGAAAGCACAAATAGTTGGTTTGGTAATTTTACAAATCCTCAATCAAACTTGGTTGAATTTGTAATGCATTTCGAGAGTGCGATGGAATCCCAACGCCATTCTACTGATAAGTTGAAAAATAAGTGTCAAACCTCCCTTCCAGATTGTCGAACACCATTGAACATTGAAAAGCATGCATCTTTAGTGTACATGCATTATTTTTATGAAGTGAGCAAGAAAATTGAAGAAGCGTGTTACAATTGCTTAGTCATACAAATCAATGACAATACACACGAATCTCGTACATAATAAAGGAAAAACGTGGGATGCTTGAAGTGACAAAATACAAGATGGATGGATCTGCAAAATGTAGTTGCAAGTTGTTTGAGCAAATGCGACCCCTATATCGTCATATATTTGTAATACTCAAGGATGGCGATGAAATTCCAGCTCCATATTTAGCTCCACGTTGGATAAAAGCAACTTCGTTTATTTCACATTCGAAAAATGGATGTACCAATTTCCAGGAGGAATCGAGGCTACAAGAACACTGAACACTCTGTGGTCAGATTTTCATAGCCGCATTGGTCTTGCACAGGGGAATATTGAAAAATTATCAAATTTATCACGTATCATATCGAACGAGAAAGCTAAGCTATTCGAGGAACAACACAAAATTTATGTGGCCAACAAACAGTCAATAATGAAATCATACTTCACAATTGAACATTTCCGTGTTACCACTGAAGCAAGCCAAGAACAAAGGAAGTGGTAGTCGTCTAAAAGCATAATCCAAAGCCAAAGAGAAAAGGCCATAAAAGCAAGCACAAAACTTAAAAGAAAATGTGAGACATGTGGTGAGATTGGAACACATAACAGCAGGACATGCCCGACCCGCACCAGCGCCTCTTGAAATATTTAAACCTTGAAAGCAATGTGTATTTGTTATTGATTTAAATTCCACATCTCAAAGTACAATTGCCTTTTTATTCCATAAATCTGCAAAATATTTATATTAACTGTGCATAATATGATACTATATGTTTGTGTAATATATACAGCATCAGGAAAACTAAATATATATTATGTGATGCTAAATATACATCTGCAAACTAATTATACATTATATGGATTTAACTATACATCATTTTTGCTCGTATGCAACATCTGGACCAATAAATGGCATAATATTTAAATATACATAATCTTCTGCGTAATTATACGAAATTCTATAGCTACATATACAATATTATTGCCAATCAAAAAAGGCAAATTATATTTAATATACATAATCTTATGCATAAATATGCAGCATCTGAGAACTAATTATACATTATATGGATTTAACTACACATCGTTTTTGCTTTGTATGCAACATCTGGACCAATACATGGCATAATGTTTAAATATACATAATCTTCTGCGTAATTATACAAAATTCAATAACTACATATACAATAGATGGCATAGTACTTAAATATACATAATTTTATGCGTAAGTATGCAAAATTCTGTAACTACATATACAATGTTATTGTAGTGTAACACCATTTGGACAAAGTATACATAAAAATGCAAAGTTATATTAATTAAAACAAAACAATACATGTCGTGTTCCCTTCATATCTAGAATTCAAAATAACATCCAAACATATGCAGATACGCCTACGAATTGAGGTATACATGACTCAAATAAAAATCCACCCAACCTAATAAATAAAATATACAAACATAAACAAAATATACATAGTAAATTGTCCATTAAACAACACTACAATTTATTTTTCCCAATCCAGAACTTTTTGGCTTCTTCTATAGCCCTATCCTTTTGCCCGTTTCTATCATAGAGGATTATTGTTGCCGAATACTTCATGCGCATGTTTGACAATTGTGAAGGATTGTTCTTCTCCAAGCTGCAATCCCATCCCTTGATGTCGCCGCCCATGTAGCTCTCCATATGCCTCATAGCATATATACCTCAATCAACTTTGTTTGTGGTGTCTCTCCAAGGCATGCAGAGTCTTATCGGGTCACATTTATGGACAACACCTACCATTTGCGCGCATCCTCTACCTTCTAAGTAATTTGAAAACATTTGAACCTATGCATATTCCATGAAGAACAACATTAAACTTCATAGACTATAAAATTACAGATAACTACATTATACTAACTAACTATACATAATTGTATAATTAAGTATATAATATTAAACACCTATTTAAACATCCAACAAAAATATAATAATACACTAATTGTTCAAATTTTTAAGCTTAAATATACAAATTATAGTAACTAAACATACATTTTAACAACCATAAATATACAACATGCATGTCTGTTTGGAGAACAAAAACATAACTCACCAACTTGGCAGGCAAATCTCCATACTTATCCTGGCTGCTTCCCCCAACAGAAGAGTTGTCAATGATATGGCAATTCCTTCTCTTGATATCAAATGTCATCAGAACTATGTGCTCGCTCTTACAAATTGGGAAAAAAACTGAAATGGAAAATAAATTAAAATGCTGATAATGAACAAAAGAGAAATGCCAAAAAAGGAGAGTAAATTTAACGCTACTTACAATGTCAAACTTGTTCAATATTTTGGAGCTCGGCTCACCGAACTCTGTATCAAGTCCTTGCACAAATAAATCATACACAGTCTTCCCTTTTGCATCGTCTCTTGGACTAACAACTGTGTATAACTACAACCAATACACAAATAAAAAACCAAAATCACAAAATTGATAGCTTAAAAAAACAACAGGAAAAATGAAAACCGGAAGGAAATGATGTAAATGCGATAAACATACAATCAAATAACAAGAGGCAAAGAATCTATTCGGTGAAGTGCTACTCCTCAATCTCTCCTTCAGATTCATCATCCATGACCAAACGCCCAGAATTGACACACTAATATACCCTCCCGGACGCATGGTCTCCAAGTCCTCCCTCGACAATATTTTATCCCTTGTGTTGAAAATGATGTCTTCCCTACATGTAAAAAAAGAGTTACAATGTAGGAAAAAAAATCCAAAACATAATAAGTTGTATCAAAGCTGAATTCTTACTTGTCCATCCCCGGATTTTCAAAAAGCCAGCTCGCAATCATATTCTGGGTTTGATTTGGCTTTGAGGCAACATCAATCTCTCTAGCCACAAAAGGCAAAGAAAATACCTCTTTTTCTTCGTCTTCCTGGCACCTTTCCGGGTAAAAACCTTCTTGGATGTTTCTAGGGCAATATCAGCTTGACCCTTAACATCCCCAGAACCACCAGGTCATACACGGCCAACCTCCATTTCTACAACCTGCAAACACAATGCGAATAATTATGACGTCAATACACTTCACTGATAAAAAGCATAAAAGTGAAACAAAAAATACATACAGTCTTTGATTTTTCAATCAAAGGAGCATCGTGCCCCCCGGAACCACCAGCCTCGGGTTCTTAAACCTACAAAACAAATATGCAGAAAACTGTAACAAAATATATATAAACTTTAAACTAAAAATATACATAATATAAAACTAAATATACATAATACAAAGATAATTTAAACATTGAAACTAAATATACATAAAACAAAAACTAAATATACATAATATTATAGTAATTCAAACATACACGATTATATTTTACTTTCACAGGTTGCACCTCAACCCCCCCAGATCCACCAGCATCTTTTTGTTGAACCTACAAAACTTAAAAAGCAGAAAATGGAAACTAAATATACACAAACATTAAACTAAATAAACACAATATAAGAGTAATGCAGGCATACATTGTTGAATTTTTCTTTCCTATGTTGCACCCAGCCCCCCAGCATCTGTTTCCTGAACCTACAAAACATATATAGCAACAATGTTAAACTAAATATACATAATATATAAGTAATGATATATACATAGAAACATAAGAAATAAAAACCACAAGAAATTACCCCAGCAGGCTCATTCTCGCAATCTTCCGTCCTTACCAGACCACCATCTCGTACATCTCCTGCCTCATTGACACTCTTCTTGTAGTGTCGGGACGTGTCAATGATGTCATCCCACATCCCGACATTTGTATCTTGCATCAAACCAAGAGAGAAGCTTGGTGGGTCATCACACCATTTCTTAAATTCATCTCTTTTCAAAATTGCATTTTCAATCGCCTCGACCGCCGCTATGTTCTCTGGCCTGCTCCATAAAGCTTTGTTTGGTTGACTCTCACGCCCTTCTAGTCTGTCGTCAGAGCGCCGAACCCCACTCGGTAATGCAGTAGAGCATATCAAGCCCCTAGCAGCATCCCCGATCCTGGCAAATTCAGCATCCTCAGCCAACTCCTTCGGAGCACTCTGGAGAATTGATATAATATCAACAACATCGGAAGACAAGCATTTCAATCTGGCAAGCAATCTATCAGTAATTCCCTGCACATCAAAAAACTTGTGTATTCATTCAGCAAATGTACATATACAAAATATGTATACAAAATATACATAATTACAAGATTAAATATACATAATATATAACTAAAATAAACATGACATGTAATATGTACACCATTGTTAGGAAATTTATTGTTTAGATTTTGATGAATGCCATGTAAAACTTAAAATAGGAAGTTGGCACCCCATTCTTGTTGTAAAATGCATTGTAATAAATAGGGCTGATCAAGCTGAGTTAAGTCAACCATGCCCAAACATGCAAGAAGACAACTGGAGACTAAAATGAAGACTCAAGACAAGGCAGTATGGCAAAGAAGGGTAGACGGGAACTCTCTTGAAGAAGCGGTGAGATACGGTGAGTGGAGTGTCGACAAGTCAACTCAAGAAAAGCCAGTCTCAAGTCGAGTGACGGAAAGAGTCATCCAATGATTGGAAGCGACTCTAAGTCACTGGGGAAAGCAAGGAAATGCGGTCAAGTCGAGATAATCGAAAAAGATCCGTTGCACGAGAAATCAAGAGAATTACCTAAACAAGTAATATCTCCATACTACCTTTCTCGAGTGCTCGGTCCCAGAGAAGCGTGCAAAGGAATAAACCAATGGGAAGCACTACACCGTGTCGAACTACGAAAAGGTGAAGAAAAATTCATACGAGGAAACGGCAATTCCAAGGACTCGAAAGACAAGCTTAACGAAAGTGACTTTCAAAAATAAGCCTATCTCTTCAACGGGCAATTTGAAAGATCACTATAAAAGGCGAGGAGTTTATTTGAGAAAATGAGTGGACCAAGTGATTAAGAGACAAGAACCGAAACGTTCAAGCAATTATTAGAAAATCGAAATATTCTCAATCCTCAAGCTACACTACGAAGAACATCAATCCAACACTCACCGTGAAGGAAAGATAACTTCAATCGCTTGAAGAGGAAAATCTTGAAAAATCAAAGGGTCTACATTCCACGAAGGATTGTAGGAAGGTTCGAGGTTGAACCAAGTCTTGAGCTTTTGGAGGGCTTCGTGATCAAATCCAAAGAGCTTGAGCAAGTGAGTCGGTAGTAGCAAGGCAAAATTTGCCTGTGAAGAAGGCGAGTCGTCGAGAAGCCGGTGAGTGATCAAGGCGTCTCAGGGCCCGAGTCCCAAAGGATCAAGTCACCGCATGTGATCAAGACTTGTATCGGGTATTTACCACTTTGTATCTTGATCAATACCTAGTGGATTCCTCCGGGAGTTGGAGAAGAGAGGAGTAGAAGAATTACTCCATCTTGAACCTCTATAAAAATTTATTGTGTCATTTACATTTCAAAGACTTTAATTCCTGCATCTTAATTGCTTATATCTGGCGATAAATTTGCTATCCACTTGATAATTTCTAAGTACTAAACCAAGCACTAAATCCTTGCTTAATCAAACTTAAGGGTGTTAAGTCTTCAACAAAACAAACCACGATTGAGTTAATTTAGACTTAACCGATTGAGTTATTCCATCAACTCATTGAGTCTGTTGAGAGACTAACTCTCATGATTATCTATATCACTGTCCACCAGGACACGGTGTGTATCAACTACGAATATTTAAAAGGACTAAATCGAAAATTTGGTAAGGTTTATTCAACCCCCTTCTAAACCTTACACCTACACCCCTTGGGACCTACAACCATTTAAACATTAAATACACATAATTACAACACTAAGAATACATAATATATATAACTAAAATAAACATGACAAGTAACACTGAAAAAACACCCCAAAAACACAAAACAACCTGCACACCGGCCCCGGACGATGAAGTTCCATGGCCTTTTGTTTCTTTCTCCCTCCCAGCCCCGGGCAAATTCCTACGCGGCTCCAACGCTACTTCCCCATCGAACGGTGGCTCAATAAACCCCTGAACGGATCCGCCAAGCTCAATCTCTTTGTTGCTCCTTTCTTTTAATTTATCCCCATTCCAAGCTAATACACTGGGACGCGTCCTTGGAATACTCCTCCTCAAACACACCACTCTATCGACATAAAAAACCTGTGAAATAACATAAATTACGTCAAAAAAACTTACTACATACAAATGAGAAAAACAATATGCAATTTTAACATGGAAAAGATATTACTGTCAGAAACACCAATGGACCGTTGAATTTTAGATTAGTATCCGGCGACCAACCAGCTATTCTTTCAACCAATGTTGCCAAAGTGTGATTGCACCAAGCTAAATTCCTAACATTACGGACATCTACCAGACTTTTCAGTAAAAGTGGATTCACATATCCATTAGACAAATTCCCAATCACGAGGCAGTTGACCAGCAGTAAGAAAAGTCTCCTAAACCAGTCGCCACCATCCACGAAGCTCAGCATTTTAATAGCCACCTGCTTAGTTGTTACTTTGTGATCCTCCCTCTCAAACAAAGTTGGCCATTCATCGTATAAATCACAACTCTCCGACTTTTTTTCTTCACAATTATCTCCTGACCATTAGGGAACCCCAACACCCTCTCGACATCATCCGCTTCAATGTGAATACGTCTAAAAATATCCAATATCAACTCACAACTAGCTGGATTAAAATTTTCCGCTAACCAAAAAGTGAGTTCAGATGGAAAGTCAACAATAGATAGTGGCAAACTTCCAAATCCCATATCCACAACCGCGCCTTTTTGTGGATCAGAAAGGCCCTTCAATGCGTTTACTAATACTCTGGTAGATAACGTCGGATACGAATCCTTCGCCCTCTTCCCCCGCCCATCATCACCCCCACTCTCCGCAACCCTTTTTCCCTTAGTTTTGGCCATTTAATTAATAAGACTTAGATAAACAAACCTGCAAAAAATATAGAACCAAGTCTTATACAAAAATACAATATGCAGAATATCTATACTATTATACAATAAATTACAACTAAGTAGGCAATGTTATATAACTAATTATGCATACATATGTACACTAAGAATACACAAACATAGCTAAATATACGTTATTACACAGCTAAATATACATTATTATACAACTAAGTGTACATTATTATATAGCCAAATATACATTATCACACAACTAAAATATACATTATTATACAAAAAAATATGCATTATCATACAACTAAATATACATTATTATACAACTAAATATATATTATCCCATAACTAAGTATACATTATTATATATCAATATACATTATCACACAACTACATATACAATATTACATAACTAAATATACATTATTACATAATGAAGTATACAAAATATAGCAACCTTAAATATACAATGAATAACAACAGTGCACATTGTATACAAAATATCAACCCTAAATATACACAATATATACTCTAAAACTACATAATTGTATGTACCTGAAAAACTTAATTTACAGACTCTAACACGTCATAAACCTATTCCAGGAATCTCATAATACAAAGGTTCATATAACACACATGTAAAAAAAATGTAGACGTTGGGGATAAATTCAAAAAAAAACGAGAAATCGAAATAAGATGAACTATAAAAACCGTTGGTTGCGAATGAGATAACACACAAAATATGAACACATTTCAACAAGAGAAAACAACAATCAAAACCCCTAGAACCCTAGCGAAGAAGCACAAAAATTGCACCCATGAAAATTAAATCAAACTCACTGAAAATTTACACCCGAAAGCTGAGAAAAGAAGCACAAAAATTGCACCCTTGTTGAAGAGAAGTAAATTTGCACAGAATGTTGAAGTTGCAAAGACGTGGGATTTCGTGGTTTCGTGAGGAGAAAAATTTAGTTTTGATTTTTGAAAAGAAACTGAAGCCAAAATCGCGGGATACAAATAAGGCAAAATTTTGGTTACCAAATCAAAACAAGTATAATTATAGAAATATCCCTGGTCTTTAAAAACAAAATTACCCTATTGTCCCTGGGTGAGGAGTCAATGCTTTAAATTAGGAGTAAAATCTGGACCATTGATCATTAAATCAAATGGTCTAGATGTGGCCTTATGTTCTTACCTAAAGGGGTTGGTCTCATTTGAACCAATCTATATATATATATATATATATATATATATATATATTCTCGTGTTAAATTACTTGTCCAAAAAAATATGTTAAATTACTTAAAAAATAAAGGGTAAATCTCACTTTGCCCACATATACTCTACTTGATTATCACTTCACCCCCTTGTATTCTCTATTATATCACTTTACCCCCTTATACTCTTAATTAGTATTGATGACACCCGAGCCAAGCCGAAAAAAAATAATCCCACGTGGCCATTCAGCTGATGATGACATCAACCGACTCGGATAACCTAGGCCGACCCAAATGACGTAAGCAGTCGAGCTGATGACGTGGCATAAACCGAGCTTGGCCGACTAGAATAAAGTCAAGCAGGTGCTCAAACGGGTCTCTGTGAAAGCGAAATCAACGTGGCGATAGCGGCCGGGATATCATCGAACTGACCAAAAGAACATGCCCACAATATAATAATTCCTCAAAAGCGGCAATATTCCCTCAAAGTCAATAAGATTCTCTCAACATATGGCTACTCCCACACACGTCGGAATAGCACCATTATTTTAATATATAGTGACCAATCAATCAGGTAGATACACCCTACAGGATACACTATGTAGGTTATCAAGGGAAGGACAAGTGTCCCACTACTAGTTTAATACAATAACTAGTGATCCAACCGTGCGATGCACGGACTGCATTTCTCAAAAATAATATTTAATTCTTAGTGAATAAAATTATATATTTGCACCGCACTATCTTCACACATACATATTCACACATAATAAAAGTCATATATTTCATATTTTTATTAGTGTATAAAATTATTATTATTTATAAAATAATATGATTATATCTTTTATTTTTATTTATTAAATGTCAATTAAGAAAATGAATAGAGATTTTAAATTTTTTTGTCAAAATTTACGATGGATTTGAAATTCCTACACAAATCCTCATCATCCAAACAGGTGGGTTTCAAATGGGTATTACTCTTTTTAATATGACAATGAACTACTTGATACTAATCAGTTTGCAGGAACTGTAAGAAGATAATCTTTTTAATTACTTAAACCACAACCCAGTGACCATGGGTATTACTCTTCAGTTAAGAGGCCTGTGTTTGAATCTATGTAATGACAGGGCCGAATTTAAAATAAAAAATAAAAAATCTTTTTAATTACTTATTCTTTTTATTAATTTGAAGTCTAGACCACACTTTTCCTATTTCTAGTTATTTTCACCAATGTTATTAACGGATTATGGTAAGGAGACACCAAGGAATCTGCTACACATGTAAGTAATATAAATATGTCCAATATTAAATTAAAACAGTAAAAAAAAAGCTACAAAATTAAAGTTTACAACAGATCAAAACGTAAAATCCCAAATATAAAAATAGATATTAAATTCAACCAAAATCTTAATACATCATAACAAACACGTCCAATCTGGTAAATCCCCATAGTTAACTGAAACGCATCATGAAAAAAATCACATACAACAGATTCATTCCTTCTCAACCTTCACCATCTTGTCCTTCCTAGTAGATGAAAACTCCTCGATAAGACACCTATTCGTCCTCTTACATGAATTATTGCTCCTAATAGGGGACAAAAAAGGAAAGAGATTAACAAACATATTGAAAACTATAAAGGAAAAAAAGGAAAAAAAAAACATACCACTACATCATGGAAAATGCATTCTAAATTGTAAATGGTTTAGTTGTCACCATATGCAAGAGCACTAATCTGAACAAAAGGAATAATTGTTAACAATTTCTTGTATATTTTGTATCAATTTGCAGTAGTATCTCTAAAACATTTGTATTGCTTACAATTGGGACATTTTGCAATAGAAAGTGGACTATTTATATTTGCACCGATGCAAATTTCGAGGATAATTTATTCTTTGGTGAATACAACTTGCAATTTGTATGCAACAATTTAATTATAGATATTATATTTTCGGTATGACAGAAATTTGAATTTGAATTGTTATTAATTAATGAGCTGCTCAATGACTTGAACTTTGATTCGTTCCATTCCTATACAACAACTAATTACTATCCAACTTCGAAAATTGAAGAGTTTTCAACATTTAACCACTGCATTTATATGCAGTTAAATTAAACTGTAAATATGGTATTTTCAGTATGATTTTTTGTTAGAAAAATTCGAAGTGTTATTAATTAATGAGTTGCATAGTAACTTGGATTGTTATCGGTTCTATTTCCTATGCAACATCAAATTACCATTCAACCTCGAAAATCAATGAGTTTTTAACATTTAACCAAAAGAGTATTTATAAGTTAATTTAACTATTCATTTAGAGTCAGATACATTTACTAATTAATTAAAAGCAATTTCTATAATTGGCAACTATTTTTTGGCGGGAAATTCCAGATTTAGTGGCTATCTTGTTTTTATATATTATATAGATGATTAACCCATCATTTGTACTGATATAAAAGGAGCCTCACTTATCAGAAGGAGACAGGATGAGAAAAAAGCAAGAAAAAAACTAGAAAGAAAGATTTTGTAATATACACACTGTGTAGAGAACCGACTAGACACGTTCTGCTCGGTAGTCTTAATAAAAAGGCCGAATTAGCCCTTATTGATAGTCTTTGAGTTTAATTCATTCTTCACGTCATAAAATTTTTATATTTTTTTTTCTTTGTTGACCCAAGAAGCACATCAACAAATTGGCGCTCGAAGGAGGGCACTCCTGGCTCTTGACGTACAGTCATAATCCCCAACAAATTTTAGGATTTCCAGCCACAAATTAACACACTACTCGTTCTCTTAAAAAATGAGTGAGAATTTGAGGAATTTGCGAAGGAATGAAGACCTACCTCAGGAAGCCCAAGTGGCTCAAAATACACAGCTCTTCACGGACCCAAATTTCCTCCAACAAATGAATCAACTAGTGGCTCAAGCCCTTACAAACGCCCAACCCCAAACACCACCTTGACCCCAAATAAACCCCCCTCAGGCGGATCCCCTGCGAAACACTCAAAATCAACCTTCTACTAACCCAGACAATCAAGAAGCCAATTCTCAAGGCCAACAACCCAAGAACAGACAAGATAGAATGAGACAATGTGATGATGCCCCCGAACACAGCATGGTAGCAGAATCCTCCCCACTACTCCATCCTCGACGAACCCCTTCAGTATTTGCGGGACGCCTGGGACTGGACCCAGCTCGGGAACGACCTCAATGTTCCATAAATTCAAGACTCCGATTTCCTGAAGACCGAGAGCATCCTAGGCCCAACCAAACTCAGGGTCCCAGCCCGGTTGATGAGCGGGAGGCAGAAATCACCCGCCTACGATGATGACTCAATGAATTAGAAGAAACACATGAAGGAGCTCGACATCAGCCAAGCCCCGTCATAAGCCGAACGAATGTCGTGTCACCATTTGCCCCCATATTTTGGCAACTCCTCTTCCCGCGAAGTTCAAAGTCCCCCAGATCGGACTGTCTGACGAAGAGACCGACCCCACTACCCACATCCATAAATACTTGGCATAGATGGAGTTGTACAGCCCAAGCGACGCCATCCTCTACCAAGCTTTCCCTCTGACATTAGGCGACTGGGCCCACCGTTGGTTCCTAACTCTACCGCCAGGGTGTATACATTCATGGAACGATATGATGCCGGCCTTCAACACACACTATCTAGCCTTAAAAGTCCGTACAGCCCCAAAAGTCTCTCTTGTCAACATCAAACAGGGTGGGGACGAATCACTAAAAAGTTACATTGCCCGGTTCAATTAACAAATCCGTGAAATGGAGTCGGTATTCGATGATGCAATGGTCATCGTAGCCCTGGCTGGGCTTGCCCCTGGGACCCAATTTAATTACGCCATCCATGAGTCGGGGGCGACCACCTTTCAGGAGTTTCTCCTCCGGGCAGAAAGGCACATATGTGCAAAAAAAGCCATGGCCAACGTCCCCGCCGAACATAGACACCAGAATCCTCAAAAGGACACCAAAAAGGATGCCCCATCCGGGTCAGGTTCTGGGTTCAGACCATTTTCCCACAACACCGCGACGGGCTACAGGTTTAGAGCTGAGGTGGCAGCTTTGAAAAGCACATTAACACACACCCCTTCGGCTATTTGGAAGGACATCGTGAACCTTAACTCAACTACCTCTGCTTTCCGCCGATTAAATTTGGACCCATCCAAGTTGGATTCCAACCGATATTGCAGCTACCACAGGTCGATCGGCCATGAAACAGATGAATGTCGAGACCTTGTCCGAGAAATCCTGATATTGGTCCAGAGAGGAGGTTTGAAATAATATGTGCATGGTCTCCCACAACCTCCACCACCCACTGCCGGAACAACGCCCCAATCCTGCCCGAGTACCACCGCCTAATGACAACAATGGGCAAGAAATTTTAACAATGATCAATGTGAATAGGGCCGAAGATAACCGGTCCAATAGAAAAAGAAAAGTAGAGGTTTGAGAAGCCAAAAATGCGAAGCAACACGTCCGAATTGCAGAAATCTGGGAAGGCCGACCAACTGGATACTTCTTTTTCTTCTCACCAAGATCTTCAACTAGTGCACTTCACTCGGGCCGGTCGTCACGGACCCCATCCTGGGCATCCCGGTGCATAGAATTTTGGTTGACTCAGGCAGCTATGCCTCGGTCATTTACATTAGATCCTTCCGCAGATTAAATATAGACGACAGCTACATCAGGCCGTGCAACGACAGCATTCTGGGATTTGGAGGGGGAAGAATAATCCCACTCGGTGAAGTGGACTTGTTTATTCAAATGGGCCAGGAGGCACATAAGAGAACTATAATCACCACTTTCAAAATCATCAATTAAGACTCTGAATATAATGCCATCATCGGTCGACCTCTGCTTTATCACTTAAGAGCAGCCGTCTCGGTGTATCACTTATGCATCAAATTTCCGACCCCAAATAGAGAAGGGA
Organism: Rehmannia glutinosa; assembly: GCA_016081115.2. Classification (NCBI taxonomy): domain Eukaryota; kingdom Viridiplantae; phylum Streptophyta; class Magnoliopsida; order Lamiales; family Orobanchaceae; genus Rehmannia; species Rehmannia glutinosa. Next base: position 47,031,235 of record CM071928.1, read on the forward strand.
TTCACAAAGGAGATCAAAGGGAATCTTGGGAATTCTCCCTGAAGATTAGGCCTACAGAGATAAATGTTATTAAGGAAGAAGAGTCCAACAAGATAGCAAGGAGTGAAGGCATCGGGTCGACCAGCGAAGCCAAGCCAAACACTGAGCCAGAAAATCAAATTGGTACGACCAAAGCCAACCCAGACCGACGACCCGGAAAAGAACTGATGGGGGAAGAAGAAAAATTACTCTAGAAAAAGGAGGGACAAAGCAAGAAGTGAAAACATGCCAAGCCAGTAGAAGATGTTGACATAGTAGATGTTGATAAGCAAAACGGGGGACGACAACTCAGGATCGGCCACAATTTACAAGAGCCACTCCGATCAGAGCTCGTCAAATTTTTGAGCAACAACTTAGACATCTTTGCATGGTCTCATGCCGACATATCTAGCATTGACCCCAAACATGCATGCCACCATCTGAATATCGACCTCACCTGCCGGCCTGTGGTTCAGAAGCAGAGAAAGTTAGGCCCAGACAGGCAAGTCGCATTGGAAGCCGAAGTCAGTAAATTGTTGGATAAAAAATTCATCAGGGAGGCACTCTACCCGCGATGGGTAGCCAACCATGTGCTGGTAAAAAAGAGTAATGGGCGACCTATCAGAGGTTAGTCAATAAAATGTTTGAAAAACTGATAGGACGCACCATGGAAGTCTATGTAGACGATATGCTTGTAAAATCCCTGTATGATGTTGATCACCTGCATGATTGATGTGTGTAAAATATACGTGCATTTTGGGGCTTAAATTGATATATAATTGATGCATTTGCAAGCATATTTACTATGTTTTTACTTGGTTTCCTTTAAAGGGCATGATACTGCATATTCTTGTAATTTTTGTAGGAAACGGAGCTTAAAATGAAGAAATGTCTGTAGGGATGCCCGGATAAGATTGCTGAATGCAAAGAGAAGATCAAAACGATGGAAAAAGGGAACAAAAGCAAGTCACATGGCCAAACCGTGTAGCCTCACACAGCTGTGTGAAGAAAGGAATAAAACAAAGGACGGAGCAGGACCACATGGTCGAACCGCGTGAACTCACATGGCTGTGTGGACAATATTATCAGCCGCACCACCTACCCATGCAACCACCTGCCCGTGCGACGAAGGGCTAAGCCCAAGGCCACACGCCCGTGTGGACCCACACGGCCTGACAGTGTGGGAGTCTGTTTCAGCGCGATTTTTAGAGTTTGCTTCCCGTTCCTACTCTACAAGTGATCTCCCGAAGCATCTATAAAAGGAGACCCAAGTCTTGCACGAAAACACATCATTCCTACAGCAAAAAACACATCAAATAACATAGGAATGAAGAATCCTAACAAGAAAGGGTTTTCTTTCTATGTTTAAGAACTCTTGTCTGTGCTTAAACGATGTCTTAATGTTGATTTGAATTTGTCTATGAGTTTGTAATAAATGTTTGGCATATCTTTTGGATCTTAGTGGCATAATCGAAACTGTGGATTTGTATTAAATATAATTATTTGTTTTCTTAAATAATTCATGCATTCTATTTTATGAATTTGAGTGCTTATTCTTAATTGCTTTTTATCTGATCAATAATTTGCATGTCATTCTTCTAGTACATAATCCGGGAGGTGAGTTCTAGTAAGACGAAAATCGAATTCAGACATAAATAGAGTAATGTATCGGGAGACTACTTATATTTGTGGGAAGTACTTCAATTCAAAGATATTTTGGGAGTTCGTAATAATTGTGATGGATCAGGAGACCTCAATTATTATTAATTTACTGTTTATGCGCACAATAAACTATTTTAGGAATTGAACCCATAGAATTGCATGAATTAGTTTTTAAAACTTTAATTGCATTTAATATTGAAGAAATCTCTTAAGATTGTATGCCTAAGGTTGCTCCTATAGATGTTGAAAATATTTGTGGGGTTTACAATTTTATTTTATTTATTTTTCTTTATTTTCGATTTTAGTAGATAAAATTACTTGATTTTCGGTCGCTTCAATAAAATTGGAATATGATGTTATTATAGCCTAAGTGTTTCGAGATTCAATCCCTGAGGAATACGACCTTGCTTGCCATTATCCTATAAACTACACTGTACACTTGCAATTGTATGAACCAAAATAATTTTTGGCGAATAAGTTTTTGGCGTCGTTGCCAGGGAATGATTAGATTCTACTTAGATATAGTAATAAATAGTTCAATCTTAATTGAAGCATTTTTGTAAATATTTTCATTTTTGTTTTCAATTTTTTTTTAATTTTTCTTTTGGTTCGGTTTTAACATTGTTTTTGTTTAGTGCAGATAGTGCATGATCACGCGTTCCAGATCCACCCAGCCAATTTCCATTGATTTAGAAATCGAAAAGACAACCAAACAACTAAGGAAAAGAGCCAAAGCAATGGCGGATGGTACTAATCCAAACGCAGTGGAAAACAGAAACAATGAGGAGCGCCCACCAGGGGCCGGCGTCCAAGTCGGAATTGTGGAAAGGCCCGCGATAAGGACAGTTAGGGACTACTTCCAGCCGGAGATAAGCCAAACTTATGGGGGTGTGGCCCGTCTGCCGATCAATGCAAACAATTTTGAACTCAAACTGGCATTAATCCAGATGGTGTCACAAAACCAGTTTGGGGGTAGAGCCGTTAAGAATCCAAACGCGCATCTGGTGCACTTTCTATAAATTTGCGATACTATTAAGATGAATGGTGTTTCTGAGGATATCATTCAATGTCGCCTTATCGCATTCTCTCTGCGCGATAAGACTAAGGGATGGTTATGCTCTTTAACACCACCAGCCGCAAATTGGGCAGAACTAAGTCAACGGTTTCTAGCCAAATACTTTCCTCCCAGTAAGACGTTGCAGTTAAAATCTGAAATCGCCCAGTTTAGGCAATTAGATGTTGAGCCGCTATATGAAGCATGGGATAGATTCTGGGAATTATTAAGGAAGTGTCCTCAACACGGGTATCCCGACTACCAATAGGTCCAGTACTTCTATAATGGTTTGAGTGGTAACACAAGAACAATTATAGATGCTGCATCTAGAGGTGCACTACTAGGGAAATATCCTGAGGAGGCACTAGAGTTACTAGAGGAGATGGCGAACAATAGCTACCAATGGCCATCCGAAAGGTCGGCTGTCCAACGAGTGGCAGAAGTTTAGGATGAGAAAGTCACCATGCTCACAGAACAGGTGTCCGTGCTGAATATGAAATTGGAGGCGATGCAACAAGTGACTCCAAGAGATCCTGCTGTTATTGAAGAGGAAGCAAACTTTGTGGGCCAACAAAGAAACTTCCACAATAATTACAGAAATAATCAGATACCCAACTACTACATCCAGGGTTGCGAAACCATGAAAATTTCTCTTATGCTAACAATAAAAATGTTTTGCAGCCACCGCAGGGATATAACGTGGGTAATCAAGGCATAGCGGAGTCCAATGAAAAGAAAGCATCTGTTGAAGAGATGTTATCCTCATTTATCAGAGAAACAAGGGCAAGACTGAACAAAGATGAAGCCAAAATAGACAGGATAGAAGAACAGGTCACTCAGCTAAATACGAACGTAAATGCAATACTGAAATCTCTAGAAACACAAGTAGCCCAAATCGCAACTGTTGTGGGAGGCCAACACCAGAAAGGCAAATTCCCAAGCGATACTGAGCTAAATCCACGGGAGCAATGCAACGCCATTCGTATGATGGATGGCATTGAGAGTACACAGGTTTCAAATGATATAGTTTAGCAATAGTGATTAGAAATCTGAAGTCTGGTTGAAGACGTTAAACTTAGCACTATATGGGAGGCAACCCAATTTATTTCATATTTTTCGTATATTTCTTTTTTTTATCACCGTCAATATAATTTTTTTTAGTTATAATTTTTATTTATTAACTTAATTATTAGTTTTGTTTAGTTTTCTTGAGTTGTTGTGTAGGGGGCGTCACGGCAAACTCCCAAAAAAAAAAGTACGGAACCAACTCAACACGAGTGTGTGATATCACACAACCTGGCCGTGCGATAGGGCAAATTGCCCAGCACCACACGGTCGGACCGTGTGAACATCACACGGCCGTGTGGTAAAGGGTTAGCAAAGCAGATGCAGCAGACAGCACCTGCAGGGCCACACGGTCCGACCGTGTGATCCCACACGGCCGTGTGGCCCCTGAAACAGAAATCGGGCAGATTCGGAATTCCCCTATTTTTACCCCAAAAATCCCACTTTTTCTCACACTTTCTTCTACACAAACCCTAACCCACGGAAATTCTCTCCCCAAATACATAAACCACTCTCCAAATCTATAAATACACCTTCAACCTCAACCCAAAAACACAAATCCTTCACTTTCTCAAGAAACCCATCACCAAATACCTTCAAATTCTCAACTTCTCCAAGTTCTACACCAAGTTTGGGGGTACTTCAAGAATTCCCAAATTTCATATTTTTACACTTCAACCATTGAATTCATGGCTTCTAGGGATGCAAGAGGAACTAGGAGGAATACAAGAAGAAGGAGGGAGCCGATCCCGGAACCCGAACCCAAGCCTCAACCAATTTTCGACCCTGAGGAGCCCCAAGCTTCCAACATCAATTTGCCAAACGAAACCCACCGAGCTAGATGGATGATACTCTACTTTCGTCCATGGATTAATACGAGGTATCCCGATGAACCTACTCTTACGAATTTGGGTTTATTGGAAGATTTTAGGGCTTTATGTGGGAGAATTGATTGGCATGATTTTCTTAATGGGCATTGGGATACTTACTCAGTTATTACTCTTGAATTCTTAAGTAGCTTTGAATTGATTGTGCAAAAAAGAAATCTGATGGGGGTTAGATTTCGGTTGGGGAATGAGCAAAGGGAACTATCAATTGAGGATTTAAATGAAATTTATAGAACACCGGCGTATGGGGTGGAGGAGCATGAGGAATTTGATAAGGATAGGTTTTGCAAAAAGATAACGGGAAGCGAATTTATACGCCTGGACACTTTCTAAAGGCGTCTAGTATTCACAACCCGGTATTCCGATATGTTCAAATGAGTCTTGCCGAACCATCTTTGCAAGGGAGCATAGTAAAAGGGCTTAAAGGGTTGATGAATTGTTTATAATTTGGTGTATGGCATCGGGGACTGAAGTGGTGCCAAACACCGGGGGTATGATAGCCCGGCAATTTGATAGAATTAGAAAGAGTGAGAGGGGTGGAATTTGCATAGGGAGGATGATTACCCCTATTACTGAACATTTTAATATTAATTTGGAGGGGTATGCGGAGGCAGCTGGGCCTAAGTTGATTGATTTGAATGTTCTAGTTGGGATGAAAATGATAAAATTCGATGGGCGTGATTACTGGATCATTCAGGCAGATAGAACAACAATTAGGCTTCTGAACCCCGATGCAACTTCAACCAGAAATAGGGGTAACTGGCTACTCAGAGATGTGGGGATAGAAGGGGCCGCTGCTCAAGAAGAGCAGGATTAGCAAACGAGGGAGATGCCGGGAACATCTCACCAAGGGGGTAACCGGCCATTGACTATGAGTGAGAGGCTAGAAAGGGTAGAAACTGATGTGGGGAAATTGATAGACGACACATATCAGTTGACAGCCACCACTGATGAGTATCACCAGGAGTATTTACAGCATTTTGATGCCATCACCCAACAACAGCAGCAGATGTACGAGATGATGTCTCGTATGGATCAGTGGCACATCTCACAAGGCCACTACTATCCGCCTCCACCACCTCAGTGATCTTTGCAAGTACTTATTACGCATTCCTTTTTTCTTTTGATAATTTCCTCATATGTTCGGGACGAAACAAATTTTAAGTTTGGGGGGGTTGTCAAGAATGCGTAATTTAAGTACTGTTGCATTTTGCATTACATTTAGGACTGCATATAAAAGCACTTTCATTATAAATTTCGGAAAAAAAAATGAATTTTGTTTTGATTTTTCGATTTTTAGTTATTTCTGTTTTAGCACGTTTACCACTTTAGCACGTTTAATTACTTTTGTATGTGGTTTTAATCCAATTTTTATGCCCAGCTCCCTATGATTTTACTATGAATACTTTATGGCATGGGATAACATACTTGGGGGAATAATGTGATAAATTCTTGAGAGAAAAGTTATTTATTTGTTTGGCATGTGTTAAGAAAATTGGGTATTTGAGCATGTTGCGAAAAATAAGCCTGTGAGCTTTTGTGCATTAAACTGATTTATATTATGCAGACTTATTGCTTCTAGAGTGTGTCATTAATGATTGTTAGAACTCTAGAACTTGCTCTGGTATCTTCATCAAAGCCATGTGTGTGTGCAATTTTTGAAAATGATCTAAGGCCATCTTTGTTTGAGCCCACTTAGCCTAAAAAGCCTACATATAAACTCATGATTCCCTAGTTAGCCAATTTTGAGCCTAAACTTTTATTCTGAGCCACACTGATCTTTAAAAATTTACATGTTTTTAATCCCTAAAAATTCTTGAGCTTTTAGAAAATGAATAAGTTTGGAGGAGATGTGGTGAAAATTTATGAAAAAGAGAGGAAGTTGGCAAAAGAAAGAGGGATGAGCAGTATCTAGGTAAATGAAAAATACATGAAGCTCGAAAAAGAAAATATCTCTGAAAGTACATAGACAAAATCGGAAAAAAAAAAATGAGAGCTTGAGGCTAAAGAAAAAGAAAAGAAGGCAAGAAGGCCTAAGAATGAAAAAGAAAAAATAAGGGTGGAATTGAGTTGAAAAGAAAAACTGATATGATGTTGAAATCGGGTTATTGAATTGCAAGTCCGTATGCTTAAATTCTATTTGCTCAAGTCCAGTCACTTATTTCAAATTTTCCTGCCCTTACCAAAGAGCCTACATTACAACCAAATAAAAAGTCTTTTTTGATTCTTAGATTGTTCACACATAAGTGGTAGAGATGTTAGACGATTTGCAAGCCTATGGTAGTTCTACATTCACTGAATTGAATTAGAGCGTAAACACTTATCATACACTTCTGAGAGTAGAGTGATACACCATTTACTTGTGAGTCGCGATGTCAAGTACCCGAAAGGTATTAATAGTGCCGAGTTTATGAATAATTGGTCTCTTGACGATGAATTACATGGTTTCCTTGAGTATGGAGTCGAGTGCTATTTAATGTTTATAGTGTTCTTGGATGTTCTTTCATTTTACCCCTTATATTATTTTTCTAAATTTGCTCGAGGATGAGCAATGATTTAAGTTTGGGGGATTTTGATGTGTGTAAAATATACGTGCATTTTGGGGCTTAAATTGATATATAATTCATGCATTTGCACGCATATTTACTATGTTTTTACTTGGTTTCCTTTAAAGGGCATGATACTGCGTATTCTTATAATTTTGGCAGGAAATGAAGCTTAAAATGAAGAAATGTCATTAGGGATGCCCGGATAAGATTGCCGAATGCAAAGAGAAGATCAAAACGATGGAAAAAGGGAACAAAAGTAAGTCACACGGCTGGACCGTGTAGCCTCACACAGCCGTGTGGACTGGTGATGTGAAAATCACACGGTTGTGTGAAGAAAAGAAGAAAACAGAGGACGGAGCAGGTCCACACGGCCGGACCGTGTGAACTCACATGGCTGTGTGGACAAGGTTATTAGCCGCACCACCTACCCATGCGACCACCTGCCCGTGCGACAAAGGGCTAAGCCCAAGGCCACACGCCCGTGTGGACCCACATAGCCTGACCGTGTGGGAGTCTGTTTCAGCGCGATTTTTAGAGTTTGCTTCCCGTTCCAACTCTACAAGTGATCTCTCCAAGCATCTATAAAAGGGGACCAAGTATTGCACGATAACACATCATTCCATACAGCAAAAAACAGATCAAATAACACAGGAACGAAGAATCGAAGAGCTTCTAAGAGCAAAAGGCTAGGTCGCGAAGGACACCACAAGGCTTTCGCATCTAGGGAACACAAGAGCTTCGAGGGCTTGGAAGGGGAATCCAACCTGACAAGAAGGGTTTTCTTTCTATGTCTAAGAACTCTTGTATGTGCTTAAACGATGTCTTAATGTTGATTCGAATTTGTCTATGAGTTTGTAATCAATGTTTGGCATATCTTTCGGATCTTAGGGGCATAATCGAAAGTGTGGATTTGTATTAAATATGATTATTTATTTTCTTAATTAATTCATGCATTCGATTTTATGAATTCGAGTACTTATTCTTAATTGCTTTTTATTTGATCAATAATTTTTATGTCATACTTCTAGTCCATAATCCGAGAGGTGAGTTCTAGTAAGACAAAAATCGAATTCAGACATAAATAGTGTAATGTATCGGGAGACTACTTCTATTTGTGGGGAGTACTTCAATTCAAAGATCCTTTGGGAGTTAGTAATAATTGTGATGGATCGGGAGACCTCAATTATTATTAATCTACTGTTTATGTGCATAATAAACTATTTTAGGAATTGAACCCATAGAATTGCATGAATTGGTTTTAAAACTTTAATTGCATTTAATATTGAAGAAACATGTTGAGATTATGTGCCTAAGGTTGCTCCTATAGATGTTGAAAAATACCTGTGGGGTTCACAAATTTTTTTTTTTTTATTTTCGATTTTAGTAGATAAAATTACTTGATTTTCGGTCGCTTCAATAAAATTAGAATACGATGTTATTATAGGCTAAGTGTTTCGAGATTCAATCCCTGGGGAATACGACCTTGCTTGCCATTATCCTATAAACTACACTGTACACTTGTAGTTGTATGAACCAAAATAATTTTTGGCGAACAATGATCTCAATGAAATGTTCAAAATCTTACGCGAGTACAAGATGATGTTAAACCCAAAAAAATATGCATTTGGGGTCGGCTCGGGCAAATTTTTGGGATATATGGTCAGTCAAAGGGGAATCGAGGCTAATCCAGATAAAATTAAGGCTATAATCGATCTAGATCCACCTAACTCAGTTAAAAAGGTACAAAGCTTGACGGGACGCCTAGCTGCTTTGAACAGATGCGTCTCGAGGTCAACTGACAAATGTAAGCCATTCTTCAAAGTAATCAAGAAAAAGAAAGACTTCGAATGGATAGACCAAGCACAGGCAGCATTCGACGCACTCAAACAACATTTGACAACCATTCGTATTCTGCAAAAATCAAGCCAAGGTGTAAACCTATACCTTTATCTCGCCATGTCCGAATACGTCGTCAGCTCAGTAATCCTTTGGCTGGATGACTCAATCCAGCATCCAATTTATTACTTTAGTCAAGCCTTACATGACGTCGAGCTAAGATATCCCCCAATGGAGAAACTTACATGCGCATTGGTCATCTCCTCACGTAAATTGAGACCATATTTTCTAGAACATAAGATCATCGTATTAAAGAAATACCCGTTGAAGCAAATCCTGCACCAACCTGACACTTCAGGTCGGATGATCAAGTGGGCCATCGAGCTCAGCCAATTTGAGATTTCATACGAACCAAGGACAGCCATAAAGGGACAAGCCTTAGCGGATTTCATCGCATAATTCACTCCGCCAATCCGGGTTGAGATCATCGAAGAAGAAGAATGGAAATTATTTGTCGACGGCTCCTCCACCACAGACCGAGCAGGGGCCGGAATTGTTATAATCAATCCAGGGAACAAATGCTACTGCTCTGCCATCCGATTCAAGTTCCCCGCAACGAATAACAAAGCATAATATGAATCATTACTAGTGGGATTGGAGATGGCGGCCTCCATGGGTTTGAAAAAACTACTCATCCACATTGACTCCCAATTGGTAGTAAATCAGATTAATGGAAATTGTGAAGCAAAGGAGCCAAAAACAGCACGATATTTGGAGCTTGCAAAAAGCAGAATCTCACAGTTTAAGGTGAAAATAATACATATCCCCAGGAATGAGAATGCATCGCGTACGCCTGCCCGATCGGGCATCTAGCTCGGGGACCGACCAAATCGAAGAAGTAACGGTTACTCATCTATCTGCTCCCTTATTTAACATAAAGAAAATAAAATGCTAATGAAGGAGCCGGACCAACATGGATGACACCAATCATTCAATACCTGGAGCACGGAATCCAACCAGAAAACAAGGCCCAGGCCCTGACTCTGGGACCGTGGCGACTGGTACACTATAGTAGATGGTGTCCTATATAAGCGTGGATATTCAGTCTCGTTGCTCAAATGCTTATCAGAAACCGACGTCGACTACGCACTATGCAAAGTACATGAAGGAATCTGCGGGAACCACGCGGGAGGGTAGACACTAGCATACAAATTGATCCGACAAGGATACTACTGGTCGTCCCTAAAACAAGACGCGATCTCAATAGTAAAGAAATGTGAAAAGTGTCAGCGGTTTGTACCACAAGTCAGGTACCACTCGAACAACTCACTTCAATCTTCAGTCCCTGGCCATTTGCCAAATGGGGAGTCGACCTCATCGGACCACTCCCGACTGGCAAAAGGGGCGTGAAGTATGCCATAGTCGCGGTAGATTATTTCACCAAGTGGGCCGAAGCAGAACCTTTGGCAAAAATAAATGAGGAAAAGATCACCAGCTTCGTGTGGAAGTCAATTATATGCAGATTCGGGATACCCTATTCAATAGTAACGGACAATGGAAAACAGTTCGATAACAGAAAATTCCGAGCTTTTTGCGAAAGCTTCCATATCAAGAACCATTTTTCCACTCCATATCACCCACAATCAAATGGTCAGGTCGAGGCGGTGAACAAAATTCTCAAATATACATTGAAGACCAGACTTGAAGAATCCAAGGGAAATTGGCTCGAAGAATTACCCGGAGTATTATGGGCCTATAGAACGACACATCGGTCTGCCACGGGAGAAACACCATTCTCCATGGCATATGGTGCTGAGGCCATAATTCCAGTAGAAATCGAAGCCCCAACGTTCAGAGTTGCTAATTTCTCTGAAGAAAAGAATGAGGTCACCTTAAGAGCCGAGCTAGACCTATTAGAGAAAAATATATGCAGTGCCGAGATGAAAAATACTATATACAAATAGATAAGTGAAAGGTACTACAATTCAAGGGTGAAGGAAAGAAAGTTCCTAGTCGGCGACTTAGTCTTAAAAAGAATCACTAGAACCGAGCCCACTCCATTAAAACCGACCTGGGAAGGCCCATACAGAGTCAGCAAGACTTTATCAAATGGTGCATACGAGCTCGAGTATCTAAGTGGGGAAATATTCAATCATCCATGGAATGTATCTTACTTGAAAAAATATTATCAATAAGAAAACCAAATTTTCCGAGCAGATTATCTCGGAGTCTCCATTCATCTCGGCCAAAACCCCAAACACAACATCCACTCAAAAGACTCTGTCAAAACCAAGCACAATACTTGGAAAAGATCCCACCTAAAAGACTCGATCAAAACCAAGCATAATACCTGGAAAGGTTCCATCTAAATGACTCGGTCAAAACTAAGCACAATACTTGGAAAAGATCCTACCTAAAGACTCAGTCAAAACCGAGCATAATACTTGGAAAAGGTTCCACCTAAAAGACTCTGTCAAAACCGAGCATAATACTTGGAAAAGATTCAACAACAAAAATCACACAAGATTCGGTCAAAACCGAGCACAATACTTAGTAACATTTTTCATTCAAAATATTTTGCCCTAACATCTATCTGAGAAAACCGAGCCCAAACACTTAGTGAAATTCAGAGAATGGCAAAGAAATAAGGCGACCAAAATAAAATTTCATTAATAAGCAAAGTATTTACATGGGGGCCCATGGCCAAGTACGTCATGAGGCCCGAGGGCATTTACATCAAAAACAAAAAGAAGAAAAGCAAGCGCAAGAATACACCCTAAGGAGCAGGAGGCTGGGCCTCGCCAAGAGCAGGTATCTGGGTCGGATCGCTGGAAGCCACCTCCTTCCAATCATCAGCTGGAGGAGCACCTTGCTCGGACACAACACCCGAATACTGAGGGCAAAGGGCGGCCAGATCCGTATTAAGCTCATTAAGCTCCTCTTCCAGGGCGGCCACGCTCTTCCCTGCCTTGAGGTCTTTGAGGATGTCCTTTATACTGGTCGCATGCCCACAAGTTAGCATGTAGGCATACTCCCCAGACTGCTTGTAGGCACGGATGGCCTCCGCGCGAATCTCCTCCGCCTGCTTGCAGAAGGCTTCCTCCATTCCCCTCCGGGCCTCAGCCTCCCGCCCTTCCTTGTCCCTCCGGACTTCAGCCTCCCGCCTTTCTAACTCCCCTGGGTGTGCAGCAACCTGTCTTTTTAGCTCATCAACCTCAGCCCGGAGCTCTTCTTCAGCTTTCCTCGCCCAGTCTCGCTCATACCTGGTCTCCTCGGCGGATTTCCTTTCAGTAGCGACCGCGTCCTCGGCTGCCTTAGTCTGAGTCACCAAGGACTCCTGAACCCCACGCACAGTGTTGTGGGCTTCTTGGAGATCACCATAGCGCCTTTCCAGGTTGCTCCCCTGCCCGATCATATGCCACAGCATGCCGATGATCCTTCTGGACAGCCCCATGGCATACTGGGCCATCTCCTCCCAGCCGGTCTCCTTGCAAAAATCCTCCATCCCCGTTGTCCAAGCCCTAGCTGGCACACTCATGGCTGCCTGAGCATCCTCAGGCAGAGCCCCCACCCATTCTTCGGTCGGTATCAAACACTTGACGAACTCTATAAACCACCGGGGCCTTAGACCAGCCATCCCTTCACATGTTTCCTCCCGACCAGGATGCGGAGGGATGAAATGGGCCTCCCGCCCCAAGTCGTCGGAGAACGTCCGTTGCCCGGCCTCGTTCGGATTTTCCCCCAGGGATGTAAACTGGGGGAACCTGCGAAACCAGCCCGGTCCTTTCAGTCTGACCGCTTGTTTATAACCACTATGCCCCTCCTTCTCCGCTGCAAAAGGGGCTGCTCAATCTCATCATCCGTGGCGGGGAGTTTGCCACGTTGAATCTCGGCTCGCCTGTCTGCCTCCGTCTCGACAACTTGGCCAGCATTAACCCCTACCCCACGGGCGATAGCTTGCCTTGCCCCGCGGAGATGGGCGAAAACATCCACCCCGGCTGGACCTACAACAAGCAAACAAAATATGAGAACAATCGGAATCAATAACCGAAAAGCTGAAAGAATTGAAATTATAAAAGTATGCTTACCCCTGGTGTTGGTCTGACGAGGCTGCTCAGCCAGCTCGGTCCGCTCAGTCATCGGAGGCACTCGCCCAAATGGAACAGACCTCAACTAAGGTGATGTGTCCTGCTCAGTCCTGACCGGCGGAGGCGATGTGGCCTACTCAACCCTGACTGGCCTTTGCTACGACTCCAGGGCCCCTCCTTGTCCAGCCAATGGAGGATTCGCCTCGCCTTGCACGTCCTCGGCCTCGTCCTCCGAGACGTCTGACAACCTCCTACGCAGGCCGACTGCGGCCAACTCTCCCTCAATAGTCAGGGCCTATATCTTTCTATCTGAGTCGGGCATAGCCTGGATGTTCTCCAGGCAGTTCACAAAGGCCATTGAAAGGCCACCCGAAGAAGGACGATTGCCTACGCAAGAAAATGATTAAAAGATCAATGATCAGTGATGACAGTTAAAAAATGCAATTCAAAACGAGAAGTGTACTTACGAAAATCGCATCGAAATGTAAGCAGAGGAGAAAGAAATGAACTCCCCTGGCCGGACTGCCAGTCACCCTCGACCCAAAACCACTTATTCTTCCACTCCTTTAAAGATTGTGGAAGGCCCATGACCAGCCCGTCTGGGTAGCCGGGTCGAGTCTACACGTAATACCACCCCGAAGGGCGTCTTTGTGCTCCCGGAGTCGCTATCCAAACAAAGCGCTCATTGAGCTCGTCAAAACGCGGGCGCGGGTACTTCTTGAGGCAAAAAAGCACCTACGACCCAATTATCCGACCCTAGGTCAGTGGATGCACCTGGGATAAGGGCGAGTTCCATTTCCAGAACCACCTTGTTATAACGCGCGGCACCAGAAATCTTAGCCCGTACAAGAGGCTGTGGGAATACATGGCGATGCACCCCGGCGGTGGGTGCTCAGGCACCTCAGCATGATCTGGTCTCCAGAATTGCACCGTCGAGGGGATCATATACTTCGCGTGCAGCTCCTCCAACTCTCTCAGCATTATCATGCTCGACTGCTTGTTCTGGATGTTGCGAGTCCAGCCTTCAACCACATTTAATGGAGGACCGCCGCCCTGCCTCGGGTCCCCATAATGGTGTCAATCTCGCTCTGAACCCCCTCTGTCTTCCCCACCTGCTCGGGGAACCTCGGCGCCGACCTCCTCCGACTCCCTAACCTCCTCGCGATCATCACGAGAGGGTCCATAGTCTCAGCGGATCTGTCTGTATGCTGGTTCTAATTTTCCACTTCCTCGCCCGACTCCCCTTGAGACAGACCCGACTTATACACCTGAACTTCCCAGAATATTGTCACCGGAGTAGGGTAAAAGATCACGTGTGTCTCTTCTAAAGGAACCTCCGGTTCTGGAATAGGTTCCTAGTTATGGTCTGAACTGAAAATCTCGATTGTACGAGGATGTTCAGGCGTAATTTCTCTTTCTAGTGAAGAATATATAGAAGGATTATCAGATGGGGGTCCTCGATTTCAACTTAGACACTACAGTTTTGGTTTTGATTGTCCTCAGAACCAGACATGCTCTTCGGAAAAAGAAAAAGGGAAAAAGAAGAAAAGAAGAATTTTTCGAAATTACCTAAGTGTTCTTGAACTTCTGAACTCTAAGGCCGACCTGAAATTCCTGCTCGGTCTCTGCGAATACTACTCTGAAAGAAAATGGATGCGAAAGTGAGAAATGAAAGAGGAAAGAGGTATTTATAGGTTAAATTCTCTCGTAAGTCTCGCACCGATTGGAGAGGGCGCATCTTTTCGAATTTGAAAAGCTAACAAAACTGTCACGTCCCCATGTTTCCCGCACCATGATGGTCCAACCAACGGGCGCCACGTGTATGTCATATACACCATTTAATGCGCCGTTTTAAGTATTAAATGATGGGTGACAGTTGTCAAAATATTCCGAAGACCGTTTGACTTCTTCACTCTCTCTTATCAGTTAAAGTTCAAAACCGTTTCAAAGAAACTTTTTCCACAGATTTGAACTTGGGGGCCATTGATGACACCCGAGCCGAGCCGAACAAAAATAATCCCACGTGGCCATTCAGCTGATGATGACATCAACCGACCCAGATGACCTAGGCCGACCTGAATTACGTAAGTAGCCGAGCTGATGACGTGGCACAAACCGAGCTTGGCCCACTAGAACAAAGTCAAGCAGGTGCTCAAACGGTCTCCTGCCGAGCAGAATCAACGTGACGATAGAAGCCCGGGATATCATCAGTCAACCAATCAAAAGAACATGCCCACAATATAATAATTCCTCAAAAGCAGCAATATTCCCTCGAAATAAACAAGATTCTCTCAACACATGGCTACTCCCATGCGCGCCGGAATAACACCATTATTTTAATATATAGTGACCAATCAATCAGGTAAATACGCCCTACAGGATACACCCTGTAGGTTATCAAGGGAAGGACAAGTATCCCACTACCAGTTTAATACAATAATAATTAATCCATCATTTGTACTAATATAAAAGGAGCCTCACTTATCAGAAGGAGGCAGGATGAGAAAAAGCAAGAAAAAGACTAGAAAGAAAGATTTTGTAATATACACACCGTGTAGAGAACTCACGGACACGTTTCTACTCTAATAAACTTGTATTTATTTGCTAAATTAATTTCACAACATGATTAATTAACACTTAGTATTAAATCTATTATATTTTACATTTAGTTGCTAATTATTTAACTTTAATATAATCCCTATTAAATTAATATATAATAGACTATTTCTATTAGCTAATACATTTATACTTTTTAATTTATTTTTTATCATAACCTTAAAATTATATAATATATATAATATAAAATTAATTAAATGTGTGAAACATTATTAGTAATTTTTAAATTATTGATTCAATAATCATAAATAAAAACTATGTTAAATAGAAAAAAATAGTCATTTTAATAATTAATTATTTGAATACAAAATATTAATTTACTATATAATACATAATTTTTAGATTTATTATTAAAAGAATATATGAATATATTAGTTTGTATAAAATAACATACAATATAGTTATTTATAGGAACTATATTAATTTTAATAAATAGCAAATAAGTTTTCCAAAAAATATATATGTATTTGATGCGATGGTTAAATTAAAATAATAATATGGATAATTAGGTCATTGGATAAATGAATTGGAGGATTAAATGATATTTAATTGTATAAGGGGGTAAAGTGATGCAAATTGGTAGTACAAGGGAGTAAAATAATACAATTGAAAGTATAGGGGTTAAATGATATTCAATGATAGTATAGGGGGTAAAGTGAGATTTACCCAAAAAAAAAAAAATTATAGCACCATGCGAGTGTGCTGTGGCCTGTGTAGATGCGAATATAACTTCCTGAAAAAAACCTAACTTACAATACGTACGCGCACACACACCACTGAAGCCGATCTCCCTCTGCCACCATCAGCCGCCGCCCACAATGAAAGGCAATCAGATTGTCTCCGGTTATCTTTGATAAGATCTCCTCCCACCGTACCTTCGCCAAATTATGTTCAAAACCAATTTTCCATTCCTTTCATTCTGTTATTGAGAGATCCAAATAGGGCAAATTTCCGATAACCAATTCACAAAAAATTACCTTTTTCCACAATCCGGAAAGCTCGCTGCATAACCCTTTATCCCCCTTCTAATAGGTAATCCTCTCTTGTTTTTGTAAATGGTAAAAGTTAAATCTTCCATTTCTTTTCTTCTGTTTTTGGGTTTATTTTAGACAACTTATTATTCTCCTCACAACCCCGCATAATTGCTGTTGCAGGAAGAAAAATATAGGCAAAAATTTACGAATGTGGTAAACTTTTAATCTGTTTTTCATTTATTGGCAATTGAGTTTGAGATAAGTATTATCATGGGTCTTTCTGCACACAAAAATTAGGCTCGGTTGGCTTATGGTTCTACCTCATTCTATTGGTTCTTACCAGCTAAGTTATATAATGCAGAATGATAAGGATAAATCGGGTCCATTAATGGGATGTTGATTAAATAAATCTTGCATTGATTTTGCCCTCAAGAAATGGTTAAATACAACAGGAATGTGGTAAACCAAATTAGTATGCCCTTCGTGTCTATCTCTTGATCATATTCGGAATGTTGGTTGTAGATGTTCTATAGTATTTGGAACATCTTGATAGAGTATAGACAAACTGATTAATATGTTCTTGCTCGATAAATGCTTGTTTACAATGAAGTTGGTCTGTCATATGATGTTTGGAACATTGCGCAAGGGCTTTGAGTTCCTCCTTTTATATTTCGTTGGATGGGACGTGAAATAATTAGCACACCGATTCCTTCTGATGGCAGTAGAATGAACAATTGAGTTCATGTGATGATTTCCCCTAGTTGGTTTCGTTGAATGACATATGTTTTCTATTTTGCCTATTGGAAGTTGTGTATTTTTAAAAACTAATCAAGTTTGCTTAATTGTCTAAGGATACGTAAAACATACATAACTTTTGAGATTGAAGTGAAAGGATACTTCTGGAAACCAAATGAAGCACATTGTGAAGATTATGGCTTTGCTGGTAGCCCTGTCAGCTTTCTGGATTAGCCTGTTACAGACATCAGTACTTCCAGAGAGCTATACTTGGTTGGTAAGCTTCGTACATTTACCATTTTGTTATATGCTCATATGACATATATAATCTTTTCTTCTTCTCATTCACGGTCCTTTTTTTTTCTTTTTTTAATTTAGCTACCATTTTACTTCATTGTATCACTTGGATGCTATGGCCTGCTAATGGTTGGAGTTGGTCTCATGCGATTCCCAACTTGCCCACAGGAAGCAATTCTATTACAAGAGGTATCTTCACATTTTTATTTTTTTCAAGACATGCAGTTTCTGGATTATGATGTTTCTTATAAGGGATAATTACAAAAGACCCCCTGAGGCTTGGGCTAATTACGAGAAACCCAGAGATGTTTCAAAATTACAAAAGCCGCCTCAGGCTTGATTTTGTTACCCCGTAGTATTTTAGAAATATCAAGGGGGGTTTTGAAAAAAAAAAATTGCTTACAAAGGGAGAAAATGTAAGACGGAATCAAACATTAAGGGGTTTTTGCAATTTTTAAAAAATTCTTGGTTTTTTGTAATAAGCCCGAACCTTTGGGGGATTGTAATTATCCTTTCTTGTAAAGCCTCGAGCTGAAAATAACTTATGAAGCTCTCTTCTTTTGTTGGGTTTGGTCATATCCAATTTTTTTACATTTTGGTTGTCTTGTAGGATATTGTCGAAGCCAAGGGATTCCTAAAGGGAAAAGGGGTGGATGTTGGTTCAGATTGATTGTTTGATTTCGATTCATCTGATTTTAACAATGGTGGATTTGACACCAGTGAAACTTCTTTCAATTGCTGAGATACATTCACGAGTTTTGTATTTGATTCATTTAAAGTTTGGCATTGTAGAGACATAGTTTCAACAGCGAGTGTATATCTTTTGTACCTCTGACCGAACTCGACACAGTTAACTAGATCAGTTTTAGGTTAGCCATTTAACTTTTTGCTTAAAAACATCATGATATGTGTTTGCAAATATATTATGATTTTGCTTCACTTAATTTCTAAATGCATTTGATTTTTATATTATGATTCTGCTTTTGGTTTGACATTTACAAACAAATAATTATTTTTACAACTTTTTCACTAAACATTCAACTTCTTATTATAGTCTTTTGCCCGTGCAATGTACGGGGTGTGTTGCGTCAAAGCACGTAATTACATCTATATAGGAGTTACAATATTAATGAATATAAAAGCGTACAATACAAATTTCAACAAATCAAGTTAAATCACTACATTTTAAAATTATAAATTTGGAATACTTTTTTGTACACAATATTATTTGTTTGTTTGTGTTATTTTATTGTCGTCACAAACTAATATTTTTAAATTTTTACGATATATGACTCATGAAAACAACATACAATTGACCATGACTAAAAATTGGGTTCTTTATTGGAAAGCTACTAATTATTCTCATTGTTTGCTACTTTTTGTAACATTATTAGATGTTTTTACTTTTTGATATTTGCTTTGGGATATTTTTATTTCTTGAATAATTCAGTGTTCATGATGTAGTAATTTTGTATTTTCATATTATTTTTTAAATTTTAATTAGGGACTTTATTATCCATCTTTTATGCTAATTCACTTCAATTTGAATAGATGATATATTATTATTCAATTAAATAAAGCATAACATCAACATGTATATTAAATTTTCCTTATCATCAATATTTATATATTATACTTTTGAATGTTTTGTATATACGAAATACTATAGTTACACATCAACGATTCACTGTAAATTAAAACCCATCAACATTAGAGTTACAAATTCATGACATAAATTATTCAATGGTTGTATTTTTGTATTGACAGAATTAAATTGCAATCAATCATAAACTTACCACAATAAAATATTTGTTCCAACAGTTGTAATTAAAGATTAATATCTTAATGAAATTACTTTGATAGGGAGCCTATAAGTGTTGGTTCGATTTTTAATCATATATTTTCCATTATTATTTCACTAATTACCAAATTTGATGTTACAAGTTGCAGTTATATATTTACTATTACTGGAGGGGGTTTAGGCGGAGAAATTTTTGAGATACTATTTATAAGTTGCAGTTATATATTTACTATTATCAAAAATGATGTTTTATATTCGGTAGCATAATTTTAGAAAAAACTAAAATATTTCCAAAAACAAATTCTTTTTATATATACACAGATATCAAAAAAGGTACCAAATAGACAAATTCATAATCAATAGTCCAAATATACAACTTTGAAAGTTCAATATTAAAATACATTGATAAATATAAAAAAATTTTTATAAACATAAAAAGTACATTAAAAATATTAAAAATAATTTTCCAAATATAAAACACTATTATGAATAAAATTTTATTTTAAATATGAATTTAATTTATTATTACAGAAATATATACAATGCTATGCATGTATGAATATATGTAATATATATAATATTTGAATACATGTTATAATATATTTTTTTCAATTAAAATAAGTATTCTTCAATTGAATTTAATAAACTTAAATATAATTTATATAATTATGAAAAAATGGGTTAAGCCCATATAACAACTATACATAAATCACAAATACTAAAATATATGAATTTACAAATTGATGTCCAATAGCCCAAATGCATAATTATTGTAGCTCATTACAAAATAAGATTTTTAGTAAATATATCTTATATTTTTTATTTTTTATTTTATATATGCAATATGAGTGTCAAATGATCGTAAAAAGACGATAAATTTGATATACTATACATAAAAAGGGATAAAAAAAATTATTAAATGTTACAAACGAAAAATAAAAGGACAAAAAAATAATTAATGCAGTACACACATATTTGGAAAGATTGTTTTTATATATAATGCTTTGTTATTATATATACGTATATATTTTTCATAATTAATTTACCAATTAAAAAAATTAATGTTACATGTTGTAATTATATTTTACTATTCTAGAAAGGTATTTTATGCGGGAATTTTTTTTTATTGCTATTTATAAGTGGTTTGTTTATTATGTATAAATATTAAACAAAAATCATATTTTATATTTGGTAGCATAATTTTAGAAAAAAATAAAATATTTCAATAAAAAAATTCTTTTTTATATATACACAGATGTCAAAAAAGTACCAAATAGAGAAATTCATATTTAATAATCCAAATATACAACTTTGAAAGTTGAATATCAAAATATGTTGATAAATATAAATATAAAAATATTTTTTATTAACATAAAAAGTACGATAAAATATATTAAAAATATTTTTCTAAATATAAAACACTATTATGAATATAATTTTATTTGAAATATGAATTCAATTTATTATTACAGAAATATATATAATGTTACGCATATATGATATATGTAATATATATAATATTTGAATACATACTATAATATATTTTTTTCAATTAAAATAAGTATTTTACAATTGAATTTAATAAACTTAAATATAATTTATATAATTATGAAAAAATGGGCTAAACCCATATAAAAACTATACATAAATCACAAATACCAAAATATATAAATTTACAAATTAATGTCCAATAGCCCAAATGCATAATTATTGTAGCTCATTACAAAATAAGATTTTTAGTAAATATATCTTTTATTTTTTTATTTTTTATTTATATATGCAATATGGGGTCAAACTGATGATCATAAAAGATGATTAATTTGATATATTATACATCAAAAAGGGATCAAAAAAAAAAAATTACAAAAGAAAAATAAAAAGACAAAAATAATGATTAATGCAGACACACACAAATTTGGAAAGATTGTTTTTATATAATATTTTATTATTATATATACACATATTTTCCAGAATCAAATTTACCTATTACAAAAATTAATGTTACATTTTGTAATTATATTTTACTAATTCTAGAAATGTGTTTTAGGCGGGAAAATTTTCCGAATACTATACCTATATATATGAGATCTCATATACCATATGGATCCCATCCATCGATCCCCTTCAATCAATGGTTCAGATTACTCTCAAAAATACACCAATTTTCAAATTTTTATGTATAAAAAGGGCAAATAGGTAACTATCAAAATGGTGTAACAATAATACCATATTTATTACCTAAAATCAAGGGATATCATCAATATCACCTTGCTAATAGATGACGTCAAATCTTAAGCCCAAAAAAACGTCTTCATCATCTTCACTCCTTCATTGATACGAGATTCCCTATAAATCGGCTCTGAACAACAACACAAAAATCATCATATCCACAATTATTGAACGAGGAAGAAGGTGTACACCAATGGCCGGTGATGCTCATTCACACCAAAGTGAATGTCGATAGTCAATCCGGATGAAAGTTTTCGATTTAGGAGCATTGTGTCTTTGGTATGTGCAATTCTCTTTCAAAAATAACAAATTTTTTTGACAAATCAATATGATAAAATCTTAATTAATTTTGACTTATTTTTTTGCATAAATATGTATGGGATGGTGTACGTTTAGTGCTTTGTTGAACTTTATGTGAGAGTACTCGTTGATGCTTATTTAGATTATAAATATCGGGACAATATTGTACTCTTTAAGTGTAATTTTGGTGTATACATATGTATACGATTGTAAAGATAAGCATGCAATATGACATGGTATACTTTTTATTTGATGGTAAGCCGCCGCCGGAAAATATTGTACTGACATTTTGGTGTATACATGTGCATACTTTGGTGCTAATATAAACATAAAATATAGCATCGTTTGTTGTTTATTTGGGACTAAGCCTATGATGCTTAATTTGGTATAAAAATATTGACAATATTGTACTTTGGACGCATATTTGGTGTATACATGTGTATACTTTGGTGTTAAGATAAGCATTCCAGACATATAAAGCCTTGATTCTTTTTTAGTATACAAATATTAACAATATTGTAATGTTTAAGCATATTTTGGTGTATACATGTGAATGCTTTCTTCTCATAAGGGTAATCATCGATTTACGGTTTTAGGATGTTATCGTCGGGTGACAAATTATGAATGATGAAAGTATCCAACACGTTGATGTCGAGAGCGCCTGACCCCGGATCTACCAAGTATTGGATACTTGAAATAGAACAAGATAAAATACCGCGAATAGGCACGCAATTTGACACTTTGGAGAAAGGTGTGGAATTTTATAGGCAATCCGTGCAAGCATCAAACTAAAGAGAAAGTATGGCATGTGTGGCAAAATTGCATACATCACATGAGTCCCTTGGTCAGAGAACCCTTTTTCAATCATTTTCAATATTATACTATGCAAATACTCAGATCAAAGATTTGTCTCATGTTAATTTTATGTCATTTATTGTCTAGTTATATATTATTTTCATGTTAAATGTGCATCATGCTTGTATAACTAAATAAAAATTAAATTGAAAAATAAATAAATACAGCCCATTAAATGATACATGTGTTCTAATTACTATTAAGTATACACAAATTATGCTCCACTAATTATGCAAACTTATCTTGTATTCAAATTTTTGGTATTTTTCTACCATTCCCAATTCAACACTATGTGTGTGCAAATTACTACTAAATGTTTACCACTTCATCATTAATTGTATATTCAAAAATAAATTGAATTTCAAGTTTTTAAACGATTGCATTGTAATCTAAAAACAAGCATAATGTTAGTATTAATAGTGCACATAGTGCTTATAAAAATATGCACTAAAAAAATTCATTAACACCTGTAAAATAATACAAAAGGCTTCATTCTAACATGTATATACCAAAACGTTATAAACATGTACCACAATGCTATTAACTATGTACCACAATGCTATTAAATATGCACTATTTCTTCACTAACTATACATCATAAAATAAGTCACGTCTTAAAACATAGAAACACCATAGTCTAATGTAATATACTACGCTAAAAACGTACTTAGAACACCCCATCTAACAAAACACACAAAATGTCCATCTAAAAATCTACTTGCCATTAACAAATTCTTTAGTCAACCCAAAATTTTCCTTCAAAAACGAACCACCAAAAAGGTTTAACTTTCTCTTAGTTCGGTCATGCATTAAATTGCATGGTAATATAACGGGATTCGTGTTTAAATTTTCAGTCCAAGCATCTATAAAAGGGACCCAAGGCTATGATTCATTAATTTTCCACAATCCCATTTCAATTAGATGTTTAAATTTTGATTGTTCATCTACCCAATGCATCCGATCATAAGTTGTTAATTTGTCCTCAACTTGGGCATATTATTTTCAAACAAACAAGATTTTTGAAACCTTTAGACCTCTTATTAACATTACGTTGTTTATTCTTGATATCATGTTTTACAAATATCGTTTCCTATTTCCTCTTGCCATTAAAAGTTATCAACCTGGTATTGAGAACATGAATAATATTAAAAAAGGCGAACTTCAAAGCACCATTAAAAAAATATCAAAAAATACACAAATAAAAAACTAAATGTGCATTTATTTTATATACCAACATAATACTATTTAAACACCATGTGTGATTATGCATTTCATGGACTAATACACACATGCCCAAAACTTATCGATGCACCAAAACACATATTCATGACGCAATAACAATGCTAAATATGCACCAATACATATATCTATGACTATTTAATTTTTTTATTGCAGAGGTTAATCCAACACCACAATAGATTTAACTATACACCAAAAATAACTAAAAGTTCATCATTCTTAAGTAAATAGTATTCCATAAACACAACGAAGGAGTCACAAAAAAAGAGCAAGTTATACATACCCATTTCACAAAACCCAGTTTCAGAAAACATAAAAAAATCAACAATTCTGCAAAGTAAACTACATAAACGCACGCTACACTCGTAACTTCCACTCTATAACTAAACTTACACCATCCTATATCTATTAAAAAAAATTACACAATCCATTAACTAAACATATATCATTTTTATCAACTTTTATACCAACAAATCCCCAACAAATCTTTACTATTTCGCACAAAAACATCTCCAGAAACAAAGATAAAACCCATAAAAATTGCCTGTACAAATCGAAAATCAAAACCCTAGATACTTCAAAATAAAAAACAAACAAACAAAAATGCCTACTCTTCTTACTACAAATTACTTCAAAAATAAAAAAAAATCGATGAAAAAAAGGATGCATGGTTCAACAAAAAATAAAAAAACATGTAAGGTAAACCCCCTTACTACCAAAATCTCGAACCAAAAACTGAAATAAAATGAAACCAACCACTTACCTTTACCAACTATTTGAAGAATCAACAACACTCTCAGTTTCGGCTTGCGTATTGTTGTCGAAAATAATAGAGGAACCTTGAAATGTAAGATTTTGAATTGAAATCGAAGAACTTTTGATTCTTTTTACCCCTTAAAATTTTTCTATTTGCTCGAGAGACATTGATTTTAAGTTTGGGGGATTTTATCTATGAAATTTCAAATGGCAAATTTAGTTTGAACATGAGAAAGAAACAATTTTAGTGAGTTTTTGATTTTGATTTAACTAAACAAAAGTTGGAATGAAAAAATAATAGTAATTGAAATCCCAATTAAAAAATTACGGGGTAATGGGGGTTATCATAACCCGAATTATTTTATGTATAAAATGACATTTGTGCCCCAAATTGGGCGAAATTAAATAAAAACATAAAAAAGATAAAAACAAAAAAAAAAAAAAAAAATGGGCCTTTGGATTTGTCGGATAATGGCTTAGATTGGTCCACACTGTTTTCGCCACATTTAACCCATCCCATTTGATCCTATATATATATATATATATATATATATATATATATATATATATATATATATATATATGATTTGGTTCAAATGGGACAACCCCCCTTATATGAGACAATGAAGATTTATTATAGTCATTGGATTGATATTTTGGATGAGTCAGATTAATCCCATTATTTTAGGCAAGTAGTTAATGGATATACACCAACAAGGTCAAAAGGTGTATTTTTTATAATTTTCGGATTTTCCAATAAGGGTAGTTTTGTCATTTAGTGTGAGTGTAAAAGGTAAGTTATTATTTACCTTCTTTTAATTGGGGTTATTTTTAGGAGAGTTAGTTCATTCAAACTACACGTCCTATTCATCTTCTCTGATAGTACACGCCTATTCATTATCCAAGCAAATCTTTATTTTTGGAAATTTCTCTCATCTTCCATCTCTTTTCCCGTTCGACCGCCCTGCTTGGAAAATGCTCTCCCGTGTTTTTCATTTTTTTTTTTGTTTAGAGATTAACGCATCTCCATCGGTAAGTTTTCACCCACAATTTTAATTTCTTGGTATGTAAATTTAACTCCTACTTGAAACGATTTTTAGAAGTAGTTTTGTGGAGTTTCTAAGGTTTTTTCTCTTTTAATTTTTTGGGGGGTTTTCGAGTTCTAGTAGTTTGATTGGATGAAGGAAAAAAATTAATAAATGTTAGTTTCATTGTTGCTTGTGTTAAAAAAGCTGGGATGTGTTATTGTGTTTTTTTTATTTTTTTTATTTTATTTTTCGGCAGAAGTTAGTTTTTTTTTTGCATTGTTCTTGTTCTTGTAAGAGCTCTTGTATTTTCTGAGAATATAATTTTATTGTATACTTAGTTTAGTTTTAGTGCTTATTTAATACAATTTTGTTGCATTTTTTAATCAATTTTGTGTATGTTTTCAAGTAGCTAAATTTCCATGGTAGTTTATATAATATAGTTTTACTGTATTTTTCATCATAGTTTTGTGTAGTGTTAGAATAAATTTATTATATTTATCATTTTCAGTTCTTATTATTGCATCTGTTTAATGATGATGTATGTTTTTGGTCATGCTAATTGTAGTTGTTAATTTGTTGAAGATGGCCAAAGGACAACCAAAAAGGCAACTTTCTATTGGTGGTACGAGTAGGGGGAATGCAAATGTTCAGTCTAAGAAATGGAGAAGGGGTAGTCGTGTTGGTAAGACTAGTATGAAGGATTCGTTTCCCATGTTGACTACTAGGTCTACGCCCAGAATTTTGGTTGATGCTATTGCGTCCTTCACAGACAATCAAGGGATGTTGTTGTCGAGATGGGGTTCGGGAGTTTATTATTGTTGAAACCTTACTATTTTTGAACCCTCTCGGTTGCATACTATATATTGGATATGAATGTCATTGTTTCTGAACCTTCTTGTTGTACTTGTTGTACAGTGAAATCACATTATATATACATTACAATAGATCTAAATATGCAGTTTTATGTTAATTACATATGTTCAAAGAATTCAACGTCTCATGGGACATGTTCTAGGTTTTTAGAAAACAACAAAATAATATTATTCATACACTACATCATAACTAAATATACAGTACAATATATATATAAATATGCAGTGTAATATGTAATTTTGTACACTAATCAGCAGTTTTTTAAATATTTGATATATTTATATATACAGTGAAATGACATTATATGTACATTAAAATATAACTAAATATGCAGTTTATTGTTAATAACGTATGTTCAATGTCTCATGGGACGTGTTCTAGGTTTTTAGAAAACAACTAAATAATACTATCCATACACTACAACATAGCTAAATATATAGTACAATACATTTAAATATTTAATATATAATATATATACATATACAGTGAAATGACATTATATGCACATTAAAATATAACTAAATAAGCAGTTTTTTTGTTAATAAGGTATTTTCAAAGTATCATGGATGGTGTTCTAGGTTATTATATGCAAACAGTTAAATAATACTATCCATACAATACAACATAGCTAAATATACAGTGCATTTAGTGCATATCACCTCCTACAATTAAGGGACGTGTGATTGCATGTAGAATCTTTAATTTAAATAGTCAATTAAGGAACGTGTTCTAGGTTTGGAAAGATTTTTGTTGCCAATATTTTGATATGCAAACATTTAAATAATACTATCCATACAATACAACATAGCTAAATATATAGTGCATGTATTTAGTGCATATCACCTCCTACAATTAAGGGACGTGTGATTGCATGGAGGATCTTAATTTAAATAGTCAATTAAGGGACGTGTTCTAGGTTTGAAAAGATTTTTGTTGCCAATATTTTGTGCATATCACCTCCTACAATTAAGGAATGTGTGATTGCATGGAGGATCTTTTATTTAAATAGTCAATTATACTCCTACTAATTATGATTAATGATTATTAATTTAAATTTCAGCCATTAAATCTGGACTCTCAATTAGAATATATCAACGATTTGGATGGATTCCCACTGTCTCATATAAGGGGGTGTCCCATTTGAATCATCCCCTATATATATATATATATATATAAATATTGCTAACTTCTGATTCTCAGCTACTTTTACTTCTGCAACATTAAATCACTTCTTCTAAATGAGTGTTTGCAAATACTCCCTTGAGAGGAGAACTTTGGAGTGTCTTGATTTTGAATTGAAATGATGATGACAGTTACAGAATTTGGATTGGCAAACTTCCTATACGCACAGTAGCTTCTCTTGATCTCTTCAGCTTCCAAATTGGTTCGAATATGAGTATTATGCAAATTTAGCTGCTACAAATCAGATAAATCAGAGAATTGATTGTAACTCAGTTGGTTTGAGCATTTGTAAACCAAGTTATTGACCTGTGATCAAATCCCATCTGTCCCACCCATATCAGGAATTTGTAATTGTATTCAAAAAAAAAAAAAGATAAATCAAGTGAACTAAATATAAAAGATAATTATAAAAAGTTGAGGGCTTTTCAACATGAGTTGGTCATGCTTAAAAATTTGAAAGACTATGATAAACATGAGTTGCATGCAGAAAAGTATGAACACAATAAGATAAAACTGATAATAAGGAATGAAAAACGTGACATGCATCAATGAATGTCAATTGAAACAAAAAAATTCAAAGTATATAAAGTTGCATTTGGATCGGAAAATTTTAAACAATTCCAAATAGAATGGACTTAAAATCCACCACAATGACTCCATAAATGGGACAAAATAGAACAGAATCTAATGATTTAAAATTCATTGTAGGATTATCTTCAAACAAGCTTGATGTTCTTATAGATTTGAAATCCATAGTTTTAAATCCATCAATCCAAATGAAGCCTAAGAGGGAGTTTGGCTAAGCTTATTTGAAAAATCTTAGCTCCTACATCTTATAAGTTGTTTTTAAAGCTTACAAGATGTTAGATCTTATTTTAAGAATAAGTTGTTAAAGTGTTTGGATAAAATAAGATGGTGTATCTTTTAAGATGTTAATAATGACAATTTTGTAATTAAAATAGTCAAAATTAAAGGAGATTGTTGAAATAAGATCTTATTTTAAAAAAAAAATTTAAGGTTCCCCTACTTTTTAAAAATAATTTATAAGTTGCTGACATTTTATTTTGGTAGCTTATAAGATCTTTTTTTATAAAAATTATCAAATAAATTTAAACAGCTTATAAGCTCTTCAAAACACCTTCTAAGACAGCCTGCCCCACGAGACCATGATTAACCGAGAAGACGTGTGTCTGATGAACCCTTGGACCGATAAGAAGGGAAGAAGGGGGGCAGGGAGAAGAAAAAAACAAAAAAATGAAAAAAATAAAATAATTGTAAATATGAAATTTGGAAAAATTCAAAAAATAAATAAAAGAAGAAGAAAAAGGAAAGGAAAGAAAGAAAAAAACCGACAAGTAGTGGGCTAGCGAAGGAGAACATTGTTGAGCCCAGGCCTGTTAACAAGTTTATCTGAATCATAGCTTCTAGAAATAACCCAAAGGCCCAAAGCGCGAAAAAGTCTGATATGTGTGAATGTGTTATGTGTAGTCTCTAACTGTGGAACTGTCTGGAAGCTGAAGCGAAGGTTGGAAACTGTAAAACAGTGAGGGAAGGGTTTGCGAAACCCTAGCAAAGCCAAGATGATCATTCCGGTCCGTTGTTTCACTTGTGGAAAGGTAACTATCAAATTGTATGTAAGGCTTTAGTTAAAATAAACGGAAATTTTATTATTTTGATCTCAAGTGGTAGTTTTTTGATGTTTTTGTTTAAACATTGCTTTTTAGGTGATTGGGAACAAATGGGACATGTATCTTGACTTACTCCAGGCTGATTACAGTGAAGGGTTAGTATCAGATTCTTGCAGTATTGCTAATTTTTCTACTGCTATACTCTGAAATGGTTCCCTTTATTATCTCAAGCGCGCATTTTATTAGTACTATTTTAGATTAAATGTGTGGGAAGGTGTAATTAAGATAAATTAGGAGGGGAAATAGGGAGGCCGCCCTTCAAAAAATCCAGAGTAATTGTTGTCTCATAACGGTTTTAATTGGGACTGGTTGGATATATAATTTAATAATAGCTTAATTTTCTGAGAAAATAAATTTTCAAAGGAAACTTCAACTTTCTCTTGTGCTGCTTGGAATTCAGAAAAGGGCACGCATCTGTAACTATGATTTACAGTAAGATATTGATTTATTCTTTGTTGCGATGAACTTAATAGTTCTTGATCTGATACAAATACTTTTATTTGCAGAGATGCTCTTGACGCACTATCTTTGGTTCGCTATTGCTGTAGAAGAATGCTGATGACCCATGTTGATCTCATCGAAAAGCTTTTGAATTATAACAGTCTCTCTCTCTCTCTGTAGTTCTATTATGCATGCTATGTGCATTTTGCCTGTGTTTTTTATGGTTTTGATTTGGTGATTGTGGATGGCTTTGAAGTGGTGGACTTGTGATATTATGGGAGTGTTTGCAATCTCTAACAAAAAATGTTTCTCAGCTTCTAGGGGGGAAATAGAAGCTGAAAAGCATTGTTTTGAGTTTGCAAACACTCCATGAATACCATCGAAACCCGGCACCTTAGACCCGTGGGACATATAATAAATCCAATGCATAATTACTAAATATGTTTACTCTTTCGTTGCTAGGACAATAATCCTTCACTGTGAATAAGATATCATTTACATGGTTTCAATTGTTTGAACTCACATGGCCTTCTTTTATTCTTTTTTTTTTTTTTTTTTTGGTGTCAGCTTTGGAAAAATCAGAGGGCAGTTGATACAGCAGCTTCCTAGTATGATCATCTGTGCATCTCGTGTTATTTTCCCAATGGATCAATGTTTGTTATGTAAAAAGAGTGAAAGGAACAATCTGTGGGGAAGGATAAATTAGGATGCTTCTTCAACCATTTTCTTGATGGAAATATTCTCTCTCAATATATTATGCATTACTCACGTTCTCTTACAACTTACAAGTGTTGGCTAAACTGAATATGTGGAGTAGTATGTTGGTTCAATTAAGTTTATAATTGTTATGTATACTTTTTCTTCTTTTTGTGTAGTCCATTTGTTCCTTACAAAAATTGTTCAACTTTTGATATCACAACATTGGTACACAAAGCCCGTGAATGTGTTAAACCTCTTCAAATATGTATTTTCAATTAGAGATATTTACGAAAACTACCCTAAGAATTAGCTCAATTACTAGAAGAAAAAAAAAAAAAAACCATTTATCTTTTAAAATTACAAATATTCTCTTAAAGTGTTACAAACACCCCTGTGAGGTTTGTAGTTAACTAACGAAACCCGCCTCTTGTGGATGCAATTTGTAAAAGAAAAATAAATCTCAAATGTAGTTTCTGTAATCAACCCTGGGTTCAATGAAATTCCTACCAAACTTTATGTTGTATATCTCGTTTGCGAAGGAGAAGTGTTTGCAAATACTAAAAAAAAGTTATTCTCATCTTTTAGCTGAAAAAAAAATAATTTTTTTTTTTGGAAGGAAAAAGAAATAATTTTTTAGTATTGTAGTTTGTGCTTCTAATTTTGTTTCAGTTAAGAATCTACCAGCAGGGGATGGGTGCCTTAAATTTATGATTTCGCTTCTGGTTGACTTTTACACGCAATTGAGATACTTTTACATCTTATTAACCGAACATTCTCTCTTAACTTAATCAATTTTTAGTTTCTATTTGCAAATGACAACAACTCATTTTCATACCCGAAGAAGTTGAAGCAGAGACGGACAAGCTCGACGTCCCCATCAAAGTCTTGTACATAAAAATTCCTAGAGTGCCAACAGAACAGAAGTTTCTATTCCATTTTCTAACATTGGAACTGTCTCTTATTAGTTATTAGAATACTTAGAACAGCAGTCATAGATAGCACTAGACTGGATGAAGGAATATTGGGTGACAATTTAAAAGGAGCAAGTAAAACAACATTAAACGCATAATTCTTACAACATTGTAGTCTCAGTTTTAAACTAGAGGAATGAGATTTCGATTTTCCTGATACTGTCTGCTTTGTTTATGGCAAAGAGAATGTTTAGTTCTCTTTGCAACAATGAAAATACCTTGTAATTTACTAATTTTTGGGTTGTCTTCCAATTTTCTCTCTGCAGTCAGATGTTGTTTTCTACTTACTATTATATTAAGAGATAATTACAAAACTTCCTCTTGAGTTTTGGGATA
The DNA here is from genome assembly GCA_016081115.2 of Rehmannia glutinosa. Taxonomy (NCBI): domain Eukaryota; kingdom Viridiplantae; phylum Streptophyta; class Magnoliopsida; order Lamiales; family Orobanchaceae; genus Rehmannia; species Rehmannia glutinosa. Next base: position 47,063,414 of record CM071928.1, read on the forward strand.
ATTACAAAAACATCCAAAAGTTTTTGAAAATTTCAAAAAAGCCGTTGATGTTTGATTATGTCTTGCATTTTCTCCTTCACAAGAAAAAAAACATTTTAAAAGCCCTCCTGATATTTATAGAAATATTACAATTATCCTCTTAAACTTAAAACATAATCAAACCAAGTGGGCTTTTTGTAAATTTGAATATCTCTGGATTTTTTTTGTAACTAGCCCAAATCTCAGTTTTTTTTTTTTTTTTTTTTTTAATTATCCCTTATATTAATGTTGCAACAGTTGAAGAGCATTTATCAAGTCTTTCTAAGGAGGACTTTCTATGCTATACCTTTTATCGATGTACAATTTCAAAACAAGACCTTGTACATGTACTATGATTCAGTTTTGGCCTTTCTGAGCACACACAGATATCTAAGAATTTGGCATATGTCAATTTCTTAGTTCAAGAAAATACAACAGCCAAATATGCACCACCTGATCCTATATATATATATATATATATTTCATTTTCTAACCATCGTAACTATGGTTTTTTATTTAATTTTTTTATGATCTCAAATAACAAGATTCTGATCATTGAAATTTAAGATTATTCGTTCAAACAGCATTTCCTAGGGATGAATACTAAAAAGACAATGAAAATATACAAATTTCAATATCAATATTTATAAGCAATACTGACAAACTGAAGGAGCCACTAAGAAATCTCAGATTGAAAAATTAATGTTACTAAACAAATTTATGAAGAGTAGGAATTATTTGTCACCACTATGGAAGCATCGAAAAACTTGTCTTTAGATGCCACATTGAACAAACCATTGGGTTTTTTTGGTTTGGTTCTGCAGCGAACAACTGTACGCGCTAAAGAAACTTCTCTGATTTATTTTAATAAGTTGGGAGTAATGGTTGGATGGGAAGATATAAATTTCAAAGAAAATGGAAGATAGAGGGTTGAATCCTGGTCAACATCCTTACAAAGGGTGAGTGTCGTGATTAAAGAAACTTCTCTGATATTTTGCTATACAACCAAAGAAAATATTCAAGCTAGACTATTTATAAACAAAGTTGAGATTAAACGAGTTTTGTTTTATAAATTTAAAATGAGCACAGGATTAGTTGTCACATATGACTCTACTGTTCATTACTATATATATTAGTCTGGCTGTTGTAATATAATTTGAGCTAATTTTCGCAGAAACATGAAAGAAAATAATATAAAGCAAAACATATAGTGCTACTCCAAAAAGATTCCAAGCATATAAGTTGAACAAATTACCCTATTAAACCTTTGATTCGTTTGTCAGAAAACGACAATCAAATCCAATAGCACATTCCACAATTTCTATTGTTTTTTTTAATGACAAACTCTTTTACAAGGGAAATTAAAGTCAATATTGAAACATGTATTTACTTATTGGTGCAGAATAAAGATTCTACGTAGTAGCTTAAGATTAAATTTGTGCATGTCGGACAATTCTCCTTGAGGACGGTACGTTAGATATATGCTCAAGTTTTTCCTTGCTGTATTTTATCCACAGCATATGCCATTTCTTGACCTCTCCGAACTACCCAAAAATCCAAAATACCCTCTTCATAGTGTTAAATTACAATCACACTGGTTTTTTTTTTTTGTAATTACCCCAAACCTCAGGGATAGTTTTTGTAATCATCCCTTAAAACAATGAAAAACTTAACAGATTCTAGACTTGACACTGAAGTTTAAGCAGAGAAAAGATACCTTAGTAATTATTCTTCTAATTTTTACAATAATCGAAGATCTCAAAGATTTATTCCCTATGTAATAATCTTGGCTCTATTCTCACAGTTTTTGTCCTAATGTTATATATTCCATTCCCACATGTTTCTTTAAATAGAAACCTACATTCCCTTCTATCTCTCTGACTTTCAATCTTTCCTTAAACATTTCTCCCTTAAAAAGTTTTCTCTTAATTTCCAAATGTTTGCAATGGAGGAAATAGATGATCAAGAGGAGTATTTGAGCCTTAGTCTTGGCCTTGTCACAAATTCCAGTTACAAGAGAAAGAGAATAACAAATACAGAAGAAACTACTCCAAATCACTCGGATTCAAGCGAAAGCTATGAAGAAGACAAAATATTTTCCCTTTTCCACACAAGGGACCAAATGTTAAAACTTGATCACAAGACAAAAGATGAATTAAGTGATCATCATGAAGATGGAAAAGGCCTTCATTTAATACACTTGCTGCTATTATCAGCCACCGCAGTTAACGACAACGATTTAATCTCAGCCGTTGAAAACCTATGTGAATTATACCAAACTGTCTCCCTGACAGGAGATTCTGTCCAAAGGGTTGCTTTCTTTTTCGCTGACGGGCTTGTGGCGAGACTCCTAACGCGAAAATCGCCATTCTACGACATGATAATGAAGGGCCCCACTCCAGAAGAAGAGTTGTTGGCATTCACAGAGCTATACAAGGTTTCTCCTTTCTATCAGTTTGCTCATTTCACTGCAAATCAGGCTATTCTTGAAGCCTTTGAGAAAGATCAGGAAAATACTAATAACAGAGTTTTGCATGTTATCGATTTCGACATCTCTTATGGCTTCCAATGGCCTTCTCTCATGCAATCTCTGTCAGAAAAAGCTACCACCGCTAATCGGATTTTTTTAAAAATAACGGGTTTTGGCAGAAATTTCCAACAACTCCAAGAAACTGAATCGAGACTAGTTAGCTTCGCTAAATGCTATCGAAACTTAGTTTTCGAGTTTGATGGCATTGTGAAAGGCTCAAAGCTTGTGATGAAGACCTTTAAAAAGAAAAATGAAACAATTGCAGCTAACTTAGTATTCCATCTCAACACATTAAACAGTTATTCAGAAATTTCGGAGACGTTGAATTACGTCTATTCTCTAAGTCCATCAATCGTGGTTTTGGTGGAACAAGAAGGGAGCAGAAAAACACGCAACTTTTTATCGCGGTTTATGGAGTCGTTGCATTATTTTGCAGCCATATTTGATTCGTTGGACGATTGTTTGCCAGTTGACAGTGGTGAGAGGCTAAGTATTGAGAAGAATCATCTTGGGAAAGAGATTAAAGGAGTGATAAATTACGATAAAGACGGTGAGAATTGTGTGAGATTAGAGAAAATGGAGACATGGAAAGGAAGAATGGAGAGACATGGATTTTTGGGGATTAGACAGAGTTGTAATTCTGTAATGCAGGCAAAACTGCTGCTGAAAATCAGAAGCCATTGTTGTTCTTCTGTGCATTTTGATGGAGAAGATAATAATGGTGGTTTTAGAGTTGTTGAAAGAGATGATGGCAAACTTATTTCTCTAGGATGGCAACACAGGTTTCTCATAACTGCCTCTTCTTGGCAATGTGTATGATATAAATTATATAAACTACTTTTTTTTTTTTTCTTGTCTCCATTTTTCATGATACTATTGAAAAGTATTTGGGGTTAGGATAATAGACTATAAGGTAAAATTGTAAATTAAACAATAAAATCAGAAAGCCTACAAAGAAAAGGGTTTCAAGAATTCAAAAAAGCACATGATGATGAGATATTAAATTATTATTAAGACAAAAATGCTTGAGTATCAAGTATAGAAAAGTTATTACTAACATAAAAAAAAAATTGGAAATGAATTGAAAAGTCTTGCCTAACTTATTTTCTAAAGATAAACAATCTATTTCACTTAGAAAATATCACTAGCTTGTAGATCAAGTGGTATCGCTCACCCTTTGTAAGGGTATTGACCCGGATTCAAACCAAATATCTTTCAGTTTATTTGAAATTTATCTCCTCCCCTCATAACAGTACTACCAACTTACTAAAAAAAAAGATAGAAAATTGAAAGGGGTATTTATGTCATTGCATAGTTCCACAGTCCCAAATTTCGAGCCCTAATTTCATTAAGAATCGCGTCCGTGGCCTATATTATCCATCAGTTCACTTCCGAAACGCCAACGTTTTAGGGACCTGAGTGCGAGAACTTTCTAAACCGATCTAACAGTAACACAACACCCCAACAAAAGAATTAAAGCTGAAGTTTCTAAAAGCTTTTTGGTGCTCAAATCACGGAAAAGAACAGATTTTTCTTGTGTTCTAGCTACATACAGTTTTCTGCTATTTTGTTGCCCAATTCAATTAAATTGCGAAAAATCTGTAACAATGGAGGAGCTGCGATCTGCTCTTAATGCTCACATGGATCAAATGGCAGATCTGGTGGAAAAGCTCACAGCGGAACTCCGCTCTGGACTCAATCCCGCGTATGAAAATTTCATGGGTTTCTTTCATGCCATTGACTGGAAGGTATTCGACTTAACTACACATATATACATTTTCATACGCTTTTTTCCCTTTGTGGGTTTTGATTAAAATGTGTTGTTTCTTGAGGTAATTGAGATTTAGATGAGAACGACTTCTAGGATTGTGCTCGAAAAGAATTTGTTTCTTACATAGTAATTGCATCTAGCCCTGATGTAAACATTTGGTCTCTGTGTGTGTGTGTGTGTGTTTCCTTTGTGAATTGATTTAGTAGTTTTATTTCTTGAATTAACTGACTCGGTTTAAAATGCATTAGTATGTGAAGAGCTGGAACATCTTTTTATTCCACATACTGTTTGTGTTTCTTGATTTCTTTTCTTCCAGAGGTTTTTGTATGTCTTATGCTGTTGACTCAATTTGATGGTTTAGGCATGCTTTTGTTGACAAATGTATCCTGACCACCTTGGGGAAAGATGCAATCCTGAAAAAGTGAGAGTAGGAAATATAATATAGAAGGAGCTGAAATTGGTTTTGATGTAATAGATGGTAAATTCATCTTAGGGATAATTACAAAATACCCCCTGAGGTTTGGGCTAATTACAAAAGAAAACCAAAGATGTTTCAAAATTACAAAAAAAACCTAAGGTGTCTTAAATTTAAGGGGTTTTTTCTTATAAAGGGAGAAAATGTAAGATGAATCAAACCTCAAGGAGTTTTTTGCAATTTTCAAAAAAATTCGTTTTTTTTTTGTAATTTGCCCGAACCTTACGATTTTGTGTGTAATTATCCCTTCTTTTTACAATATAAACTGCCTGGATTTATGTGGGTTGATGGAGAAAGTGCTGCTTCTATAGTTTAAGATGGCAAGCCATTGTTAAAACAATTTTGACTTGCATTAAAAGATCATGGGGTTCATGTGGAGGTTTATTAGCTTTGCGATATAGAATTAGGTTCTCGTTTTTAACACTTTCCAATAGACCGGAGTATAATTTGACACCAAACATGGTGGATGATAATAGGACTTTTGGTGACCCACATCTTTGTTTTTCAGTTCTTTCGTTTTACCTTATCAGGTTTTGTGCTTTTTGGAAAATATTTAAGATTTACTACATATATAAGTCCCTGTTTGTCTCTAATCTTTGAATTTCATTCTTGTGCAGGAACCTTGGTTGATATGTCTTATTTCCTTCCATGTGTCGTTGCTACTAGTAGCTTTCTTGTCAAGGAAGAACATCAACTTCCAGATGTGTTTGTTCCTTCTTGCACGTATGCTTCCTTTCTATACTGTGTGCTCTTGCACAATTAATCCCTACTTGTTGATAATGTTGGACTAATGAGTATAAAATATTAATATGCTGAAAAGGGTGACAGTGTTAATCTATTCTATTAATGGACCTGACCTCAATGATTTAAAATGCTAGAGCTGTGAGGAGAAACCTATTCTGTACATACGAAACTTATAGGAAAGCAGATGAGGAGGAATAATTAAAAATAGGGATAATTACAAAAGAAAAAAAGAAAAAGAACCTAATCTTTTGGCTAATTACAAAAAAGAAAACCAGAGGTTTTTCAAAATCACAAAAAAAAAAAAAACCTTGAAGTTTGATTTTGTCGTATATTTTCCTCCTTCATAGGCAAAAAACATTCCAAAAATCGCCCTGACATTTATAGAAATATTACTGTTACCCCCTTAAACTTAAGACAAAATCAAACCTCAAGAGATTTTTTGTAATTTTGAAACCTCTGGGTTTTTTTTTTTAAAAATTAGCCCAAACCTCAAGGTTTTTTTTGTAATTATCCCTTAAAAATATATGTATACCCGTAATTGTAGTTTGTATCGCAGGATAAATTTTAATTGATGCAGTGGAATTATGCAGTTGGAGGAGTGTATCTTGCTGAGAGGCTTAATCAGTTGTTGGCCGGCAACTGGAAAAGCTTTGCTGGCCAAAATTATTTCGACCCTAATGGACTGTTTCTCTCTGTACTTTGGTCTGGGCCGCTTTTGGTGATTGCAATCATAATCTTGGTTAGTGATTGGTCACTCTTTTCTTGGTCTTTTTTTCTTTTTTAAACAGATCCGTTCTCATCTTGATTCTATGTTTTGTTGGTTCATCTTGCAGGTAAACACTTTGTTTTCGCTGTGTTATCTGATTGTGAGATGGAAGAAGGCTGAGCTCAAACATCGTGCAAGATTAGCTCGTAGTAAAGAGGATTGAGCTGATTTTGTCTTTTGAACAAGGGGGAATCTTGTGTCAATTTTTTCTCCATCGGAAGTCCATATTTTTGTATACTTTGGTCTTCTCCTGCTGAAACTTTAACTTTAGGTTTTAGTTTGAAATGCCATAGTGAATTTCGCTTTAGTAAAATTTCATTGTTAAACGCAGAGCTGTTGTCGAAACCTTTCTTTATATTGTTGGGTTTATCATGTATCAGAATGTAGCAATGAGAACGAACTTAGTATCATATTTAAAATTGGCTCGATCTGATGGAATGTTGACTAATCCAGCTAAAGTTGAACTTGTTCCAACCGTTTACCAGAAGACGAGACTTGCAGCATTTATGGTTAATAAAATAAATCTGGTGTTCTGCATATATATATATATATATATATATATATATATATAGTAGCTTGAAATTGAGTATAGCATTCCTATGCATGTGGATGGGATGAATGAAAAAATAAGAGTATTCTTAAAGTCCTCATCAAAATTATTTTTACAATTTTCATGGTATTCTATTCATAATTAGTTTGTCATTATCTCTATCTGAGTGAGTATTAAGTTAAAATAAAAATAACAATGTATCCTTGATTCATACAATTATGAAGCTTGCAGATAGGGGTGGCCAAATGGAACTGAAATCGGGTTCCAAATAGGAACCGGAACCATGGTCAACGATTCCAAAACTGGAACCGAAACCGTGTAGGCCGGTTCCGGTTCCAGTTCCTTGGTCTTAAAAACCTTGGAATCGACGGTTTTAACCGTCCGTTAGAACCGTCTGTGGAATTGTCAATGGAACCAGCGGTTTCAAGGTTAAAACCTATGTTTTTTATTTTTATTTGGTAAAATAAGCTATAAGAAATGTTAAATGTTTATTATGATGTCTTATATTCGTAACCACGTGAGACACATTTTAAACTAAATGTTGTAAGCGAATTACATGAACTTTGATTCATTTATGTTCTAATGGTATATATACAGTTTAATAGTATTATTAATATTAAATACAAAACTCAATTGAATATTAAGTCCAAGTCTTTTCTTTTTTTTCCCTTTTTTTTAATCGAAATTGACAAACCATTTTAAAAAAGTTCAAAAATTATCAAAAGATAAACAAACGGTTCCTATTAAAACCGGAACCGTGGCGGAACCAGGTTCCAAGCCGGAATCGGAACCGTCAGTTCCCGTTTTGGAACCGGAACCGGCGGTTCCGGAACCGTGGTCACCCCTACTTGCAGCTGCCTGTCAAATTTGCTTTTGTTGCTCCATTAACCCAAACTCAGGTCATGGGAATTGAAGGATGGGTGAGAATTATCAGCATATCCGAACCTTCATGCTTTCGGGATGATAGGTTACGAGCAGCAATAGCTATTCTCTCATGCTTGGAACACACAATACTGATAATCAAATTCTAGCCCTTTTATAATGAGATTAAGAATTAGATATCGGCGAAGAGATATAATAGAACTTGACGACATAACTTGAAGTGGAAGAAAATATTTCAAGTTACTTCCCTTTATAAATTCCCGTGCCCTTAAATATCATGCAGTTGATGAAAATCCAAGATTCGGAAAGCACTTATGGCAAATAACAAACAACGTAAACAATTTTGTTCCAATGTCGAAATAAGTCCACAATACAAAGAACCTCACCGTCCAAAGATTCAAAAGTTCAAATGAGCTCCATCCATCATACAATTTGAATATCGATTATACAAATATTAACATCCAGTCTTCTCTGCCTTCACTACTTGTTAGTTACTGTCCTACAGAACTATGATTCAACTAGTGAAGGATTTTTGCTATATCGAGTAAAGAAGATATGAAATAAGTCCGTTCTTCTGTACTAGCAATCAAATTTAAGTCATGGATCAAGCCCTAGAACCAAAAGTTGGATGGACTGCAACGCAAACCTTTGAGGGAAACATGGAATCCACTGTCACAGAAGCATACTGAGGATCACTTGCTCATGGAACAGTGAATATCATTATAAACTACCCTGAGTGTTTCCATCTGAAATCAGGTTTTCAAGTTCATCAATAATTGCATCATAGCAGAAGAGATACTGCTCCTGAAAAGTAAGTGGCACGTATAGTCAGCCACAAGCATGAAATGAGTTCAAAACATATTTACAGTGCGACCACCAGCAGTGTACAATCTCTGGCACTCATAATACGACTTATTGGTGTACATAATTGTAGCAACTTTCACAATACATTAATAATAAGGATAGTTACGAAAACTACCTGAGGTTTGGGTTAATTACAAAAAAGAAAAAAACACGAGTTTTGATTCTATATTACACTTTATCCCTTCATAAGCAAAACATTGCAAACAACCCCCTTACATTTGTAAAAATATTGCAATTACTCCCTCACATTTAACATAGAATCAAAACCTCAAGGGGTATTTTGTAAGTTTCAAACATCTCTAGGTTTTTTTTTGTAATTAACCCAAACCTCAGGGGTAGTTTTGTAGTATCCTTAACTAATAAGAAACATCGTAAATTTTGGAGCACAAATAGCCGAGGATTTAGACATGATCAAGGATATGTTGCTACTCATTTACCCCAAATTAAAATTTAAATCTATCACATGTTGAAGCTGTCTCTCATCTTTCTCCAATCAAAAATATCAAATATTCTTTTCCAATAATCCAAAAATATGCCCCTCCTCCCAATCCTTCATCAATTATCTGAGCTTTGTTTATCAGGAAGAATGCGCAGACCATTGGTAAAAAGAATAAGAATACAATTTTATCCTTTATGCTAAATGTGTGACTTCCTAAAGTCCATGCCGTAAACCTTCAGTGTCTAAGAAAACATTGATAGAGATAGTAGTTTAGGTGCTTCAAAGGACAAAATAATTAGTTTCAGTCTCCTCGTAGCCTCCTTTTCTGTCTCACTAAACAATAAAGATAATGAAGTATTAAGAAACGGTACCAGAGTTTGCACCATTCCAATTCGCTGTGACCTAAAAGTGGTTATGGTATTAACAAGGTCCAAAGCAGTCATGTCTCCCGTAAGAACCCTTTGGATTGTATTGTGGATGACACAATATGTTCCAGTTCTACCAATACCTGCACTGCAAAAGAAACAAGTGTCAGACAATGAAGAACACCTCTAATTGTTACTTAGAATCACTACAAAAGCAAACCTGCAGTGAACAACAATTGGCCCAAGACTGGGTGGGACACTAGATATTCTTTTGAAGATTTCACGAACAGCAAGAGTGTCTTTTGGAACTCCATGATCAGGCCATTCAGGGTACTGAATGTGCAAAACAGACATCGGTGGCTCCTCTGACTGCAAAGTAAAGGAAAATGCTTGCTTAAAATGTTTTACAATAAAGTTCAGTACTATATTTGACCAGAATTGCGAAGTGATGAAGGATGTAGGCATGAGTCTCCTTTGGTTTTAATAAAAGGTCGACTTAGAGAAAGATACACCAAATCATCAGAAGCAAAGTATCTCAAACTAGAGTATTCAGAAGTAACAATTTACACAGAATTAACACTTCATTTTTGGAATTGCACATAATTGAATTTCAAGGTCCCGTTGTTTAAAAATTCTGAAACATCATGGTACTACTCTATTTCAATTCAAATGAGACGAAAAGGCCTATGTTTAAGGTTAGGAGAAACAATAAAAAAATGCAGAAAAAATTTGCGCAGCAGATCAAACTGATGCATTATTTATATATATAATACAAACACCTTTTGCTGCCCTTGATCAACAGGCAACATGGATCTTATTTAATAACATTCTTATTTGGTCATGTGGTCTATGATTAGCATCTCAATAAGTCTCCTTGCAAGTGCTTAACATTTGTGATCGACATCACATCTAGATGATAGTCTCACCTCTTTGTATTTCACTTCTAAGCAACGCAATATTAATGAGTCATCTGCTGTCTGTATCCACTTTGTGGCAATGCATATGTTGCCAAACTCTCTAGGTCCATTCTCCGCTTGGAAATAATCTACACACTTCAGTGTCTGCACTTAAGCATTCAAAAGCTATTAATGGCCCAGAAAAGAATGAAAATAAATTTTTAAGGGACATATCAGCATTTAAATTAACCACCTAATACATACAAATAATGACCTTAAATAAACATAAATACAACAAAATAATGAACCTAAAGTAATCAATAGGATGCCAAACAAACCAATGTTACATACGGAGAGAGAACAAACATCAGCACTAGAAAAGTATTCATAATATACTTAGCATTCCCGTTCAAATGAAGGTTGAGTGGAAGAGGTTGATAAAGGTTAAGAACCATGAAGCATTAAATTTTGCTATAAGTACAGCAAATTGGAAAACCAACTGATGATACAAATGACAAATTCTGATCTGCTAAGAAATGAGAAAGATTCATAGCTTACATGGTAATTGTCAACCAACCGGGTGAGCATAACAATGACAGGGCACCGATACTGGATTATCATTTCCCAGAAGTCCTCAGAAGTGTGTGAAAGCGGACCTTGAGTCGCAATAAACCGAGAAACATTTTCAGAAGTCTACAATCAAAAAAATCAGTTTTGAATGGACATATATAAACACAAATGTCTGCTTTCAAACATGTTAAAATCAAGTAGGATAAAATTCCCACCATGACAAAGCTAGCATTAATATATCCCCCAGCTGAAGATCTGTAATCCGCACATTGCTTCAAGATAACCCTGTTATTGTCAACTGCAGCAATGAAATTTAAGAACTACAATTTCTGAAAGATGAAATTAAATGTCAAAAAAAAAAAATGATAAACATATATGTGGAAATATATATATTTAATGTTGATTAGCATACATGGCAAAACATCAGTATAACGGTTCTTGGAGTAATTGAAGCTGTCGAGAGCCACAGTACATCTATTCCTCATCTCTGAAGCTCTCACCCTATTTGCCTGCAATTAAAGAAGTTGGACTTTCTACATTATTTAGAATAAAATGAAGTTACCACAGACACCACAAGTTGCAGAATTCATGCAAACCATTGAACCAACATAGCCAAGTCCGTACCAAAAGGAAATATATATATATATATATATATATATATATCTCAAAACCTATCCAAAGGGAAATACAGACAGCTCCAATACTTATAATGTCGCTAATATGGCATTTAGCATGAGGGAATGGAAGCTACAACAGTGGAATGGATATTGACCAAGAACATGTCAAAATCCAAGGAAACAAATTACAGTCCTAAATTAGCAAGACGTCCAATTAACCAGCAAATCAAGTATAAATTTCCCATACTCCTCACATGACGCTTTAGCATTTGATTTAAGAACCCTTTCCTGAAATAAGATCCGATTCTATACATCGCTAACATTCATTAGTGTAACTTAAGGCAGAAGTTACGAACAACCAAAAAGTTTCCTAAATCACAGAAATGTTGCTCATAGACCAAGAGAAGAAAAAAAGAGAAGGGAAAAAAAACATAATGCTAACATATATACCCTGCAATTATTTTATATACCTGCAAGGTTTGGAACTCTTGGCGGATCGTTTGAGGAGAATTGAACTTTTTGGCTTTGAAGCATTCGAGAGCTTCGGAGCAGTAGCGTATCTGATCGCCGGAGAGACGGAGCCTTGGCATCGTCGAATCGAAAGAGAATTCGAAAGATTTGACCGCCGTCGGAGAGGCTGAAACGTTGGCGGAAGTATCGGTGGTGGGGAGGGTTTTCGGGGAGTTAGTGGCCATCGCCGGTATCCGGCCGCGGCGACGATTGGCAACGACGTTACCCGTGGCTCTTGGCGTTAGGGTTTCTCTCCCTCTCTAGCCTTTCGTTTTCAGAGGGTTGCCCACGCCGTTAGTTATCTGGCCCTGCCGTCCTGGACCTCGCTTCTATTTCAATAAAAATGCTTACAGAGTATAATATGCGCAAATGGCATTTCACCATCAAAGATTGTCAATCTGCCCCATAAATTAATTTATTAATACTTTATTCTTTGATTTATACTAAGGGCTCGTTTGGTTGGGTTAATGGGAGGGATATAACACCTATTTTTAATATTTCACTCCCATTAATTAAGGACAATTGACAGAAATACCCACATGTTTTAAGACAATGTCAGCCTTTTACGCTTCCCGGTGCAATTTTACATAAATTTACGCTTCCCGGTGTAATTTTACCTAAATTTACGCTCCCCGCTCTTTTTTTACACAACAATACGCTCTAGCAAAAATTCCCGGAAAATTTTACGCTTTGTTTCAACATTGTTTCTAACATGTTTCAAACATGTTTCTGTGTTTCAACATTGTTTCTAACATGTTTCAAACATGTTTTTAGGTATTTTAACATTGTTTTAACATGTTTCTTTTTTAATAAAAATAGGTAAAAACGTATTTAAACATCGAAAACTTCATTGAAACAACAAAGAAATATCGAACAACATTAAAAAGGGTATGGAAACAACCTAAAAACAACGTAAAAAATATTTAAAACACAAATAAAAAGAATAAAAAGAATATCTCATTCTATTAATTAATCTACGCTCATTGATGAGACGGCGACATAGAGAGAAGAAAGTATACCCCAGATCCGGAAATAAAATAGATAAGGTACTCACACGGAACTACTTCTCCCCACTCCACGAGGCCCAACTAAAAATAGGTAAAAATTGTATTTACACATTGAATACTACATGAAAACAACAAAAAATTATTAGAACAACATTAAAAATATTATAGAACAACACCGAAACAATAGAAACAATGTACAAAATATTATATGAATAAAAAACAGCATAAAAAATAAGTTAAAGTTGTTTTGAAACATCGAAACAACAAAGAAACAACATAGAAACAATAAAGAAACAAATTTAAACAACCTCGAAACAACTTATATAACATATAAAATAATGCAGGAACAAAAAAAAACAAAAAAAATTAAAAATAATCAAAAAATTGCAAGGAGCGTAAAATAAATTAGGTACAAAAGTAAAAAAATAGGCACAAGAGTAATTGGAGCGTATTGTGTGGTAATGGTACAAAAATCAGCGTATTCTGTGTAATTTCCCCATTAATTAGTTTGGTTCAAAGTTGCCAAGCCCATGAAAAAGCAAGGGCCCAGTCCACTATCCACCCAAAATGGGTATACCATATCCCACCAGGGGGTGGGATACAATTTCACTCCATTTCTGATAGGAAGGCAAATTACATTTATACCCTCATATTTATATTACCCACTCTTACTCAGACAAGGACGATAACACTGCTCTTCTCAAATCTCACTGTTAAATTGAGCTGTAGAAGCCTAGCTCACTCCCGACCTTCGGAGCAGACGAAAAAGGTGGAATCGATCATTTAGGTGTTAGTGCGAGCTCATTTTTTCAATTTCATCGTCGTTTCCATATTTTGGGTTGTAAGTATAGTTACAACAATTTCTCCATATTTCTCCATATTAGGGTTGTAGAGGTGTATCTGTTTCGATTGAGAAATTCTGTTTTTTTTATGAATGTGAAATGGTTATTCCTTTGTCCTTTGATTAAAATCGGTCGAATACTCTTACTCCAAATTTGATTTAACCTATTCGTATTTTGAATTTTTTTTGGGAATTGTTTGTTGCTGTTTGTTTTAATCTGAACTATGTTGTATCACTTCTGTAAACATGCACAAAATATCTGTTTTCATATGATTTGTGATGTAAATTATGTGAACTGCAAGTGAGGAATGTTGTACATGTTTTAAGAACTGAATATCAACATATTAAACATAATCCTATGAATTCACATTGCAGTTTTTGATTAGAAAGATGGATGAAATATCAAGAAAAAGAGCTGAGTTATTCTTAATTGTTGAAGAAATTATGATTGAAAGTATGTTTATGTTGAACATGTTTGTGAGGATAATTCGCATTCAAACTCAAAAAAGACTAGAGCATCGCAGAGTAAGAACTAGATATGTCATGGCAAATATGATACCAAAACAAGTAGAACATTTGAATGACTTGATTGCGCAGATTGATGTTGACTGTTTAGATAATTTGAGGATGGCGGGTAGTGCATTTGCAAAGTCGTGTTACTTGCTAAAGCATGTGGATGGGCTACTTGAGTCTAGATATGTGTCTCTTAATGAGAAATTGGCATTGTTTCTTTCTGTTCTTGCCCACCACAAGAAAAACCGTGTGGTGCGATTCGATTTCAAGAGATCGGGACAAACAGTTAGCAGACACTTCCACGATGTTTTGAATGCGGTTTTAAGACTACACACTGTACTCCTAGTAAGTCCGCAACCAGTTCAAGACAACTGTAACAATCCACGATGGAAGTGGTTTAAGGTAAATCAATGTTACAGAGTACTAACAATTTTACACAATCAATATTTATCAAAGACAAACACATATTAATGGACTTGTATTTAGGGTTTCACTAAGAAATGTTTCTAGCATTAAATTTGACAGAAAATATTTCTGTTTAGGGTTGTCTAGGTGCTTTAGATGGTACTTATATCAAAGTGAAAGTGTCTGAGTCAGATAAGGCACGATATAGAATAAGAAAAGGCGAAATAGCTGTCAATGTGCTTGGAGTTTGCGATTGAAATATGAATTTCATTTATGTGCTAAGTGGATGGGAGGGTTCAACTGCGGATTATAGAGTTTTGCGTGATGCTATCACTAGACCTAATGGTTTAAAAATCCCTCGAGGTATCGTATCATCAATCATTTGAATTTTTTACATTTAAATACTTTAGTACGTGGCCATTTCTCATCGTTAAGCTTATATCAGAAAATATCATAACACTACTATTGACAGGTAATTTTTACCTATGTGACAATGGTTACACGAATGGTGAAGGGTTCCTAACTCCGTACAAAGGAGTTAGGTACCATTTAAATGACTGGGGAGAGGGGACCTTAGTTCCACAGAATTCTCAAGAATTTTTCAATATGAACCACTCAAAAGCTCGTAATGTGATTGAACAGACATTTGGGCTCTGGAAAAAATGATGGGCTATTTTACGGAGTCAGTCTTTTTACGATTTAAAGATCCAAAACAAACTAATAATGGCATGTGCGCTTCTTCATAATTTCATCCATTTGGAGCTGTTTGTAGATCCGTTGGAGGATTCTTTGAGTGATGATGATGAGGACGATGATGACGAGGATACGGACATTGATTACATTGACATTGTTGAACGCGTGGAATAATTGGAGAGACCAATTAACTCATTCAATATACAATGAGTGGAGATGTTTAGGCTAGTGTCATTTATTTTGAGTAATGAGACAGTGAATTTTCTTGTATTTCTGTTCATGGATAATTTATCTATTTTCATTTGTATGCACTAGAGTGCGTTATGTATTTGAAAAGATGTTTTGTTAATGTCCTTATGCATTTATCTATTTCCTGTTGCATTATATGACCTACTTGAGGTTGAGATACTTGTTTTGGAATTTCTATGATTTAAAGTACATTTGTAATGCATGCTTTTTAGATGAGAGTGTACTGGCCAGGATGTATAATTACTTCTAATTTGCTTTGACCTACATAATTGTGTATTATGGAGTTTTTATATGATTTCTATTACCAAGATGGTTCAGTAACCACATGAATGCCTTTTCATTTGGTTCAGGTAATTACATTGCAAGTTACATGATTTACTATTCCAATTTTTTAGAAATAATGTTGATATTATAAGGTATTAGTTTAACTTTTTGATTGTGTTATGATTTGCAGATTCTGCAATGGAGGCATCACACAACCAATTCCCAAAACAAGGTCGCAAAAGGAATGGCAAGGGTAGAAAGAGTTGGAGTCGACGGGAGGAAGAAGTGTTGGTTGCATCTTTGAAGGAAATTGTGTCAAGCGGATGGAAGTCTGAGAACGGGTTCAAAATAGGCTACTCACAAGCCTTAGAGCAAGAGATGATGAAGGTTCTTCCTGGGACTGACCTTAGAGGGATTCCCCACATCAATTCCAAGATACATGTAGCGCTCTTTCTAGCTTACTTTAATTTTAATGCGAAAATAACAAATAAATAAAAAAACTTGAAGAATGCTTAAAATTGCGGAATAGTAAAAACTTTTACTTCGTTAGAAAAGTTTGCAGCGGAATAAATACTAATAATTACTAGTCCAAAACATTCGTGTTGAAAATAAAACGATATTCGACATTTAATAAATTAAAAAGTCAAAACTTTGAAAATAAAAGCAATTGAAGGACATGGGTTCCCCGAGTCACTGCGCACGGCCATCTCCTTCCTCTTCTGAATTCTTATCTGAAAAATATACAACATTCGTGGAATGAGCTTAAAGAAGCTCAACAAGTAATCTCATGCATGAATGTATGCCTAATGCATATTATCTTACATTTAACTTAAAAAGACTTTACATTTTCATTGCTTAAAACTTTCTTTCGAATAAGACTTTGCCTTTTTCGTTGCATGAACATTCCTAGGACGCGAGCTCACTTGGTAACACATTGTTCTAATCAGGGTCGCAGTGGGCCTTGTTATTTGGAACCCGTGATTTTGCCCGAAGACCCATTTCCATTCGTTTTGCCCGAAGGCCCTTTTCCTTGAACATTAACATTACATGGTCGGAACGCCGGTCCCCCGCGCCCATTTCCCACTCACTCCAGCATCATAGAACAATGTGCACCCATTTTCTTTGAAAAAAAACATTATTAATATAAATCTTAAAACTTGACTTGACTTAATCTTGTCATGCTCGTGAAATGATATGAACATACATTAACATGATGCATGAACTTAAGTGATGCAACTTTTCATTAAAACGAGAATAAATATAAGCGCATATCATAATAATTAAATCACATTGATTAGCAAACACATTAAATGTAAATATGACATCAAACAGGTAAATGAGGATAAACCTACATTTAAGATACTCAACATTAACTTAGGGAAAGGCCTATGTTCAGTTAATCGGGAAAACCCTATATTCAATTACGTAAGGAAAACCTATATTCAGATTAGTTAAGGAAAACCCTACATGGATAAACCCTATGTTCAACTAATTTAGGAAAATCAAACATTCAATTAATTGGGGATAAACCTTATGTTCAACTAATTAGTGAAAACTCTATGTTCAATTAATTAGTGAACTCTGAAGTCTAGATTCAATTATACTTAGGAAAAGTCATATATTCGCTTAGTTAGGGAATACCCTACATTCAGGGAAAACCAATTAGAAACAACACTATATCCTATCGCTTATGAGAAACACTACATTCGATTAGTTAAGGCCAAACCCTAATTCAATTAATCGAGGATAAACCCCGCATTCATTGTCCCCAATCATAATGGTTTTAAGATCCATCAATAATCAATCTAATGTTAATAACAAAAATATCTAGGCACTTTGGTGACCATTATCTAACTTGGCAAAAGGTAAAACTAAATAACTAATCTATATAATATATAAAAACAAGATAGTCACTATATGTAGAAAGTCCCGCCAAAATTCTGGTTGATGTTCATTAATTACAAGTTGTGCTTTGGATTTAAAAGTAGACGACTGTTAATTTTTAAATTCTTTTTATTTTTTTCAATTTCTGAAAAGTTATTAGTATTTATTCTTGAATGACTAATTGTTTGTTACGTAGAAACCGAAGTTCATTAACTAGAGTGACTGAAAAGTTATTAGTATTTACTAGCAATCCACCCGTGCGATGCACGGATCGAGTATATATCAAGAAAACATAATTTTAATTTCTTAGATATTTAAATGTATGGAATCTTTTTTTTAATACATTTTGGGGAGAGTAGGGGAGTCAAACCCGGGTCAATCACCTAATAACACAAACTTTTACCACTGAATCACAAGGTTGATCGAATTTAAATAAAGCAATATGTAAAGATAACATAAATATGAGTTAAAGCAAAATAACTCTTATAATTATACCAATAAACTTTGATAAACAACTAAAAAGGGATTAAAAATTTGGTAGCGGTCAATACTAAAAGTTATTTGAATTTGTAATGTTGATGACCATTTTGATCATTGGGAACATTAGGTACCAATAGCAAAAGGTAAGTAAATTTGTGATATCAATCATGAAATTATCCCGGACCCGGACGCGATTAAAAACTTTGATTTTTAAATAAAATTTAATTTATTAATACAATTACACATAATATGATTTTTAAATTTGTGATAGTTTAAATTTTCTTATGTTACATAATATGATTCTATGAAATCTATTGTAAATGGGCGTAATTCTATTATGTTAAATATTTATGTATATAATTCTATTTTAATATTTTCTTATGTTACATAATAATTCTATTGTTTCATTCATAATTAAAATGCAGTATCTTTTATATATCAATCTAAATGCAGTATCTTTCTATATCTCTGTATCGATCTAAATGCAGAAAAATACGGCTAATACAAAAAAGTGCAGTATCTTTCTGGATGGATTGCATCACAAAAAAATTCATAATGGAAAAAAATGCACAGTATATTTCAGTATCCATCTAAATGGATTGTAATATTCAAATGTGTCTACAAATACCTGAAAAAAGATTTAGTGTAATCGACAAAAATAATGAACATACCTTGTCGTGGAAGACACTCTGAACTAAATTAAAAATGCCCCGTAGACATGGACCAATCTCAATGCCCAACCGAACAAATGAGCCATTGAGCAATTTTTGCTCTTTGAAACTTTCTGCGTAATCTGACTTTTTTTTGTTGAAGAGTGCTGGAGTGTGAATTTTGGAAATTGAAATGAATGTTTTTGCTATTTATAATGGGCTGCATGGTATTTTAAATATTGTATTCTGCTGTATTGAATAATGTGTTGCATCTATTTATTTTCATGTATATCATCCCAATATTGAATGATCTAATGCATCTAATTATTTTTTCAATACGGAATTAAGGATGCAATTAATTGTATCTCACCAAATTAAGGTGGTTGTTGTTTTTAATTATAACTCCACTATTGAATGGAATGTCTTTGCATACTTTTTATATTGCCAAGTCCCAATACAGAGCATTTGTTTCTGATTCAATTTCAAATTTTGAATTATGCATTTAATTATTTATTGATTTGAAATTTATTTAGAAGAACATGAAGAATTATAAAATAACTTTTTAAATATCAATTAAAAATAAAATATGTAAAGGCCTTTTCTACTTCTCAAGATAGGCAACAACACAACTCTATCCTCCGAGGAAAAAAAAAAAAAAAAAAAAAAGATAGCCAACACAGCTGTCGAGCAAAAAGACTAATTAATGTTAATGATTTTGAACAAAGACTTCTCTGGTTGCAATTTCAATAAAAAATAGAAAGTTTTAATATTCATATATTAATGAATATCAACTGCCATATTTATTAGCCGTCCAGTTTTGTTTTTTCAAGACTTACCATACTTAGCAACAGTAATTTGGCGGGAACTTTCCTAAATTAGATGCTATCTTGTTTTTATATATTATATAGATTCTTGAATGACTAATTCTTGAATGACTGAAAAGTTAAATTTTTTTACATAGAGAGTTGTTCCAAATAAAAGTTAAGGCATTGGGCAACTCAAAATGTAATTTATAAAATTTCAAATTCATTTTTTTTTTGATACCAACAAAGAATTTAAACAGATGTATTGTTGATTGCATATATATTGCAAGTTGTATTGGGAAACACATAATAATCCTTGAAAATTGATGTTACAAGCAATATAAATAGACCAATTCACTATTTCAAAACACATGCATTCTGATTTCTGAGCAACAAACAACATTTTGGTGCAAATTGGCCCCTTTATTCAGTATAGTTAGAGACATTAATCCAGCGTACTGCAGTGGGCATTGAAACTTTGACCACTTGGTGTTTATAGTGTATATACATGTCGAGACAACTCAATTATATCCAATTTAGAATACGTTTTTAATGAGGCAAAGGTAGGAACTTATAATGCTTTTTCATTCTCGCCCTTTTTTTGCTCTGCATTATATAGTCTCTTCATGTGTGTTCCATATCCACATGTGAGATCATTGAAAATTTCGAAAAAAAGAATAATAAATTCCCATATGATTTTATTAAATATGCATAAGTTATGGGAGAGACTCTGAGTAGCTATTGTGGTAGATACTAATGAGTTTGAAGATGGCAATAACTCTGTCCTGTCACATCAATGGCCTTCATGTTGGTTGTGGGTTTCTTTGTAAAGGTGAGTGAAGTCCAAGTTTTAGACAAATTACTTTAAATTTTTAATGGTTCTAATTATTTAAAACAATTTTCTTATGTACAATCAATATTCTGAAGTTAAAAAGGACCTAGAATGTGAATATATAG
The DNA here is from genome assembly GCA_016081115.2 of Rehmannia glutinosa. Taxonomy (NCBI): domain Eukaryota; kingdom Viridiplantae; phylum Streptophyta; class Magnoliopsida; order Lamiales; family Orobanchaceae; genus Rehmannia; species Rehmannia glutinosa. Next base: position 47,084,157 of record CM071928.1, read on the forward strand.
GGTAGTAATTACAAAAACTACACCTGAAGTTTTTAACTTCATATGAGGTTTCAGATTCTGAAAAAGTAATGCTCTTATAAAGATTTCATACAAATTAAAACATTTCACACAAATCGAAAGATGACAAAAATAATATTCAGGATTCATGTCAACTACAACTGCAATGCATTAGAAAACATGTAGATTTCTAAAGCATCATGAACAATCATCTGAAAACACATTGTAAGTATCATTGAATAACCATTTCAATGAAAATAAAAATATTCATAAATAGTAAAAATTAGGAGGTTATAAGATAAAAAGTTTAGTAATAATATAGATGAATAGTTATGTTATTATTATAAAAATAAATTGGCTTTATATATAGATTTTCTTTCTTTAATGTTTTTGATCATATACAAAAAAAAAATTGGTAAATTATTATGTCAAATGTAGTTCATCTCGAATGTCGTTCATCTGGACAACTTAATGTTGAGTCTTCTATGGGAAAAAAATATTACTTTCTTCAACAATTTCTCTATTGTCAGATATCACAAATGGTATGATAATTTTATCCAATAATATAATTTTTGATTTACATTTTTTTATGTATTTATAATGTAACAAAATTTTTTTTTTTTGTAGGCAACGCATCTTTGTGTATTTTCAGAAAATTGTATTTCAAGGACCAACATTGTATTTAAAGAAGTTTTTTTAAAACTTATAATTATTTTTTCTATTTTGTATTTATGTTCATTAAATTTGTTTTGAAATGTTCCATTATTATTAAATCTTTTATTTTTTAATTCATATTTATTTGAAATTGCGGTTAAATAATTTATTGAATTTAATTAATTAAAGGGATGATTACAAAAATCACCATAAGGTTTGGGCTAATTGCCAAAAAAAAACCCAGTGGTTTTAAAAATACAAAAAAACAAAAAAAAAAACCCTGAGGTTTGATTACATCTTACATTTTCTCATTCATAAGAAAAAAAATTTTAGAATCCCCCGATATTTATAAAAATATTACAGTTACCCCCTTAATAAATTTAAAATAGAATCAAACATGAGGGGTTATTTTGTAGTTTTAAAACATCTCTTAGTGTTTTTGGTAATCAGCCCAAATCTTAGAGGTTTTTTTGTAATTATCCCTTAATTAAAATAACTAAGATATTAGAATTACCTTTATAATATATAATCCGTGCATCGCACGGGTGGACTGCTAGTATATTATATAACTTAAATCTAAACAACTAAACGAAAACCAACTTTGCATGGTTTAATAACAATCTGAGTTCCATGATGAATTCAAAAGGGACAAGAACTTAAACCACCCAGCACAATAGATTGAGGTCGACTGAGGATGTGTTAAGCTCTGAAGAAATAATCAATATATATACGCATGATTTTCAATAGCATTCAATTGTACCCATTTCATAAAATCTACGACATAACATTTAATTAAACACGTATGGATTTCCAAACCACATAAATTCTATATGAAAACTACGGAGATTACATGCCTGTTCAACTTATGAATAATAAAATCCCTCCCAGGCCTCTTTCGAATCAATCGCGTTGGGGAAGTCACCTCTCTTTTCTTCTCTTTTCTTTTCTTCTCTCTTGGCCGATTTCTCTCTCTCTGGCGTCTCCTATCTGTTTTCTCAATGTGTGTATTTTACGTGTCTTATATCTGTGTTTTAACCTACTCTCAATTGGGCTAGGTTTAGGGTACATGGGCCTATAATCAACTTATTAATAATGTGGGCCTGATTAATACTCTATACTAATTAAAAGTCCAATTATTCATTATAAGGCTCAAATAAAATAAATTAAGAGTCCAATTAAAAATACTCTCTTATTATCTGTAATTTAACAAATTAACTATCTCGTAAAATCATTAATAAATTTTTAATTCTCCATTATTATTCCATGAAATAAACTAATAAAACAATTAATAAAATTCTTATTAAGGCGTGAAAATCTGGGTCATTACATTCTCCCCGCCTTTAAAAAGGTTTCGTCCTCGAAACTTGTTAAATATAAAATACGAATATACCAAGGCGTGAAAACAATTCTCAATTCATTTTTTTTCTAGACATAGCAATAGTGATCACATATATACATTAATTTGAGCAACAAATCATTTCATGAAAATAAAGACAAGAGTAATTAATGACATACCAAACAAAAATCAGCAAAAACACAAGCAAATATTTCGTATAGTCCAACATATATTCATAATGACAGTACACATAAAAACTTACCGATTAGCGGAGGGAGATGCTCGAAGCGCGACTCAAAACCCATGAATAGTTGACTTTAAACTTTCGTAAATTAAATCGTTTTAAAGTCTACAGAACCGATTTGAAAACCCTGGGCTCTGATACCACTAAATGTAGCGCCCTTTCTAACTTACTTTAATTTTAATGCGAAAATAACAAATAAATAAAAAAAACTTGAAGAATGCTTAAAATTGCGGAATAGTAAAAACTTTTACTTCGTTAGAAAAGTTTGCAGCGGAATAAATACTAATAATTACTAGTCCAAAACATTCGTGTTGAAAATAAAACGATATTCGATATTTAATAAATTAAAAAGTCAAAACTTTGAAAATAAAAGCAATTGAAGGACATGGGTTCCCCGAGTCACTGCGCACGGCCATCTCCTTCATCTTCTGCATTCTTATCTGAAAAATATACAACATTCATGGAAATAATCTCATGCATGAATGCATGCCTAATGCATATTATCTTACATTTAACTTAAAAAGACTTTACATTTTCATTGCTTAAAACTTTCTTTCGAATAAGACTTTGCCTTTTTCGTTGCATGAACATTCCTAGGACGCGAGCTCACTTGGTAACACATTGTTCTAATCAGGGTCGCAGTGGGCCTTGTTATTTGGAACCCGTGATTTTGCCCGAAGACACATTTCCATTCGTTTTGCCCGAAGGCCCATTTCCATTCGTTTTGCCCGAAGGCCCTTTTCCTTGAACATTAACATTACATGGTCGGAACGCCGGTCCCCCGCGCCCATTTCCCACTCACTCCAGCATCATAGAAAAATGTGCACCCATTTTCTTTGAAAACAAACATTATTAATATAAATCTTAAAACTTGACTTGGCTTAATCTTGTCATGCTCGTGAAATGATATGAACATACATTAACATGATGCATGAACTTAAGTGATGCAACTTTTCATTAAAACGAGAATAAATATAAGCGCATATCATAATAATTAAATCACATTGATTAGCAAACATATTAAATGTAAATATGACATCAAACAGGTAAATGAGGATAAACCTACATTTAAGATACTCAACATTAACTTAGGGAAAGGCCTATGTTCAATTAATCAGGGAAAACCCTATATTCAATTAGGTAAGGGAAAAACCTATATTCAGTTAGTTAAGGGAAAACCCTACATGGATAAACCCTATGTTCAACTAATTTAGGAAAATCAAACATTCAATTAATTGGGGATAAACCTTATGTTCAACTAATTAGTGAAAACTCTACATTCAATTAATTAGTAAACTCTAGAGTCTAGATTCAATTATACTTAGGGAAAAGTCATATATTCGCTTAGTTAGGGGAATACCCTACATTCAGGGGAAACCAATTAGGAAACAACACTATATCCTATCAGTTATGAGAAACACTACATTCAGTTAGTTAAGGCCAAACCCTAATTCAATTAATCAAGGATAAACCCTGCATTCATTGTCCCCAATCATAATGGTTTTAAGATCCATCACTAATCAATCTAATGTTAATAACAAAAATATCTAATCACCGTGACCATTATCTAACTTGGCAAAAGGTAAAACTAAATAACTAATATATTATATAACTTAAATCTAAACAACTAAACGAAAACCAACTTTGCATGGTTTAATAACAATCTGAGTTCCATGATGAATTCAAAAGGGACAAGAACTTAAACCACCCAAAGATAGATTGAGGTCGATCGAGGGCGTGTTAAGCTCTGAAGAAATAATCAATATATATACGCATGATTTTCAATAGCATTCAATTGTACCCATTTCATAAAATCCACGACATAACATTTAATTAAACACGTATGGATTTCCAAACCACATAAATTCTATATGAAAACTACGGAGATTACTTGCACTGTTCAACTTATGAATATTAAAATCCCTCCCAGGCCTCTTTCGAATCAATCGCGTTGGGAAGTCACCTCTCTTTTCTTCTCTTTTCTTTTCTTCTCTCTTGTGCCGATTTCTCTCTCTCTCTGCGTCTCCTATCTTTTTCTCAATGTGTGTATTTTACGTATCTTATATCCGTGTTTTAACCTACTCTCAATTGGGCTAGGTTTAGGGTACATGGGCCTATAATCAACTTATTAATAATGTGGGCCTGATTAATACTCTATACTAATTAAAAGTCCAATTATTCATTATAAGGCTCAAATAAAATAAATTAAGAGTCCAATTAAAAATACTCTCTTATTATCTGTAATTTAACAAATTAACTATCTCGTAAAATCATTAATAAATTTTTAATTCTCCATTATTATTCCATGAAATAAACCAATAAAACAATTAATAAAATTCTTATTAAGGCGTGAAAATCTGGGTCATTACAATACATGTTTGGAAAAAGGACTATGGCAGCCTGGTTTCAATGCTTTCACGCAGTGGGATATGGTGGAATGACAGTACAAAAATGATTGAGGCTCATGATGAGGCTTGGGCTGAGTATGTTAAGGTATTAATACCACCCACATTTCAGTTTTCATCTTAATTGAATATTACCAAACTCTATCTTTATGGATACATTCGAAGTTGGTAAAAAATACTGTGGATCTTAAACTGTTCTTCAGCCTTCCGGATGAAGCGAAGATTGAGTTTCCGAAAATGAAGTTGGCAGGGAATCTATGAAATTATATTAGTCGTATGTTTTGAGGCTAAACAATATAGTTTCTTGGGGTCGTTTGGTCTTTTTTGGAATTTATCAGGAACATTGGTTAGGTTGAGCTATTATTATGTCCTTTTTTGTTGCCAATGAACCCTTGTCTGTCTGTTCCTGCATTGTTTTAAACGCCATTTTTACTAATATGAATGTGACAATAACCCTAAGAACTTGAATCAGGAATCATTGAAAATATAAAGTACTATTTATGTTATTAGTGACTAACACATACTTTACAAGTATAGAATCTACGGCCTGGGTTAGTCAGTGTCCACGATGTTCGTAAAGGTGACTCAACGGCATATTCACATAACTTATTTGCACCAGATTGACGGTATAAATGCCCAGAGGTGTTTGAGTAGCCACTTGACACTACACAATGGGTAATGATACAAAAAAAAACAACATTCAAATCTGTAACATTTCCATCAAACATCAAGTAATTGTAAACAATGTCTTTATACATCTTTATAGGATCAAAATATGGATCATAACATTAATGAATGATAAAGGTAACCAAGTAGAGATGAATCTGGGAAAACATTTAAGCAAAGACAATCATGAATCAGGAAACATTCAGTAAAATTAATATTGCAATACTTACTTGCAAACTTGAATGAGATATCACAACTTCAACAACTGAAAAAAACCCAGTAAATTCAAAGATGTGTTAACAAATAACATCTATTTCATAACTGACAACAAATACCAAATTGGCATCCTTTCGTCTAAACTAGATAGACGGAATAAAATTTCACAGAGTCTTAATTATGTAACAGAAAAACCGAGACAATTTAATGCTTTAAATTATCCCAAACCTAATGAATTTTTGACCTATTTTCAGAAAAACCAAACACACATGATTTCATGGCTGACCTATTTTCATGAAATCCTAAGATGGAAAATCGAACAGAGGATATCAATGTGTTCATCCTAATACAAATCAAAGACGAACACAAAAATTAAAGACGACAATTTTCGAAGATGAATTATACCTGCGAGCTAGAGAGTAATGTGTGGAGTTTGTGCAGAAGGGGCTGGGAAGTTTTGCGTGGGTGGAAAGAAAAATTAACAGATGAAATAAGGAAAAGATGAATGGCAAATAGGTAATATTAGGTGGGGGTGAAAAGGGAAAATGAATTATAAGTTGGGGGCACAAAGGTAATATTAGTTGGGTTGATTGTTCTTATCCATTTTAAACCAAACACATTATTAATAAAAGAAGGTATATCCATAAGACTAATCCCTCAAACAAACATAATATTAGGATATATTATATCCACCTTATTAGGTTGGAAAATAACTTTGGAATGTATCACACCCATTACCATCCTGCAACCAAACGAGCCCTAAGTGGAAATGGGTCAAAATGGCCCCTTCCATAACGAAAAAATGCATGAAAACTAGTCATATTTTGAAAAACACATGTTTTTTAGCCATTTTGGTCAATCAAATGACATTAATACCTTTTAAGCATATTATAGCAGGTTACCTTCATCTCTCTCTCATTTTCACTTATCTCTCTCTCACAATCGTTCTATCACTAAATTTTGGGGTTGAGTATATACTAGATTTGAAAACCATAAACTTAAAAAACCAGATCGAAATAACTTCCAAAATCAATCTACTGTGTAACTCGACATATAACTCGAATACTCGATGTCCAGTCACATGTAACTCGATGGCGAGTTACATGTGACTGGACATCGAGTTATATGTCATTCGAGTTACATGTAACTCGATGGCTAGTTACATGTGACTGGACATCGAGTTATATGTCCTTCGAGTGACATGTAACTTGATGTCGAGTTACTTACTTGTTCTTTTATGTGTAATATGTTGGTGTTGGTTTCAGATGGAGGATGATAAAGTCATAATTGTCCGTAGTGGTTTTTGGGATAGTAGTTTCTATAGAAATGGTGAAGAAGTACTCATTTTTACGTTGTTGTGGACAATATCATATAGTGGGTTTGTGGATATTGTTCATAACGTTGTAAATGGTGATCGACAATTGTGTGTGAACGAGATCTTTGACGAGTAGCTGGAATTTTCAAAGATCCTCGAATATTTGTTATCTTGCAACCAAAAGATCATGGGATGATGGGGACCTCGTACACTAGAAATCATAATCCAAATGGTTTTATGAACCTCATGGCCCCTCAATCTTATTCTTATGGTATCGACACTCAATTCATGCCCTTAAATCCTTATAATTCACACTCCGACATGAATTATATACATAGTCCACCACAGTGCATACCAACCTATATGCAACATGCTGTGCTCGATAATTGTCCAAGTAAATATCGGACCTTGGAGCCTCAACCAACGTCTATGCAACATGCAATGCCTGATAATTGTCCAAGTAAATCTTCTATCTTGGAGCATCAACCGAGAATCAATAGTAGCAGTCATGTGGATGGTGACGGTGACGATGGTGGTGGTGGTGGTGGTGGATTTAATGATGATTTTGGGCAGTATGATGGTTTTGGGGACCGTGGCCATTATGATGACCAAGATGTCATTGGTGATGAACATAACCAACAAGATAAACAATTTGTTTCATTGGGCGACAATGATGATGAAACATATGCGAAAAAAGATGATGATCCAAAGTATGACGTTGACGATGAACTAGTCCGTCGATTGATTTATGATCACTTTGGATGGAAAAAGATGACAGTTTGCACTAGTCTCATAACCTAGCCGCTTTTCCCCCTTCTCTCACAGTTTGCACTAGTCTCACAACTCTGCTCTTGCATAACAACCACTTTGGAGGACAAATCTCTGTTGAATTATAATGTGTTTACAACGGGAAATGCCTTCAACAATGGCCTTACAAAAAATAGAAACAAAAATTACAACTTGAAGAAAAATCTAACTATTACAAGTCTTGAATGGACTCCAACTCCAGAAGCATGAATCTGACAAAACTTGAAAAAACAAAAGCCGAGTCGAGTAGAACTCTATCCGCAAGACAAATACGTCCCGGCTAGTGCTCACAGTTTGACGTAATATCCCCAAAAATAAAACGGCTTAACCTCCTCTGTGTACAGTAGCACCACTGACACAAAGGCACATTTCGAACTCGGGGAGCGAGAACTGGCTTGCTTGACTCAGAAAATGCGGAAAAAGGAAGATGCAGCGAGAGATGTAACGACAGATGTGATGGCATTCGGGATAACATCCTCTGGACAGAATAAATGTTAGATAAATATTTTTATCAAGATTTTGATGATTTTGTTTAAATGAGTTTTTATACCAAAACAATGTTTGTAAAAGTTGTCCAAATACTCCTAAATGATTTAAAATATTTTTACTAATTTTCGGAGTATTTCTTAGAGTTTATTATTCGAAAAAAATTGGACAATACTTTTGATGATTTTGTGTTAATTGGTTTTTAAACAAAAACAATGTTTTAAATGTTGTCCAAATACTTCCAATTGATTTAAAATATTTTTACTAATTTTTTGGAGTATTTTTTGAAGTTTATTTTTGACAAAAATCGGACAACATTTCAAGTTGGAGGTCGACCGGTACCTGAAGAACGCACAAAATGAAACAGAACGTATTGGACATGAAAAATGAGGGAGGGTGATCGGTCAAGGGAAGGGCCGACTGGTCGGACCCCCCTCTGACCGGTCGGACCCCCCTCCAACCTGTACCTGGATCGCACTAAAATCTTTCCAACGTTCAAAAGTTTCTATAGGGCAACCTGTCATACCTGTGTAATTTTGACAAAAAAATTGTGCCGTTTGAAATTCTTATCAACAAGATTTGCTTTTGATTTTTGTACAATATTTCTACATCTTGTGATCCTCTTTTTGTAGACAAAAGTGAAGAAGGAGGAGCCTATGTCTATGAAGACTCTCCTATAAATAGAGGATGATTTGAAGACACAAGATACAACACACAAGCATAAAATACAACAAGAAATCTGCAAAATTCTCAAAGCTTTCATTTTTACATTCTTGTTGAAATAGCCTAAGTTCTTGCACTTGCACAATCTTGAGGTCTAGGCTTTTTGTTCTTGATTACACTTGCATTCAAAGTTTGTATACTTCATTTATTGAGTTGTAATCTTGAATTTTTCTATCATCCAAAACAAGATATCCTTGTTAGTATTCTTGTGGTAAGAACACACTTGGGTGATCTTAGGTGTTGAAGAGTGTGGTACTCTTTGTAGGTGTTGAAGGAAGATTGTGGTAATCTACTTGAAGGTGTTGTAAGAAGATTGTGGTAATCTTCAAAGGTGGTGTTGTATTAATTGTGGTAATTAATAAAATCTTTTTCTTTTTGAAATCCACTTCTCGGATATCTTTGGGGTGTAGTAGATTAGGCCCTAGGTGGGTTGAACTACTATAAATCATCGAGTGTTGTTTAATTTTCGCATTTAAATTCTTGTCAATTACTTGTTCATTCGAAATAGAGGGCGATTTGCGAAAAATCGGCATAATCTATTCACCCCCTCTAGATTATCGTAGCCACTTGGACTAACAAGTGGTATCAAAGCCAAACTCTTTGGCTAGCTCGTTCCGAGTAAAGAGGAAAGATCCATGGCTACGAACGAAAGCTACCTCACCACCGGCACCTCCACCAACAAGCCACCACTATTCGACGCCAACAACTACGCATTTTGGAAAGACCGTATGGAGTGCTTTCTACAAGGGTGCGAGTTTGACATTTGGAATGTGGTCATTGAAGGAGTTGATCAACCAACCAAGAAATTGGAGGACGGTACCACGACTCCTAAACCTTTCAAGGAGTTCGATGAAAATGACAAGAAAGGCCTTCTCTCTAAACGGTAAGACTTTAAATATTTTGCATTGCTCTCTTACCGCCACCGAGTATAATCGTATAAGAGGCATAAGGTCGGCACATGAAGTTTGGGAAAAATTAGAAACCATTTATGAGGGCACAAAGAAAGTGAAGTAAGCAAGAAAAACAATGCTTGTGAAAGACTTTGAAAATTTCAATATGCATGATGGTGAAAGCATATCAAAAATGGTGGAAAGGCTTGACAACATTGTCAATCCTCTTGTGGCTCTTGGAAAGGTCATCTCTGAAGAAGACAAGGTGACCAAGGTTTTGAACGCTCTTCCCAGCTCATGGTCCGAAAAGGTGACGGCTATCATGGAAGCACAAAATCTCGAGATACTCAAATTCGATGAGCTCATCGGGAACCTCCTCATCTATGAAGTCTATCTCAAGGAGAGTAAAAATTCTAAACCATCCATCAATCAATCGGGTATGCAAAATATTCCTAAAGGTCTTGCATCTTCTTCTAATAATGCATACTATGATATTGATGAGGATGATGAGGATACGACCGCACTTGTTCGTAAATTTGCAAAATTTGTGAATAAAAATAAGGCGAGAAAACCGAGAGACAACTCGTGTTTTAAATGCGGAAAATCCGGGCACTTCATAGCCGATTGCCCAAAACTCGAGGAAGAGGAACAAAAGAAGAAGAAGCCTTTTCCGAAAAAGAAGGCTCTAAATGCGGAAGTCAAAACTTGGGATGAGCTACTTGAAACAACCGACGAAGAAGGAGAATCCGAACATGGTCTTATGGCCATAGATGACGAAAACAACGAGGTACGCTCTAATGCTTCATCTTCTTCCTTAGTTGGTGATTTACAATGTGATTTTGATGAATTACAAAATGAGTTTCAAAATTTGATTGTTAAATACAAGACTTTAAAAAAGGAGCATAAAGAGCTTAAATTAGAAAAGGATAAATTGTTTACTTCTTATGAATCTCTTGATAAAGCTCATGCTATTACTCTTACTAAAGTCCGTATTCTTGAAACCAAAAAACAAACGCTCACAAATGATCTTGAATGTTTGAAAAAGGATGTGCATCGTTTTAACTTAAGTACGGATAAAGTTACAAAAATTTTAGATGCACAAAGAGGTGAGCATTCTAAATTAGGACTTGGCTATAAACCTTTTCAACCTCTTTCAAAGAAAAAAGACCAATGTCCGACTTTTGTACGTGCTAGTAGTGCCCATAATCTTATTTGTTTTTATTGTGGTAAAGTTGGTCACTATGTTAGCCATTGTAAATTGAAGAATAATTTTAGCTTTGTTTGGAGACTCAAAGGTCTCAAGGCTAACCCCCATGGACCTCAAAACTATAGGGTACCTAAAAATAATTCTTTTGTAGGTCATAGGAGCTATAACAACTATGGAGGAATCAAAATGGCTCGTGGACAACGGATGTTCACGCCATATGACCAAAAAGAGAGAACTTTTTACCAACATCAAGCTCCAAGAAGAGGGTATGGTCATGTTCGGCAATGGCAAAGGAAAAATTCTTGGAAATGGAGAAATTAGTAACTCTTCTTTCTCTCTTAGTAATGTTCTTTTAGTAGAAGGGCTTAAGTTTAATTTGATAAGTGTTAGCCAACTTTGTGATTCAAATTATAATGTTGTTTTTAATAAAGAAAAATGCCTTATTTCCAAAAATGATAAATTATTTGTGAAGCAATTAGAAAAGGCAATCTTTACAAAATTTGTACAAGTGATTTGGTTAGTCAAAATGTTTATTGTCTTGTCGCCAATAATGATTTAACTAGTTTATGGCATAGGCGACTTGGACATGTTGGATATAAAAATTTGCAAATTATTTACAAAAACCAACATGTAAAAGGACTACCCAAATTGAATTTTGAAAATCTTGGCTTATGTGACACTTGTCAAAAGAACAAATTAGTTAAGAGTAGTTTTAAGCCCAAAAATGAAATTTCCACAACCAAGCCTCAAACAACTTCTTCATTTAGATTTGTATGGGGATATTGGTACGACAAGTCTAAGTGGAAAATATTACACTTTTGTTATAATTGATGATTTTTCTAGATATACCTGGGCTCTATTTCTTACAAATAAAAGCGATGCCGTTAATGAGTTTGTTAAGTTGTGTAGACTTATTGAGAATGAAAAGGAAGATACTATTAAGTCTATTTGAAGTGATCGAGGTGGAGAATTTGATGGAGAATTTAGAATCTTTTGTGAAACCAAGGGATATAGTCACAATTTTTCGGCTCCAAGGACACCTCAACAAAATGGAGTAGCCGAAAGGAAGAATCGGACACTTCAAGAAATGAGTCGGTCCATGCTCAATGAATTTTCACTTCTAAAATATTTTTGGGCCGAAGCCGTAAGTACCACTTGCTATGTCATTAATCGAGTTTATGTTCGTCCTAAAATGAATAAAACTCCATATGAGCTTTGGAAAGGAAGAACTCCAAATATTAGCTATTTCAAAATATTTAGATGTAAATGTTTTATTTTGAATACTAAGGATCAATTGGACAAACTTGATCCTAAGGCCGATGAAGGAATATTTATGGGGTATTCAACCAAGAGCAAAGCATATCGGGTTTACAATAAAACTAGTGGGGTTGTTGAATAATCTATCCATGTCAAATTCAATGAAGCTTCGGGTGTTGAAAGGATACCCAATGATGAAAGTGATGAAGAGGATATTGTTGAACCCATTGTTCAAGATGATGCTCAAAATGATCAACCTTCAAGCTCAAATGTTCCTCAAGAAGACAAAGGTGATACTTTGGATCTTCCCGTAGCATTGAAATTTAAGGGAGATCACCCAAAAGATCTTATTATTGGTGATCCCCTTGATAAAGTAATGACTCGAGGAAAATTTGCCGAGAAAGCTCTTATATCTCAAAAAGAGCCTAAAAATGCTAAGGAAGCTATTGAAGATGAGGATTGATTTTTAGAAATGCAAGAGGAGTTGAATTAATTTGAAAGGAATGATGTATGGGAACTAGTACCTTGTCCTCCTTCTCAAACAATTATTGGCACAAAATGGGTATTTCGGAACAAGCTCGATGACCAAGGCAACATTGTTCGAAACAAAGCAAGGTTAGTAGCTCAAGGTTATTGTCAAGAAGAAGGTATTGATTATGATGAAACATTTGCACCCGTAGCACGTTTAGAAGCTATTCATATTTTACTTGCCTATTCTTGCTTTAAAAATTTCAAGCTTTACCAAATGGATGTAAAATCCGCATTTTTAAATGGTCTTATTCAAGAAGAAGTCTATGTAAAACAACCTCCGGGGTTTGAAAATTTTTCTAGGCCTAATGATGTTTATAAACTTAAAAAGGCCTTGTATGGTTTGAAACAAGCACCCCGTGCATGGTATGATAGACTTAACTCTTTTCTTTTGCAAAATGGTTTTATAAGAGGTAAAGTTGATACTACTCTCTTTGTTTTTGAAAAAGGGCAAGATTGCTTATTAGTGCAAATTTATGTTGATGATATTATTTTTGGTGCTACTAATGAATCCTTGTGCAAGAAATTTTCTAAGTTAATGTAAGGTGAATTTGAAATGAGCATGATGGGGGTGCTCAACTTCTTCCTTGGACTTCAAATTAAGCAATGCCAAGAAGGAATCTATATTTCACAATCAAAATATACAAAAGAGCTTTTGAAGAAGTTCGGCATTGAAGAAGGAAGAACCGTCTCTACCCCAATGGCAACAAACGTCAAGATTGACAAAGATGAAAAAAGCAAGCCGGTTGATAAATCCAAATATCGAGGTATGATTGGTAGTTTACTTTATTTAACCGCAAGTAGACTGGATATTCTTCATGTCGTATGCCTATGTGCTCGTTTTCAAAGCAATCCCAAAGAATCTCATATGAGTGCCGTTAAAAGGATTTTTCGATATTTGAAAGACACTATTCAATATGGTTTATTTTATCCAAAGAATGAAAATTTTTCTCTTAAAGGTTATAGTGATTCGGATTATGCGGGAAATATTGATGATCGTAAAAGTACTTCCGGATCATGTCAATTTCTAGGTGATTGCCTAGTTTCTTGGTTTTCAAAGAAACAAAATTGTGTTTCACTTTCAACGGCCGAAGCCGAATATATTTCCGCAGCTTTTTGTTGTACTCAACTCCTTTGGATGAAACAAACCTTAGCGGATTACAAATGTTCTTTTGAAAATGTTCCTATCTTTTGTGATAATATATCCGCTATAAATATTGCTCAAAACCCGGTTCATCATAACCGTACTAAACACATTGAGATTCGACATTATTTTCTAAGGGACTGTATTTTTAAACGTAAAATTGAGATATCTTTCGTACCATCTCAAGACCAATTAGCGGACATTTTTACAAAACCGCTATCTTCCGAGACTTTTGCATCTATACGAGCTCGGTTAGGCATAATGCATATTGAATAAGGTTTACGGTTGTATTTTGCACGTTTTTAAAACTTAGGGGCGAAAAATTGGATTTTTGGTTGAAAATTCGGATTTTAGAAAACAGAATGAGACAGTGGGCTGCCTGGGGTGAGGGAAACCGGTCGGACCTCACCTCGACTGGTCGCCCTCACCGTCGGCCGGTCACCCACTGCCATTTTGTGGTTAAATACAGTTCTGTCTTCAGACTTAACCATTTTGGCTCATTTTGTCCATTTTTCGTCCCCTTCGCCAAATGCACACAAATTTCACTTTAAATTTTTTTTCTTGCATACATTTCATATATTGGACTTAATTAGGCTCGATTATCATCATCATTGCTCGTATTTACCGGTTGAATGGTAAGAATTCTACTTCCTTCCGCTCAATCAATCAACCCTCGAGTTTTTGGCTTATTTGTAATTTTATTGATGGAAGTTTCATATGATTGGGATGAGCTTATTAATTATGATGTATTGAATGGTGTTTGAACTGATTTGGTGATGAAAATTTTTGGCTTGATTCATTTACAAGGGCCTTATACAACTTCTTTTATTTTTCACGCCCACAAAGTATTCGATAAATTGTCGCAAAGAAAATTTCAACTTATACATGACTCTTAAGCTTTCAAAAGTCTTATATATTTATTGAGATCATGTCTTGACACTCAAATGAGCTTTTGCAAATCAAATGATCAATTTTTCTCTTTTTATTTGGAATTTAAGCTTCAATTTTCAAAACGCTCGATAAATCGATAAAATTGCGCACTTTGATATAATTGTATGATGTTTTTATCGTGCTAACACTCTTTTTGATGATTCCAAAGGGGAGAAACAAGAAAAATGCTCATATGCTCAAAGAAGCGAAAATAAGCTCGCAAGAAAAGCTATAAGCTAGGGCTCTCAAAAGCCAAAAGCTATGAATATTACTTAGTCCATTTGATGTATTGTGGACTTTTATGCTTGACTAATGATGTTTTGTGACAGGGGGAGCTTCTATGCTCAAATAATCCAAGCTTGTTTTGTAAAAGCTAAGCTTTTAGCTTTTAGTTGGTTGCTTTTATACTTGTTCTTGATATGCATATTGATAGAGGGAGCTTGTGCAAAAATATTTTTGAAAAATATTTGCTCCTATCCTTGTGTGTTTTACTTATGGTAAATCTTGCTTGTAATGGATTAATGTTTTAGACCGGAAAATATGTTTTGTTTTAAAATCGACTTCCTAAAATTGTTTTGGTTTGTAATCATAAAAAAGGGGGAGTTTGTTAGATAAATGTTTTTATCAAGATTTTCATGATTTTGTTTAAATGAGTTTTTATACCAAAACAATGTTTATAAAAGTTGTCCGAATACTCCTAAATGATTTAAAATATTTTTACTAATTTTTGGAGTATTTCTTAGAGTTTATTATTCGAAAAAAATTGGACAATACTTTTGATGATTTTGTGTTAATTGGTTTTTAAACAAAAACAATGTTTTAAATGTTGTCCAAATACTCCCAATTGATTTAAAATATTTTTACTAATTTTTGGAGTATTTTTTGAAGTTTATTTTTGACAAAAATCGGACAACATTTCAAGTTGGAGGTCGACCGGTCGAGCAAAAGGTCAACCGGTACCTGAAGAACGCACAAAATGAAACAGAACGTACTAGACATGAAAAACGAGAGAGGGCGACCGGTCAAGGGAAGGGCCGACCGGTCGGACCCCCCTCCAACCTGTACCTGGATCGCACTAAATTCTTTCCAACGTTCAAAATTTTCTATAGGGCAACTGGTCGCACTGTGTAATTTTTGACAACAAAAATTGTGTTGTTTGAAATTCTTATCAGCAAGATTTGCTTTTGATTTTTGTACAGTATTTCTACATCTTGTGATCCTCTTTTTGTAGACAAAAGTGAAGAAGGAGGAGCCTATGTCTATGAAGACTCTCCTATAAATAGAGGATGATTTGAAGACACAAGATACAACACACAAGCATACAATACAACAAGAAATCTACAAAAATCTCAAAGCTTTCATTTTTACATTCTTGTTGAAATAGCCTAAGTTCTTGCACTTGCACAATCTTGAGGTCTAGGCTTTTTGTTCTTGATTACACTTGCACTCAAAGTTTGTATACTTCATTTATTGAGTTGTAATCTTGAATTTTTCTATCATCCAAAACAAGATATCTTTGTTAGTGTTCTTGTGGTAAGAACACACTTGGGTGATCTTAGGTGTTGAAGAGTGTGGTACTCTTCATAGGTGTTGAAGGAAGATTGTGGTAATCTCCTTGAAGGTGCTGTAAGAAGATTGTGGTAATCTTCAAAGGTGGTGTTATATTAATTGTGGTAATTAATAAAATCTTTTTTTTCTTTTTGAAATCCACTTCGGATATACCGGGGTGGTAGTAGATTAGGCCCTATGTGGGTTGAACTACTATAAATCATCGAGTGTTGTTTAATTTCTGCATTTACATTCTTGTCAATTACTTGTTCATTCGAAATAGAGGGCGATTTGCGAAAAATCGGCATAATCTATTCACCCCCTCTAGATTATCGTAGCCACTTGGACTAACAATAACTTTCTGCAGAATATTTCCTAACTCTCTCTCTTTCTCCCTATTTCCCATGTTCTTCTTAATCCGAATTTGAATGCAAGCTAAGCATATATAGGCTGCAATTTCCAACACTTGGAGGAGATTTAATGATAGAAAATTGGGCAATTAAAACCAAATGTAACTCCAAGATTTACAAATCACATTATGACCACTATCTAGGAGTTACAAACTCCAAGAGACATACATGAACCTGGACACCTCCAATGTCCTGATACATCAGGCCCAACACTCACTTGAATTTGGGTCAAGCCCATTTTCGAGTGACAAAACTAACTGAATCGGAACCCGAGCCCAAAGAGTCGGGTCGGTCCAAGGCCTATTTGTGATCATACACTTGTGTTATAGTATAACCAACCAATAACACCTTCTAGTATTTTTATACTAGGATAAACTATGCCCATTCGCGTGGCCAACTTCGCGTATTAATTTCTCACTCATTACCCAAAATTTGGTTTTGAGAAATACAAAATACTACGAACATCTACTTAAAAGGTAGATTAATAATTCACAATTTAATTCCTCCAGAATTAAATTCTTAGCCACCGAAAATTTGGTCAAAGTCGGGACGACACCCACTTTATCAAAGCTAAATTTCCAACAATCCCCCACATGAGTGGAAATTAATGCATGCATGAATGCAGACACGCAAACCAGTCCTCAAGAGACAATACTGCATCAGGATAGGTAGCTTGAGGCTTTGAACCTTCCATAGTCAATACTATCGGGTACACTGGCGGCCTAATGGACGTAATGCCTTGAACTATTCCTCCACGGTGTATACCGAGACAATAACATTAACACAGTAAGGTCTCAACACCTCATGTTCTCACGTTTTGTGTCCGTTTCGGCCATGGACACCACTTTGGATTCATAAGTGTTACTTTGAAGCGGCCCTCACTTCTCACTTACATAGGTGATCTCCTATCCGAGTATCCTCCCATACTCAACCTCAACGAGGTGTAGGAATCATTAAAAGTCAAAAGACTTAGCCTCACCACAACTTGCAGGTGTTTCAACACTTGGCATTGCTCTCTAGGGATGGGTTGAAACATTGTTTCCAAGTGTTACAACATAACCTTCATAGCTTAGTTTTCCATTGAACCAAGTTCTTGGGATCTCCAGTCATCATGGTTGGGTTACCACTATGATGGTTATTTTACTTTGTGGACTTTAAGCCCATTCCCTCTAGCAATTTACACAATTGTTCTCGATTCAAATCCTTTCACAAAGGATCTCGCCAAATTGTCTTTTGACTTTACGTAGTCAATTGACATCACATCATTTGAGATCAATTGTCTAACGGTATTGTGTCTCCGACATATATGTCTAGACTTACATCATTATACATATTGCTCGTGCCCTTCCTAAAGCCGTTTGGCTATCACAAAGAATCATCACGTAAGCACACAGCTTCCTCCAACATGGAATATCTTCCAAAAAGTTTCGAAGCCACTCTGCTTCTTAACCAGCTTTATCCAAAGCTATAAAATTTGATTCCATGGTGGACCGAGCTATACTCGTTTGCTTCATGGACTTCCACGATACCACACCACCTCCAATGGTAAATATGTATCCACTAGTGGAATAAGAATCTTTGGAATCTGAAATCCAACTAGCATCGCTATACCCTTCAAGTACAGCCAGATATCTCGAGTAGTATAGCCCATACTCCAAGGTATACTTCAAGTATTTTAACACCTTGGTTAATGCTTTCCAATGCTCGTGGCTTGGATTGCTCATCAACCTACTCAACATATTTACAGGGTAAGCCAAGTCTGGACGTGTACAATTGGTAATGTACATCAGACTGCTTATAAAACGTGAGTATTCCATCTGAGCCACTGGTTCTGCTTCATTAGCAACCAGATTTACACTTAAATCAATGGGCGTCTTTGACAGTGAACTGTCAAAAGCATTGAATTTCTTGAGCACTTTCTCCACATAGTGGGATTGTGATAAGATAATTCCATCATGAGTTCTCACGATTTTTATCCCGTGATCACATCAAGAGTCCCCATATCCTTCATGTCAAAGTTTCTCTTTAACATTCTTTTCGTGTCCATGATAGTATCATGACTACTGCCCATGATTAACAAATCATCTACATATAGACAAACTATGACAAATGTTTCCGATGTCCCTTTGACATATACGCATTTATAACACTCGTTGATTTTAAACCCATTTGACAACATTGTGTTATCAAATTTAAGATGCCATTGTTTTGGAGCTTATTTCAGTCCATATAAGGATCTTATTAACTTGCACACCTTCTTTTCTTGACCGGGTGCAACAAACCCTTTAGGTTGTTCCATATAGATTTCAGCACTATCTCTCCATTCAGAAATGCCGTTTTGACATCCATCTAATGAATCTCTAGATTGTGCAAAGCGGCAATCGCGAGAAGCACCCGAATAGACGCAATCCTCGTTACCGGAGAATAAGTGTCAAAGAAGTAATACCCTTCTTTTTGTTTAAAGCCTTTGGCTACAAGCCGTGCTTTATACTTATCAATAGTTCCATCTGCTTTATACTTTTTCTTTAGGATCCACTTACATCCTAACGTCTTATGACCAGCAGGAGATCAACCAACTCCCAAGTATGAATTTGCGTAATGGACTCAATTTCACTATTGATTGCTTCTTGCCGTGAGCGGAGCATCCGACTACTTAGAGCCTCTTTAATCGAGTTCGGCTCACCATCTAACATTAATGTTAGAAAGTCAGGACCAAAGGACTTAACCACCTTAGGCCTCTTACTTCGTCTTAGTTCTTCACCACTCGGTGTTGAACTAACTGCTCGTCAAAATGTGACAAAGAGATGTCGTACCGTGATGTCGCTCCGGATGTTATAACTATTTGATAAATGGTTTTATCATGATTTTGATGATTTTGTTTTTATACCAAAACAATGTTTAAAAATGTTGTCCAAATACTCTCGATTGTTTTAAAATGTTTTCACTAATTTTTCGGAGTATTTCTTGAAGTTTATTTTCGATAAAAATTGGACAACACTTCCGTTTCGCGTTGGACCGGTCGCCCTATAGGGTAACCCGTGCCTGGAGATGTGTTTTGATACAGAAAATGCGACAGGAGTAAAATAGCAGAGGTCGACCAGGGCGTCGACCGGTCTACACTCCTGTCGACCGGTACCTGGGATTGCTTGTTTGAAACAGAAATCCCTGACTTGTTTTTTGAGGATGGTCGACTGGCAGGGCACAGGGTCGACCGGTCGGAACCCCCATCGACCGGTCGCCCTGTGTAAAGTTATGTTCTTATTTTCTAACGTCTATTTGTGCGCGACCGGTCGCCCTAATGTTTGACAGCAAAATTCTAACCGTTGTGCAGTAGACAACTTTTCCTTAATTTGTGGGATTGATTTCTAACAACTATAATCTTGATTTTAATTGCAATTGTTTTGTAGAAATCATTTCCCAAGAGGAGCCTATCAATGATCAATCATCTCCTATAAATATAGGAAGATTTGAAGCAACACAACAAGAGAGAATACTACAACACAACAAGATACACTCAAGCAAACATATTTGTTCTTCATTGTTATTATTCTTGTTGTAATAGCCTAAGGTCTTTTACTTTCACACCTTGAGGTCTAGGCTTATTTCTTGATTACACTTGCACTCATAATTGTAATATTCATTATCGAGTTGTAATCTTGATTTTGGGTTATCATTCAACACAAGATATCCTTGTGAGTGTTCTTGTGGTAAGAACACACTTGGATGATCTAGGTGATAGGTGCAAGAAGATTGTGGTGATCTTCTTATTGAGGTGTTGAAGAATTTGGTATTCTTCAAGGTTGAAGATTGTGGTAATCTTCACAAGGTGCCGTTGGAGATTGTGGTAATCTTCAAGAGAGATTGTGGTAATCTCAAAAGTGGTGTTGAAGAAGAGTGTGGTGCTCTTCAAAGTGATGTCGTAAGGTGTTGTATTAATTTTGGTAATTAATAAAATCTTTTTTTCTTTTTTTGAAATCCATCCCGATATACTTTGGGGTGGTAGAGGATTAGGGGCCCTAGTGGGTTGAACATCTATAAATCGACGCGTGTTGTTTACTTCCCGCACCTTTACTATTGTCTTGGCTTGTTTGATTCAAAAAGAGGGCTAAATCGAGAAAATGGAGATAATCTATTCACCCCCTAGATTATCGTAGCCGCTGACTTACAAGTGGTATCAAAGCCAAACTTTTGGCAAGCTCGTTCCACATCGTGAGTAAAGAGGAACGATCAACGGCTACGAATGAAGTCTACCTTATCGGCGCGCTCCACCACCAAGCCACCACTATTTGATTCCAAAATTTTTACATTTTGGAAAGAAAAAATGGAATGCTATCTACAAGGTTGCGGGTTCGATATTTGGAACACGGTCATTAATGAAGAATACATTTCGATGATGGACACACCACACACCTCCAAAGGCTTCAAAGAGCTCAATGATGAAGAGAAGAAAATCATCTCCTTAAATGATAAAACTCTTAATATTTTGTATTGTTCACTTACCATTTTGGAATATGATCATATTGTAGGTATTAAATCGGCACATGAAGTATGGAGAAAATTAGAAGAAGTATATGCAAATGGAAGGAACCACTCAAAAGCATCTACTTCTCAATTGGATACAACATTAAATCCAACAACTTGGGATGAGCTTCCTACAATCTCCGACGATGATGAAGACGAACGTTGTCTTATGGGCTTCGAAGAAAACGATGTAAGTTCTAAACCTTCTACTTCTTATGATAATAATGATTATAGTGATTTGCAAAATGATTTTGATGATCTTCAAAATGAATTCCAAAGCTTACTTGTTAAATACAAAAATTTGAAAAAGGAATTCAATGTTTTGAAAAATGATAAGGATAGTTTATTTACTTCCTATGAATCACTATCATGTGCTCACACCACCACACTTGATAAGGTTAGAAATCTTGAAAAAGAAAATAGTACTCTTGTTGAGAATATTAATTGCATGAAAAAGGATTTATCAAAATCCAACTTGAGTACCAATAAAATGACCGATATTGTTGATGTTCATAGTTGTGATAAATTGAAACAAGGACTTGATCATAAGCCTAGTGTTGTTAATTATGTGAAAAGAAATCAAGTCCCTATGCATGTTGGTCATTATGCTCCAAAAATTATTACTTGCTTCTATTGTGGTAAACAGGTTCATACGGCAGATACTTGTCGGGCTAAAAATAGCTCTAATTATTATTGGAGACCTAAAAGTCTCAAAGCTAATCCCAAAGGACCCAAATACTTGAGGGTACCACAAAGCAATGTCATATTAGGTACTCGGCGGAATGATATTCAAAGAAACTTAATACCGCAAAGAAGACATCAAATGCCCGTCTCATTTGATCAAAGGAGAAGACATCACCAAAATGAATTTCCAAGAAGGAAACATTATCAACAACGGGAAGGACACAATCCTTGGAAATGGAGCAATAGTAAGAGCTATCATCAACAAGATGATTTTCAAAGGGGAAGATATCATCAACAATGAGAACGACACAACCCATGGAAATGACGTTGTTGGGAAATTTATTGTTTAGATTTTGATGAATGCCATGTAAAACTTAGAATAGGAAGTTGGCACCCCATTTTTGTTGTAAACTGCATTGTAACAAATAGGGCTGGTCAAGCTGAGTTAAGTCACTATGCCTAAACATGCAAGAAGACAAACCGGAGACTAGAAGGAAGACTCCGCAAGACAAAGTATGGCAAAGAAGAGAAGACGAGAACTCGATCAAGGTGCAAACAGATGCAAATGAGTAAAGTATCGATCAAGTCAACTCAAGATAGCCAAGTCTCAAGTTGAAGTGACAAGAGTCATTCAATGATTGAAAGCGACTCTAAGTCACCTGGGAAAGCAAGGAAATGCAACAAGTCGAGATAATCGAAAGAGATCCGTTGCACGTAAATCAAGAGAATTACTTAAACAAGTAATACCTCCATGCTAACTTTCTCGAAGTGCTCGGTCCCGAGATGTGCAAAGGGAATGAACCAATGAGAAGCACTACACCGTGTCGAACTCAAAAGTCAAGAACAATTCATACGAGGAAGTGGCAATTCCAAGGATCGCAACAAGACAAGCCAACGACCACAAGTGACTTTCAAAAATAAGCGTATCTCTTCAACGGGCAAATTTTTGAAAGATCACTATAAAAGGCTGAGGAATGACTCTGAGAAAAGAGATTTTGATTACCTGAACCAAAAACATTCAAGCTAATATCTCAATCAGAATCAAAATATTCTCAAAATCATTCAAGTTTAATCCTCAAGCCTACACTACGAAGAAAATCAATCCAACACTCACCTGTGAAGGAAAGATAGCTTCAATCAGTTGAAGAGGAAACTTTAGAAGAAAAGGGGTCTACTTTCCACGAAGGATTGTAGGAAGGTTTAAGGTCGAACCAGTCTCGAGTTTTTGGAGGGCTTCGTGATCAAATCCAAAGAGCTTGAGCAAGTGAGTCAGTAGTAGCAAGGCAAATGCCCTGTGAAGAAGCCGAGTCGGACGAGAAGCCGATTGAGTGACCAAGGCATCTCCGTGATCCGAGTCCCAAAGGATCAAGTCACCGTGTGTGATCAAGACTTGTATCCGGATCATACCACTTTGTATACTTGATCAATACTTAGTGGATTCCTCCGGAGTTGGAGAAGAGAGGAGTAGAAGAATTACCCCATCTTCGAACCTCTATAAAAACTTATCGTGTCATTTACATTTCAAAGATTTTAATTCTTGCACTTTAACTGTTTAATTCTCACGATAAATTTTCTATCCACTCGATAATTTCTAAGTACTAACACCAAGTATTAAATCTTTACTAAATCATTTTTTAGGGTGTAAAGTCTTCCAATAAAACAAACCACAACTTGAGCTAATTCAGTCTTAACAACATTTGAGTTACTCTATCAACACTCGTCGAGTCTGTGAGTGACTAACTCTACGATTAAATTGGTCATTGGCTGTCCACCAAGGACACAAACTGTATAAGTGTCAACTCGAACTTTTAAAAGGACTAAATCGAAAATTCGGTAAGGTTTATTCAACCCCCTTCTAAACCTTACACTCACACCCCTTGGGACCTACAAGTGGTATCGAGCGGTTGGTTCATTGAGCCTTCCGCACCGGTTACCGAACTAGATCTCCAAACTTTTCAAAGTCCTGTTTTAGTACTTAAGTTTTCAAAACTCCTTTTATCATTAAAAATTATTATCATGGAAGCAAATTTGACACGCATCCCTATGTTCACAATTGAAGAATTTGATGATTGGAAAATTCGTATCATGCGAGCTCATCTATCAAAGATTACATGATGAGATATGGATAGTGATAGAGGATGGGCCACGCAAATCTTAAAAGTGAACACAACAAGAAGAGCTACAAAATTTAAGGTGAAGAGGATGTTGCCCCTAGACCACTATGGTTGAAAAACCAAGAACTCGAATGGACAAATGATGACAGAGAAAAGATACAACCTGGACAATGTAGCCAAGACATCCTTTACAAAACCTCGACAAAGCCATGTTCAATAAAGTCAAATAATGCAAAACGGCTAAAGAAATCGGGACAAGCTAACATTGATTTGTGAAGGCTCGTGAGCAAATCAAGGAAAATAAATTATCAAATAGGTCAGACAAAAATTTGAGAATTTCAAAATGATCGCAGGAGAAAACCTGGATCAACTGGATGCTCGGTTCACGTAAAATCACCAACGAGCTATCTCGCACTTGGAAAGGAATATACACGTAAGAAATGTGTATGAAGATCCTAAAAAGTCTCCCAAATGAATGGGAAATGAAGGTCATGGCACCGAGACATTCCATGGACCTATCGAAGACCTCCAACCATGAACTATTCTCGGATCTCAAAGCCTACGAATTTGAGATGAGAAGAAAAGATCGAAGAGACAACAGACCCAAAACAAATTTGCTTCTAATTGTTAAGGATGGAAAGAGAGCCGAGGTCAAAGAAGTCATTGATCCGGAAGAAATAGCCCCGATGGTTAAAAGGTTCAACAAGTTCTTCAATAAGAACTACAAGAGAGGCAAGGGCAAATCTTCCGAAGACATTCACTCCCTCCAAGTCAAGGGAAGATAGGCCAACCAAGAGAACAGATCATCAAAAAGTCAATATCAAAGGGTGACAATCTAAGAATGGAAAGAGTGATCAAAAGCTTGAATATCTATCTTTGAACCGTAGGCAACCAGGTCACTATGCCATTGATTGTCCAATCCTCGTAGTCAACAAATACAGAATGAAGAAGAAAGAAAGGTCTTCGAGAGAAAGAAGACAAGAAAAGAAAAAGGCAATGTTGGTGCAGAGACTCGGCCGAGTCAAGAGAGACAACCGATTCGAGAGCAAGAAGCCGACTACTCAAGTGACTCGAAGAAGAAGCCCTGATCCGTTTGATGGCCAAGGAACAAGATCAACCTCGACCAAGAAGATGAGGTACACTCTAACTCATCAAACTCGATTCTAGTGATAGTGACTCGTGACACACACACACTTCATCACCCACTCGATCTTTATGATTCATTAGGCAAAATGATGAAAGATTTTGAACACATTAAATCCTCACACACACTACTAAATGAGGAAAACAACCTACTCAAGAGCCAAAACTCACAAAAATGACTAAGGAGTTGAGTACTCTAAGTCAAATAGTGATGAGAATAAAAGTTTAAAGGCTGAAAATGCCAAGCTAATAGCAGAAATAGCTGCCATAGAAAAGAGGGAGAATGACCTCAAAAATGTGATTGCCTCATTCACTAAGGCATCTAAATCATTGGATGATCTTATTATGAGTCAAAGAGAATGTGGAGACAAGACAAAGCTTAGGATTTAATTCCTCTGTGCTATGTCAAACTCCAAAAGTAATTTTGGAAAAATGATCTTCAAGCAATGAAGTGTCTCAAAAATCCAAAACTCCAAATGGTGCACACACATTCACTTCAAAGCACAATTACAAGCAAACTGGCCTTGGTTATAAAGGAAAAGGAAAACAAACCCGGTTGGGTGCGTTGAGAGGACAAATGAGAGAAATTCACCAAGTTCCTCAAAGAAACTCAAACAGAATTACTCTGTAAAGAAGAAACAGAGCTACCAAAAACCCCAAAAGTTCTATAAAAGAAACACATATGATGGGAATGGTAGAAAATATCCAAGCCAAGCTAATTGGAACGATGTGAACTATCAACATAAACTTATGGAATATAAGCCCAAATGGCAAAGGCTTAGAACTCAAGAAAGGCCATTCCAAAAGTATAAGAGCTTTCATCAAAGACACATATGCACCTAGGCACTACACTCAGAGACACCACAATTACCCAAAGAAGGTAATTGCTAAAACACATATACAGCATACGACAAAAAGAGACAAATTGTATGAACCTAGAATCCCAAGCAATTTGCCAAAATTAATTATGATTATGGCACCGATAGATGGCAACCCCTTAGAGCCGGATCATTTGGCTATAGGCTGGTTGGATCATCTTACAATACTAACCCCTCGGACCTGCATAAGTATGGGTACCTAAAACTTAATTTCCTTGATTGCAGGTTCAAGGAACAACCGAAAAGTGCCAAGGAACCTGGTACATGGATAGTGGCTGCTCCGGACATATGACAGAAACAAGAAAAATCACAAAATTCAAGGAAGTTAAGGGAGCAAAAGTCATATTTGGAGGAAATGAAGCTCCAGGAGAAATAAGAGGCACTCGGATCCATCAAGAAGAACGAATTAGAAATCACGGATGTTGCATATGTTGAAGGACTCAACTTCAACTTGCTAAGCATCACCAACTCGTGACAAGGGTTATATTGTTGGATTTAACATGGTATATGCCAAATCAAGGATATTGAATCAAATGAAGTTGTGTTGCAAGGATGCGGACAAAGAACATGTATGTAGTAGATTGGTCAACCGCTACACCCAAAGACATGTCTATTAGAAAAGAGCACAAATTGAATCAAGTTGGATGTGGCACAAAAAGTCGAGTCACCCGAATTTCAAAACACTTAACAAGCTTGCCGTAATCTTGTGGAAGGTCTTCCGACTCAAGATATACAAGAAGGAGAGTATATGTGACGCATGCCGAAGGGAAAACAGATCAAATCATCATTCAAAGAAAAGACATGCCCATCTTCAACAAGGATATTGCACCGCTATATATGGATCTATTTGGTCCAGTTGAACCACCAAAGATAAGTGGGAAGAAATATACCTTGGTGGTAGTAGATGACTACTCAAGATATACATGGACAATATTCATGTGTAAGAAGAAAGAAACTCTCAAAACTACCACAAAATGATGAAGAGGATTCAAAATGAGAAGAGCCAAACCATTATCAAAATAAGATCGGACAGCAGGAACCGAGTTTGTCAATGGCATAATAACTCAATATTGTATTGAAAATGGAATTGGTCATGAATTATCTGCAGCAAGGACTCCACAACAGAATGGAGTTGCGAGAAGAAGGAATAGAACACTCAAAGAAGCAAAGGACCATGTTAGTCAAGCAGGGTTACCAAAGAGATTTTGGGTCAAGCAATCAACACAACTTGCTACACTCAAAACAGATGTATGATAAACAGACAAATGACAAAGACTCCTATGAGATTTGGACAGGAGAAAACCAAATGTTGCATACTTTAGAATATTTGGATGTAAATGCTTCATCTATAACAATGGCAAAGACAATCTAAAGGCTTTCGATGCTAAAGTCGATGAAGGTATCTTCTTGGGATACTCAAAAAAGCAAAGCCTACTGAGTACTCAACAAAAGGACAATGGTTGCAAAGGAATCCATTCATGTGGTGTTCGATGAGCCAAATGTAAATGGAGAAGACATTGAAGAATTAGTGATAAACCAATCATCCAACCATACGAAAAGTCCCTATCTCAAGTCAAGCCGGAATTATAAACTCGAGATGAAGATGAGATAGCCGAGTCTCATAAAATGTCGGGAAAATTTGCAGCTAAGTGATTGCGAGAGAGCTGATCAAAGCAACACAATCGCTAGACGATCAATCCACTAACTTACTTCAACCTCGATGCAAGATGGTGAAAGACCATCCACCGAACTTGTCATTGGAACTATAAGAAAGCGTCAAAATAAGATCCAACTCAACAAGAAGCTATGTTCACATGCTTTATCTCACAAATAGAGCCTAAAGATGTGTTACAAGCATTGATGACACACATTGGATTCAAGCTATGCAAGAAGAGTCAATCGGTTTGAAAGAAATAAAGTATGGGAGTTAGTTCAAAGACCCACCCATCAAAATGTTATTGGTACTAAATGGGTGTTCGAAACAAGATGAACGAGGAGGGTTCGGTGGTAAGAAACAAAGCAAGACTAGTAGCCAAAGGATATTGCCAAGAAGAAGGAATAGATTTTGATGAAACATTTGCTCTCGTAGCAAGATTGGAAGCTATAAGGATGTTTCTTGCTTATGCACTCACAAGAATTTTATTGTATATCGATGGATGTAAAAAGTGCATTCCTAAATGGTTTATTGGAAGAAGAAGTGTATGTTGAACAACCTCCGGATTTGAGCAGAAGACTCTTGGAGATAAAGTATACAAACTCAAGAAAGCTCTGTATGGATTGAAACAGGCACCCGAGCATGGTATGATACTTTGTCACAATTCCTAATCGAGAATGGATTCACAAAAGGAAAAGTAGATAGAACACTTTTCGTAATTCAAGACAAGAAGAGCATACTTGCTTGTTCAAATATATGTGGATGACATCATTTTTGGATCCACAAACAAAGAGCTATGTGAAAAATTTTCAAACCTCATGCAAAGCAAATTTGAAATGAGCATGATGGGAGAGTCGACATTCTTCCTTGACTCCAAGTAAAACAAATGAAGGATGGAACCTTCATAAGTCAAACAAAATACACCGAGATTTAATGAAGAAATTTGGTATGGAGGAGAAGTCTTCTCAGAAAATACCGATGAATACATCACCAAAATGGACATGGATGCGGATGGCAAGCCTCGTAGATCAAACAAGATACTGAGCACTTATTGGATCATGGCTTTATCTCACAAAGAAGCGGCCGTACATCACCTTTGGCTTTGTAGGTGTATGTGCGAGATTTCAATCGCTCCAAAAGAGAGCCATATGACAAAGAATGCTAAGAGGATTTTGAGATATTTGAAAGGAAGCCAAGAAGTTGGCTTATGGTATCCAAAGGAAGGTGGATTCAAGCTAATTGGTTATTCGACTCGACTATCTTTGGATGCAAGAGTTGACAGAAGAGCACTTCAGCACATGTCAAATGCTTGGAAATAGGCTAATTTCCTGGTTTAGCAAAAAGCAAAATTCAATAGCCACCTCTACAAAGCAAGAATACATAGTCATGCAAGGGGGCATCACAGCCCAAATCCTATGGATGAGGCAAAGAAATGAGAGACTATGAAGTTGAAGAAAAGGAAATTCCAATCATGTGTGATAACACAAGTGCAATTGCAATCACTCGAAATCCCGTGTTGCACTCAAGAACAAAGCATATCGATATCGATATCACTTCATAAGAGATAATGTTGAAAAGAAGGACATCATCTTGGAATATATTTCAACCGATAAACAGGTTGGGTCGACATATTCACAAAACCATTATGTGAATCAAGATTTGAAGAACTCAAGCATGACTTAGGGTTAATTGAAATGTGGAAATGACACTCGAAAGACTTAAAGAAAAGAAATGAAACACAAAAAGAGAGAAAGGATCAATTCTCAAAATCACTAAATGAATCAGCCATGTCGGAAAGACAACTATATCGAATTAGTCGACAAATTGAGTCACCGAGAGAATCTGTGACTAAAGAGTTAAATCAAATAAGGGATAAGCTGAGTTATTTATGAGCAAAGTGACAAAAACGCAGTCGTTTTACTAAGCGGGAATGTTTTTAAGAATGACGCCAAAGATAATGATGATGTGTACGGACAAAAAGCCGCATACCAAGCTTATGATTGATATAAATGCTGCCGCATTAAATTCGAGACATTAAATGCTAATCGGCGTGCAAAATCTAAGCTTTTTGATTTCGATCACATTTCAAAATCACCGCACGCCTTTTAGAAACCATACTTAAACCATTTTCGTCTGTTTTCTCTCACATATTACCAAAACGGTTCATTTCTATCTCAGAAGCAAAGGCAAAACTTTCTCAAAACCCTATCAATATTCAAATCAACTTCTAAGTTTCTTTTCGTGAAATACTGAAAAATGGCATCAACTTATGATTTCGCTGTTAGGGAAGCAAATCCACACTGGGTCTCATGTGGATTTCGAGGGAATGGTCAAACAGGGGTCCGATGACGCCCTCATAAAGAAAATCGCTGAAAAGCTCGAAACGTCCGGGCTGAAACCATTTCTGACGATGGAGTTCTCGATGACCTATGTGGAAGAGGTCGCACAGTTCTACGTGAACGCTGAGATTCACGATGAGGGGATTAAATCCTCTGTTCATGGGAAGGAGTTCATCATCTCTCGCCAAGGATCTGGCGTAACACCACTACTACGGAAGGAGCACCGAAATCAATGAAGCCGACGTAGACTTGGCCGCTTCTTGGAAGGAAGTAGCCAAGACCGACTATGCTTTGAAAAGATAGTCTACACAAAAAAAAGGGGCCTTGAAGGAGGACTACCACAAATGTTGGACATAGTTGCCAAATGCATAGACATCAAATTTGGCGGCTTTGACCAACCGTTTAAAGCAAAACCGATCGTAATGGCCGCGATCATTGAAGAAAAGCAAGTAAATGGCGGGCTGAGTTTGTATACAAAGACTCGCCAAAATGTAGGAACAAATCCTTCAAGGAGAATGGTGCATTTGGAGGATCCCCGGGATATGGCCTGTGATTGGCCGGTGATGGAGGTGAAAGGAGTCCTCTTTCGACATGGAAAGGCGTTCCATGTAAACAAGAGGATGTTCGAGATCAAACCTCTCTCGGCGCACGAAGAGCCCACGCCAAGAGAGCGATACAAGTGAGGGGGAATCACTGACCACAAGATACAATCTGCTTCCTCTCCACCAAAGAAGAAAGTGCCCCTGCAATGCTAAGAGAATCATTGCCCCTGCAGCCTAAGAAAAACAAATCTACTCCTGTCCCCATGCCGAGTCGCCGCCCCCAGCTGTGTCTCCCCGCCTCTGCAAAGAAGAAGCCCGAGAAGGAACCTCAAATACCTTCTCCCTATTATCAAAAAGAGGAGAACTGATAAGCCAAGACGGCTGCTCCTCGAAGAAAACACCAAAGACGCCCCCGCCGCCCAGACTCGGAAGACACTCTCTCCGAACTGAAATCCTCTCTCCGTACGAACTAAGAGACGAAGAAGAATCATCAAGCAATCCGAACTTGAAAAACCGGCCGAGTCACCACCACCGCAATGACACCGAGATCGCCGGAGAAGTAGGAGAAGTAGAGTCTCCAGATAATATTGATGAAACAAAAGTCTCTGAAGGCGATCAATGAGGCAAATCAAGACCACCGTAGTTCGAACAAATGAGACACAAGAAAGAAGCCGAAAGAGATGATGATGTGATGATCCTATCCCCATTTTATCCAGACATCCAAAATCATCTCATGCGAGAGTGGATGAAGTGGAAATTGAGTCGATCCAGGAACAGTTCCAACGGCCGAGTTTATCGAAGAAGAAGAGGAACCGATGAACTTTCTTGGAGTGACCACTTTGTGGTCCAAGCATTGGATGAAGAAAAATCGCACGATATCTTGCAGATCTTCAAGGACAAGGAGAAGGAGAGACAGCAGAGGAAGGCGAGGCACGTGAGAAGGCTAGCATCCGCCCGCCTATCACCGCACCCGTAACACACACATCATCTCCTTGACGTCTTATCGATAGTGATGAGGATCGACCCCCCGCCGCCACGAGTTGAAGAGTTGCAAATGCAGCAAGCAATGCACGAATCCGCATTCTTCATGAGAAAAGAATGATGGAGGGACCGGAGAGTCCTCCAAAACACACCGAGTTGGACCCAATGGGAGTGGTGCGATATTACGATTGTTCTTGCCACCACTTCCCTCACTCGGAAGAAGGAATTAAGGAATCGGCGATGAAACGGGTTAGTGGGGACCCCATCGAGCTAACCCCTAATGAAGGTGTCTTACCACCTTTTGACTACTGAACATTCAAAAGAGAAACAGCCGGGAGTTTGGAGACAAGTGACCCCATTCCAAGTCACTCACTCGGTGCGCCACCGAGGAAACTCCCTCCACCGGCAGCAAGGTCGGAGGATGTTGCAGATGACTCCACAACGAATCTAGGAGGCGAAGTGGAGAAAGTACAAACACAAAATACACAAAGAAGTTGCCATCAACGAAGCTCGGCGATTGAGACTGTCTCACTGAGAGGTGCCAACCGCTCTAAAATGCTAATGACGCCGATGCGAAAATGAGGCACAAGAAGAACAGCCAGGAGTTAACACTGGGGCGATGAAAGTGCAATCCATGGGGTTGAGACTCCAATGGATGCCACCACGTGAAGACCCTAAGACAAATGACACCGTCGAAAGGGAGGTCCAGCCTCGCCTCGCGCTTGAGACTGCAGAGGTAATGAAGGCCAACGGAGGTTGAGACTTCCTGGTAAAGAAGTCAAGTAGAGAATATCCCTCCCGCTATCATTGATCCATCCTCGAAAAGGAGATTAGCACACTTCACGACTCCCAGATAATCCCGATGTAACTTTTCGGGATCGGAAGAAGACGATGAAGCCGAGTCATCCCCTCGTGACTCGATCCAAAAGACTCGCCAAGGATGTTCCAACCACGAGCAAGTCGACCTCAAGACCACTCGTCAAACTTTCAATTTTGATGATGAGCCACCCATGGAAATCTCATCATCGTCCGATGACGCTCGATAAGGCCGAGGACTCACAACTCAATTGGAAAAACCAAATTTGAGACCGAAGCGAAGTTGCTGAGACAAAGAGGCTCAAAAAGGTCGGGTCAACTTCACAATGCACCCCACCGAACAGAGTCCATGCGTAGGCTCCCCAAGCTACAAAGCAGTTCGACTCCACAGGAACTTCACGCGCACCTCTTATCATCGAACAAATCCCGCTTGCCCGTGATGATTCCTTTGTAGAATCATTTCCCTTCTCTCTCGGAGGTACCCGACCTCCCGAAGAGTCGAAAAATGATCTCGTGCGCTTCCACGCACTGACATCCTGTCATTCCATCGTATACCATCATTCCAAATGACTATGATTTTGACGCTGTTGGCCATCACCGCAATGAGGGAATAAATGAAGTTCGGGAGGTGTTCAAAGCATTATTTGCGAAATTGAACGGGATGGAGAGGCACCAGGCCTCGATGGACATGAGATCGATAACAGAGATGCCAACCTTTATCGCTGACTTGAGAGGCATAATAGTCGAATCGGGGAATGGTGGCACCAAAGAAAGAAACAATGCGTGTGGAACAAGCTAGATATTTCGAACATTGTTCAACAAGCTGCTGGTCCGGAGAGTTGAGAACGCTAATGCAAAGACAAAATTGAGAGAACACATTGAGCACATGCATGAATCTCACACTCGCCGAGATAAAGTCTGCTGCGTGAACAAAATAAGAATGAGCTCCTGCGTATGGAAGAAAACATGGATAGAAAATTCACCTTCTTATGGCCGAGATGAAGTTGCTTAAAGTCAATCCAACGCTACTCGCTCGAGTTTCGTCAAAGATACACCACAAAGAGACTCAAAGCATAACTCGACTATCGCCAGACTCGACTTTACGCTTGCTAGTTTGTTTTTTCCAGGGGTTCCTCTCTCCTTTTGATGATGACAAAAAGGAGGAAGAGGAATACCTTAAAGCGCTAAAGAGATCCGAAGGTCGAAAAGGAGGAGAAAATGTGAAGGGAAAGACAAATGAGGAAGTTACAAGGAAAAGAAAGGAAAATCTGTTGAGGGGGAAGAATCGAGAGATGTGACCTTAATGATTGCACAAACCCCCAACAAGGTCTTGTCACAAAATGATATTATCGCAGAAAGAAACTCCCAGATGACTTCTGCCACTCCAACACTCTGCTTGCATCTATGGTCAAAAGAGAAAGACATGAAGCGGGGATGGAGGAAGTGGAAGGAAAGTTGAATGCCCGAGTTATGGACATCTTGAAACAACATGGAGGCATTCCAAAGAGAAGAGACACTTATGCCATCTCGGATGTCGGGACCGAGCCAAGATCAGTTGATGAATTTAAAACGCCGCATCCAAGGATACTTAGCAAACATGTCTATGGCTCAAGCCTGGGACTTGTATCTTGGGAAAAGGGTCTCACGTTATGTGAAGAAGGCGACAGCAAAGAGAGTACCTGCAATCACTCTGCTGGTCACTCCGCCGGTCACTCACCGAAAGAAGAAGACCCCAAAGACAATACACGCCCGAGGGAAGAGGAAGAAGTAGTGGTGGAGGAAGAGGTTTTAGACCTAGGCCTCCGCCAAAAACATTGAGTACATAGATCCAGGCAAGAAAGGAGGGATCTCTTGGGCTGGTCTTGACCAAGTAGCCAATCTGCAAGTGGCAGAACAATGCCGAGTATGTGAAAAGAATCGAAGAAGAAAATAAAAGACAAACTCAGCTATGGGAGGAGAGACAAGAGAGATTAAGAAGAGATGAAGTCGCCGGAAGGCATATGAAAAGAAGAAGAAGAAAGCGGTGAAGATGAGAAAAAGAGAAGAAGACCGAATGATGACGTAACTCAAGAAGATGAAAGAAGGAGGTAGTGAAGGAGATGAAGTGTTGTTGTCCACCCCTTCATGTATTTTACTATGTAAATACATACTATGTAAGTCTTCTATAATAAATCTGTAAATTCTCTAATTTTTTGCGTAGACATAAATGTTTGCTTTGATACACCTTGTAAACAAATTGTTGTAAAAGAACAAGAATGTTATGATCAATAAAAGGATTGATTCTACGCATACATTCTTTGTGAATGCACTATCTGTATGTATCTTTGCTATTTACATGTTGAATTTTTTAAGTTTTGGCATCATCAAAAAGGGGAAATTGTTGGGAAATTTATTGTTTAGATTTTGATGAATGCCATGTAAAACTTAGAATAGGAAGTTGGCACCCCATTTTTGTTGTAAACTCGCATTGTAACAAATATGGCTGGTCAAGCCGAGTTAAGTCGGCTATGCCTAAACATGCAAGAAGACAACCGGAGACTAGAAGGAAGACTCACCGCAAGACAAATTTGAGTATGGCAAAGAAGAGAAGACGGAACTCGATCAAGGTGCGGTTGAGATGCAATCGAGTAAAGTATCGCCAAGTCAACTCAAGATAGCCAAGTCTCAAGTTGAAGTGACATAAGAGTCATTCAATGATTGAAAGTCGACTCTAAGTCACCTGGGAAAGCAAGGAAATGCAACAAGTCGAGATAATCAAAGAGATCCGTTTGTACGTAAATCAAGAGAATTACTTAAACAAATAATACCTTTCTCAAGTTCTCGGTCCGAGCGTGCAAAGGAATGAACCAATGGGAAGCACTACACCATGTCGAACTCGAAAAGTCAAGAACAATTCATACGAGGAAGTGGCAATTCCAAGGATCGCAACAAGATAAGCCAACGACCACAAGTGACTTTCAAAAATAAGCCTATCTCTTCAACGGGCAAATTTTTGAAAGATCACTATAAAAGGCTGAGGAATGACTCTGAGAAAAGAGATTTTGATTACCTGAACCAAAAACATTCAAGCTAATATCTGAACTGTAATCAAAATATTCTCAAAATCATTCAAGTTTAATCCTCAAGCCTACACTACGAAGAAAATCAATCCAACACTCACCGTGAAGGAAAGATAGCTTCAATCAGTTGAAGAGGAAACTTTAGAAGAAAAGGGGTCTACTTTCCACGAAGGATTGTAGGAAGGTTTAAGGTCGAACCAGTCTCGAGTTTTTGGAGGGCTTCGTGATCAAATCCAAAGAGCTTGAGCAAGTGAGTAGTAGCAAGCAAACCTACCCTGAAGAAGCCGAGTCGGACGAGAAGCCACCGAGTGACCAAGGCATCTCCAGATCGAGTCCCAAGGATCAAGTCACCGTGTGTGATCAAGACTTGTATCCGGACTACCACCACTTTGTATATCTTGATCAATACTTAGTGGATTCCTCCAGGAGTTGGTGAAGAGAGGAGTAGAAGAATTACCCCATCTTCGAACCTCTATAAAAACTTATCGTGTCATTTACATGTCAGCATTTTAATTCTTGCACTTTAACTGTTTAATTCTGCTGATAAATTTGCTATCCACTTGATAATTTCTAAGTACTAACACCAAGTGTTAAATCTTTACTAAATCATTTTTAAGGGTGTAAAGTCTTCCACTGAAAACAAACCACAGTTGAGCTAATTCAGTCTTAACAGCTGAGTTACTCTATCAACAAAATCGATCAGTCCGTTGAGTGACTAACTCTCCTGATTAACTAAATTGGATGTCCACCAAGGACACAGCCGTATAAGTGTCAACTCTGAACTTTTAAAAGGACTAAATCGAAAATTCGGTAAGGTTTATTCAACCCCCCCTTCTAAACCTTACACTCACACCCCTTGGGACCTACAGACATAATTGGTAAACCGTATCTCCCCGTTTAAATATGCATTTTATTTTGTTATTATGCATGTTCTTATTTGTGCCTTAATTGTCAAAATGATTTTTCAATATATTTTTAAAGAGATCTTCTACATATTTGTGTTTTTAAAATTTTTTTGAAAAGGAGACCTTGTATGATGCTTATAAAAACTCTTGTGCATTTACTTAGATTATAGTTTTATAATCTCCTATGGATGCTTATGGCATAATCATACTTGTGACGCATATTATTTATATCCTATACTTGTATCATGTCGCTTTGTGCAAAACTTGTTTAAGAATTGTGTAGGATATATTTATCTTCTTCAATGGCTATTTATGTCATAATATGTCAAGAGGAGCATAAACTATCGAGGTACGTTCATCATTGGTACTCATCTTATAGACTCGATATATTTGTGTCATATGCCTATGTGCTTGCATTTTAAGATATTTCATAGTATCTCATACAAGTGCCATTAAAAGGATTTTTCGATTTTTGAAAGGCACTATTCGATAAAACTTGTATTATCCGAGTTTTATAAAGGATTATAATTTGTTTTGATAAAAACATTTGATTTTCATCCTTATCTTAGAATTATGCATTTGATTGCTCATATTCATTCTTGTTAAAATTATTGTTCAAATGCTTCTTTTAAATGAGGTCTCAACTATATGCTCTCGGATTTTCAAATTTCAAAAGAGACCTTATATAGCTTCCTATAAGCTTATTTGAACTTATATGCAGTGGCGGACGCAGGATTCGGGACTTGGGGGGGCGAAATCTATTTTGAAGACCTATATATGAATTTTTTTCAAAATTTTGGGGGGGCAAATATAATTTTTCATAAGTATAGGTATATTTTTAAAATAAAACACAAGTAGAAAAATCAATTTTTGAAAATTTTTGGGGGGGCAGTGGCCCATACTTGCCCCCCTTAGTTCTGCCTCCGCTTATATGTTTTATGAAACTCTTGATGATTTGTTTGAAAGCATAGTATGTGTTACTTGTTATTGTATCTCTACTATTCGATATTACTATGCTCTTGTGCAAAGATATCTTGTTGATTTTGCAGAAATTGTTTGATATTTTGGAACAAGTTTGATGACCAAAGGGAGGTTAATAGCTCAAAGGTAATGTCAAGAAGAAGGTAATGGATTTTGATGAAACATTTGCATCCGTAGCATGTTTTTGAAGCTATTCGCATTTTACTTGCTTATTCTTGTTTTAAGAAAATTTCAAGCTTTACCAAATGGATGTTAAATCCAATTTTCTAAATGATTTTATCCAAATAGAAGTCTATGTAAAACAACCCGGGTTTAAAAAATTTTCTAGGCCAAATGATTTTTATAAAAGGCCTTATATGTTTAAAACAAGCACCCCGTGTACGGTTTGATAGACTTAGCTATTTTTTTTGCAAAATAATTTTATAAGAGGTAAAGTTGACACTACTCTCTTTGTTATTGAAAAAAAGGGCAAGATTGCTTATTAGTGCAAATTTGAGTTGATTTGGTGCTACTAATGAATGTTTGTGCAAGATGTTTTCTAAGTTAATGTTAGATGTATTTGAGATGAGCATGATGGGGGAGCTTAATTTCTTCCTTGGACTTCAAGTTAAACAATGCCAAGAAGATTGTTATATTTCACAATCAAAGTATACATAAGTACCTTTGAAGTAGTTAAGCATTGAAGAAGGAAGAATCATCTCAACCTCTATGGCTACCAATGTAAAGATTGACAAAGGTTGAGGAAGGCATATCGGGTGACAAACAAATTCGAGGTATGTTTATCTTCGTTTATTACTCTTTTAGACTCGACATTCTCTATGTCTTATGTCTATATGCTCGACTTCAAAACTATCCCAACGAATCTCATTAAAGTGTCATTAAAAGAAATTTTCAAATATTTGAAAGACACTTCTTCTTATGACTTGTATATCCAAAATTTCAAAAAACGTTCATATTTGTAAAATTGCTTTTGGTGATGAAAAACTTGGCTTGATTACATTTACAAGGGCTATATATATCTTCTTCAATTTTTGACGTCCGCCAAGTGTTCGATAAAACGTTTCAATGAAAAATTCATCACCTACATGATTCTCTCGATTTCAAAAGTCTTATATATTTATAGAGATCATGTTTTGCAAACCAAATGAGTTTTCATAAGCTTCTACAAGTCATATGATCGACTTTTCCCTCCTATTTGGTTTATAAGCTTCAATGTTCAAATAGCTCGATACATCGGATAAGTTGCGTACTTTGATATGATATTATGATGTTTTTATCGTGCTAACATTCTTTTTGATGATTCCAAAGGGGGAGAAACAGGTTATAAGCTTATTAGCTCAAAGAAGCTAAAATAAGCTCGAGAAAAGAAGCTATAAGCTGTGGCTATTAGAAGCCATAAGTTGTGGATTATACTTAGTCCATTTGATGTATTATGGACTCATATTCATGTCTAATGATGTTTTGTGACAGGGGGAGCTTATAAGCTTTTGATTCTTAAGCTCTTATTGTAAAAGCTAAGCTTTTAGCTTTTGGTTGATTGCCTCTTTATTATGCTTGTTGATAGGGGGAACTTGCGCTAATATTTGGAAAAATTTACTCCCTTATTTGATTGCTTTTTATTTTGGAAATTTGGTCGCTTCTAAATGGTTAGATGTTTTTTACCGGAAAATCGTTTTTGATTTTAAAATTCGACCTCTCAATATTTCTAAAAATTATTTTGGTTTGTAATCATCAAAAAGGGGGAGATTGTTTGATAAATGGTTTTATCATGATTTTGATGATTTTGTTTTTATACCAAAACAATGTTTAAAAATGTTGTCCAAATACTCTCGATTGTTTTAAAATGTTTTCACTAATTTTTCGGAGTATTTCTTGAAGTTTATTTTCGATAAAAGTTGGACAACACTTCCATTTCTCGTTGGACCGGTCACCGTATAGGGCAACCCGTGCCTGGAGATGTGTTTTGATACAGAAAATGCGACGGGAGTAAAATAGCAGAGGTCAACCGGTCGACCAGGGCGTCGACCGGTCTACACCCCTGTCGACCGGTACCTGGGATTGCTTGTTTGAAACAGAAAGCCCTGACTTGTTTTTTGAGGATGGTCGACCGGCTGGGCACAGGGTCGACCGGTCGGAACCCCCATCGACCGATCGCCCTGTGTAAAGTTATGTTCTTATTTTCTAACGTCTATTTGTGCGCGACCGGTCGCCCTAATGTTTGACAGCAAAATTCTAACCGTTGTGCAGCAGACAGCTTTTCCTTAATTTGTGGGATTGATTTCTAACAGCTATAATCTTGATTTTAATTGCAATTGTTTTTGTAGAAATCAGTTCCCAAGAGAAGCCTATCAATGATCAATCATCTCCTATAAATAGAGGAAGATTTGAAACAACACAACAAGAGAGAATACTACAACACAATAAGATACACTCAAGCAAACATATTTGTTCTTCATTGTTATTATTCTTGTTGTAATAGCCTAAGGTCTTTCACTTTCACATCTTGAGGTCTAGGCTTATTTCTTGATTACACTTGCACTCATGATTGTAATATTCATTATCGAGTTGTAATCTTGATTTTGGGTTATCATTCTACACAAGATATCCTTGTGAGTGTTCTTGTGGTAAGAACACACTTGTATGATCTAGGTGATAGGTGCAAGAAGATTGTGGTGATCTTCTTATTGAGGTGTTGAAGAATTTGGTATTCTTCAAGGTTAAAGATTGTGGTAATCTTCACAAGGTGCCGTTGGAGATTGTGGTAATCTTCAAGAGAGATTGTGGTAATCTCAAAAGTGGTGTTGAAGAAGAGTGTGGTGCTCTTCAAAGTGATATTGTAAGGTGTTGTATTAATTTTGGTAATTAATAAAATCTTTTTTTCTTTTTGAAATCCATCCCGGATATATACTGGGGTGGTAGAGGATTAGGCCCTAGGTGGGTTGAACCTCTATAAATCGACGCGTGTTGTTTACTTCCCGCACATTTACTATTGTCTTGGCTTGTTTGATTCGAAAAAGAGGGCTAAATCGAGAAAATGGAGATAATTTATTCACCCCCCTCTAGATTATCGTAGCCGCTTGGACTTACAATAACATCCGAAGCAGCACCTTCAGCAACATCTGCAGTTGTTCCAGATGTGATAACACCAGAAGTCACATCTCCAGCAACATCTGAATACAATCTTTTCTTTAGACTTCCATCTATCCTTTCTTCACAAGGATACATATTTTCAAAGAATATAGCATTCCTTGACTCAATTATGGTACCAACTGTCATTTCCGGATTTTCTGACTTATGTACCATAAAACGATATGCACTACTGTTAAGTGCATAACCAATAAAAACACAATCAACCGTTTTAGGACCGATTTTAACTTGCTTTGGTTCAGGTATTGCAACCTTAGCCAAACACCCCACACTTTAAGGTATTTATAAGAAGGCTTACGATTTTTCCACAATTCGTAAGGAGTCTTATCTTTTCCTTTAAGTGGGATTTTATTCAATATGTAGTACGCTGTTAAAACAACTTCCCCCCACATATTCTGAGTTACTTTATTCAACTTCGGATTACCCCAGAACTTACACATCTCATGGTCTTAGCATTATAATGCTTTTCGTTGTTCTATTACTATTAGAACCTTGTTCCAACAATATTGTTAGAACCTCGTTCAAATAAATTTCAGAACCTTGTTCCGACAATTCTGTTCAAACCATTTTACCGAGAGTGTGACCTTAAATGTGGTCACATCTTCGGCAACATTTCAGACCTCACTTGGTTCTGAAACTGCCTTCGGTGTTAGAGCCCTTTTGGCATCACCTCAAACCGTACTTGGTACTGTGTTTGCCTCTGATGTAACAACATTTTTTGGCAACACCTTCTGCAATTGTGGTTCAGCGTCTGCCTTAGATGTTACCACATCTCAGACTACATCTTCTGTCACATCTAAATCTGCAACTTAGCTTGAAAGCCAAAATTATGACAGAAAGTGTGGTCATACCCCCACAATTGTTGGATTCGTTAGAATTCATAAAAAGTATTCCAACACACTTTTCTCGAGTCTCTAGCAAGACTTTCATGGATTTAGCTTTCAGACCTTCGATTGCTTTCTTCGATTTTCAATCGAACAATCAGGCCACTAATCCAATTTCCTTCCAGTTATGCATTTAGGAATTCACGAAAATTTTCCAACCTGGTAACAACATCTTAACGATGTAAACCATTTGGAATTTTTTTATTTAAACGACATCCCTTCAGCACGAATATCATGCGGGATCAGTTGAAACTTTTAGACTAGTTTCAACACATTTTTGGATTCTTGGAATCATCCATTTTTCAATCCAAAAAATCTAGAGATAACGAACCTCTTGGAAATCACATCCTCATTTCGTATTTCTTTTCAACATATAAACATTTTGGAAAACATCCTCAGTTCATATCAACCACACAATACATACAGTAAAGTGTACAACTAAGTCTTTTAAAGACAAAGTTACGGCATAGGATATCACCATCCTAGCCCCATGCTTCAAACGCAACGCTGCGTTTCAAAGAATAACTACAATTCCAAAGAAACCACTGGAAGGTCTTTTGTCATCCATCTTCAAGCTTAGGTTTTGTTTCTCCTCGCCATCGTGAAGGTACGATATTTGTCTCGCGATTGTTGAATTACAATGTGTTTACAACGGGAAATGCCTTCAACAATGGCCTTACAAAATATAGAAACAAAAATTACAACTTGAAGCAAAATCTAACTATTACAAGTCTTAAATGGACTCCAACTCCAGAAGCATGAATCTGACAAAACTTGAAAAAATAAAAGCCGAGTCGAGTAGAACTTTATCCGCAAGACAAATACGTCCCGGCTAGTGCTCACGGTTTGACGTAATGTCCCCAAAGATAAAACGACTTAACCTCCTCTGTGTACAGTAGTACCACTGACACAAAGACACCTTTCGAACTCGAAGGTGCGAGAACTGGCTTGCTTGACTCAGAAAATGCAGAAAAGGAAGATGCAGCGAGAGATGTGACGACAGATGTGATGACATTCGGGATAACATCCTCTGAACAAAATAAC
This sequence comes from Rehmannia glutinosa, assembly GCA_016081115.2. Classification (NCBI taxonomy): domain Eukaryota; kingdom Viridiplantae; phylum Streptophyta; class Magnoliopsida; order Lamiales; family Orobanchaceae; genus Rehmannia; species Rehmannia glutinosa. The sequence goes on from CM071928.1 coordinate 47,126,612, forward strand.
TTTCTGCAGAATATTTTCTAACTCTCTCTCTTTCTCCCTATTTCCCATGTTCTCCTTAATCCGAATCTGAATGCAAGCTAAGCATATATATGTTGCAATTTCCAACACTTGGAGGAGATTTAATGATAGAAAATGGGCAATTAAAACCAAATGTAACTCCAAGAGTTACAAATCACATTATGACCACTATCTAGGAGTTACAAACTCCAAGAGACATACATGAACCTGGACACCTCCAATGTCCAGATACATCAGGCCCAACACTCACTTGAATTTGGGCCAGACCCATTTTCGAGTGACAAAACTAACTGAACCGGAACCCGAGCCCAAAGAGTCGGGTCGGTCCAAGGCCTATTTGTGATCATATACTTGTGTTATAGTATAACCAACCAATAACACCTTCTAGTATTTTTATACTAGGATAAATTATGTCCATTCGCGTGGCCAACTTCGTGTATTAATTTCTCATTCATTACCCAAAATTTGGTTTTGAGAAATACAAAATACTACGAACATCTACTTAAAAGGTAGATTAACAATTCACAATTTAATTCCTCCAAAATTAAATTTTTAGCCACCGAAAATTTGGTGAGTCGGTACAACACCCACTTTATCAAAACTAAATTTCCAACAATCTCCACTCTCGATTTCTCTAAACTCCGACTCCAAGTCATTGATTTAGGGAACAATAGCTCTTGCTTCTCGCTTATGTACACCCGTGGATCATGGCGATGTCGGTAGCTTATCCGTTGCTCGAGGAGATCAAGCTCAAGCGCATGGTGGTGACGGATGAGAGTCTGGAGCTGATAGCCAGATCGTTTAAGAATTTTAAGGTTTTGGTGCTCTCGTCTTGCGAGGGGTTTACGATGGACGGTCTGGCCTCGATTGCTGCTAATTTCAGGTTATTAATTGGAAAATGAGATACTGTGTTTTCTGTTGTATTTTATTAGTCTTGTTTTTTCTGATTGTATGATGAAGGTAAGTTTGTTTCGACGAGATTCAGGGGAAATGCCGAAGGGAAGAATAAAGTTATAGTTTTGTTCAGTGTTCGAGCTGAATGTCTTTAGTTAATTTTCTGCCAATGTGGTAACTTTTTTGAGATTTTATGAGTTTAATGTTTAATCTAGCACTTGAATAAAAGGTTTAAGCCTGCACTTCTGCATCTTGAAGGAGTGAACGTTTATGTTTCTGCTTTAGCTTGAGTATTTACAATTCTTTTTCTTCTCATTTTAAAATTTCAGTGATATCTTGCCAGCAGAATATTAGATCACAAAATGAAGTGGGAGAATTCTGCTTCAGAGTATTCCAGGTCAGTCTTTTTTTCCCATGCTCTGTGTTTTTCTCTGTTTTCATAATATAGAGGAGGTGTAAACGAATCGAATAGTGCCAAACATAATATAGTTCAAATTTGTTTGAATTTTTTTCAAACTTTGGAATGTTTGTTTTTGAATTTTCATCAAGCTTGAACGAGCTCTAACATAATCGAGGCAAAACGAATCAAGATCGAGTATTTTGATGCTTTTTGCACATACATTTTCTTTCGTTTACTAATCAATCAAACCCGAGTTGAGCTTTACATGTCACTATGTTTAACAAATCGAGCTTTTTAGATATTAGATTTTGAATCGAGTATCGAGCAATTTGATTTGTTTCATAAAATTTAGGAAGTCTTTGGTGTATTCTTCTGAACAGAATGAATTGCTTTTTGTTCTTCTCATGATTCATTAAATTGGCTGTTTTTGAAGGTGCTGAACTATACCGAACAGATTAGTAAGAACACTTGCAAGGACTTGCAAGTTCCACGTGGAACTCAAATTGCCCGTATATTGGATATAATGCAATACAAATCAGAATATTCAACTAGATGCACCTCAAGGGGGCATATAGTAGTGCTTATAAATACAGCTCAATTTCAAGCCTTCATTCCCTAGGATGAACACAACTTCTTACAAGTGTTTTCCTCTCTAACAGAACTACTTAATTCTCTTTCTCAAAAAATCCCTCTTATTTCTATCTTTCTCATACTTTTCACTTAAAAAGTATCACTTTTCAACACTTTTTACATCAGTTTCTTAAAGAAAACCGATGTAAAACTTAAAAGGAAAAACAAAAATGTAAGGAAAAGGAAGCGTTGGCAGTTTTTTTGAGAAGGCTAAGCCTTACATAGCCATAATTTCATTGCAATTTGGATATGCTGGAATGAATATTATTACAAAAGTTTCTCTTAATAGAGGCATGAGCCACTATGTGCTAGTGGTTTATAGACATGTCTTTGCCACTGCAGTTATTGCACCTTTTGCTCTAGTACTAGAAAGGTGACTTTAATTAGAAACTCAGTATTTTTTCAGTTTTATTTAATAAATAAAGTGTCATTCATCTTTTTATTTACTTTTTTTGTTTTCAATTTCACAGGAAAGTGAGGCCAAAGATTACATTTAAAATTTTCTTGCAGCTGTTTGTGTTGGGACTTCTTGGGTAAGTGCCAACATGCAATATATACATATAGCCCCATCATAAGTTAGAAATTTATGTAACAAAAATAACCTAAAGTTTGATTTATTATTTGGAATTTTTGTCACAGGCCTGTGATTGATCAAAACTTCTACTATGCTGGACTGACGTTCACTTCCCCAACTTTTTCATGTGCCATGAGTAACATGCTCCCTGCAATGACAAGGATTGGTTCAAAGGCTCAATCCTCATCATTGCTACCCTTGCCTGGGCTTTTTTCTTCATCCTTCAGGTCTCATATTACATTATTACTCCACTATCGTCCCTAGAGTTTAGTCTAATTACAAAAAAAATCCAGTTATATATCTTTCAAAATTACAAATACCCCTCAAAATGTGCAATTTGTGGGTAGAAGATCACATGTTTGGATAGTGGTGATTTTAGTTTTGAGGTAAGTAATTGTTACATGGAGTTTTCTTCGTGTGATCTTGCAAATTCAATTATGAATGATGTGTAAAAATCTTGTTTCAATTTTGATAGTGGTGATTTTAGTTACATATAAGCATTATATACTTGTTGTATGGGCTAATTTCTTTTTTGATGGCTTCACAGGATTGTTTTGTTCTTCCGGACGATTATTTCCGGCAGCTACCGAGGATCTTCGGCTGGATGTAAGTTTAATTTTAGAGGAAATATGCTATGTTTATTTTTAGTTGGTACTCAAAGTAGCAAAGGAAGCCTCTGTAGTATTTGGTGTTTATTCGTATTCATTGTGTTATGGAGTTGTTTAGTTTTAGTGATCTTGGATCTTGTTTGGTTCTTTGCTGTTTCTGAAATTCTTGATTAGGTTAATCATGTTTTTTCTTACTTCAGAAATTGCACATGTGGGAGTTTGGTATCTATTGTGTTGTTTCTGCTGATTTTTGCTTTTTTACTCAAGGACGATGATGATCTATCATAGTAAATTAAAACAACTATATGAGTGCTTGCAAACATTAAAAAAAAAGTGATTCTCGGCTTATAATTGCAAAAAGCAACTATTTTTTCCATCTAGAAGCTGAAAATCACTTTTTTTTAGAGTATGCAAACACTACCTAAATCTGTTTGCTTATTGCAAAATGCAGTTTAGGAGCGTGCCGAAAACGATATGTTAGGTGACAATCTAAAGTTTTAGACATCTAAAAAAGGGAAAGAAAGTAATTAAGTGAAATGTGAAAGTATTTGCTATCTTTAGTTATGTAGTTTGTCTTTTTATTGAAATACAATGATCATCCTTCCTTCAGAAAGAAAAACTGATGATGATAGTGAGAATTTTGTAAGTAAAAAGAATTGAAGAAAGAACGATAATATTATCAGTAGTTGTGCTTTTTCGAGGTTCGTGATGTTAGCATGATTTTCCAGATTTATTCTTGATTGTCTCTCTTATGTGTTAAATTTCCATTAGAAACGTGTAACAATGTGATGGATTTGTAAAAATCCTTTGCTCTGCTATATCAGTAACAGGGGATTATTTCATACTAAGATTTGTGGGCTCATATGCAGACATTGTGCTATATTATATAAATATATATATTGTTTGCACCAATGAATATGAGTAATATGATCATGATCTCTGAATATGTACAAAGATGTGCATTTTTATGGGAACATAGTTAAAGGGCTTTTTTGACTTTCGAAAAGGAAATATCAAATGATTCTTGTTTCTCTAGCTAAGTGATATAACAACTGTGGGGTGACTAGGAGAAAGGGGAATGCTTTGCCTAGATTTTATTCTTTTGAAAAACTCATAACTTGACCTAGTTATTTCTTGATGAATTCAATTGGAACTCATAATTTAGTTATTTCTTCTTTGTGCTGTTGTTGCTGTATTATATAAATTTTCATCTGTCTGTGATTTTGGTTCAGTGCCTTCATTATTTTCATCATCTATGCAATTACTTTGCTATACAATTTATAACTGTTTGATTGTTGTGGTATTATTTTGTTCAGGTACTTAAAAGAATCGATGCTCTCATGGGTAGTTAGAAATTTTTTGAAAGCTTTAATGACAGGAGCAATGGAATTGGATTATGTATTTGTAGTTGCTTCATGGAAAGAAAACTTCGCTACTAGTATTTTTTGTTGGATTTTGGATCATGGTGACTTTAATATTAATGCATTTTTTGTTTGGTGAAATTGGGTCATGTTTATTTGCTAGTGAATTTATGATGGTTGATGGAATTGGATTACATGATGAATTGCTTATTGATATGGATTATTTGCAGCTTTGTATTATATACAGTGGTCACAAATATAAATTTTCATACAAAAGACATCACATCGGCTTTGAATCGCTCTGTCTTTGCGGAAATAAGCAATCCTTTTAAAACTGCTTCGAAAAACATTAGGACAGCGGTTTTAAATGACACCGGTTTAAGCCGGTGTGTAGGCAATTTCTATTTATCATAGACACGGGTTTTCAGCCGGTGTCTTTAGACATAACATCGGTTTTAAACCGGTATGTAAACCGGTGTGTATTCCTTTAAAGACAGCGGTTCTAAACCGGTGTCAAAAACATAAACTTTTAATATCAGGGTCTTAGAAAGCGGATATTTCATATCTACGACAACGGTTTTGAACCGGTGTCTTTAATAGAAACTACATCGGTTTTCAGCCGATGTCAAAAGTTCACACTTTTAACACCAGTGGCTCTAACAATGGGTTTTTTACTAAACCGCTGTCTATTAGCATTTTTGTAGTAGTGTAATTTGTATTTCGTCGTTTTCTTCGCGTATTTGATCTTCTCTTGGTATTTGGCATTCTTGGTCGGGTCGTCCTACTGATATCTTTTCATATAAAGCTCTGTTTCCTACAAAAATATACAAGAATATGCAGTATCACGCCCAACAAATGAAACTAACCAAAACACCCTAAATATTCATGCAAATGTATCAAATATATACTCAAAGTAATTCTCTAAATGCACGTATATTTTACACTTCTCAGTAATTTCCCTGCATAGTATTAGTTTTTCTAATAAAAGTATTAGTAGTCCAACCGAAAAGTATTAGTAGGTCTTCAAAAAGTATTAATATTCCGTTGGATCACCGGGTCGCTAGGTCCATGCGGGTCAAGTAGATCCATTAGCCGATCTGCTAACCATTACACCGCCTACCGTAAACTACCTCCATAATAAATAATGATAATGATATTTTTATTATAAATCAAAAATATAAACTAAATGGCTGGTAGCTATCAAGATAGAGAACGCATGTTTTTAGGTCGTTGTTATACATGAATTGAGTGTCATGATACACACAACCTTTATTCACAAATCACAAGAGAGTGTGGTCGCTTGTCAAAACAATTTGCTCAATTTTCGTTAGAGAATCTTTTTGTCTAAGTCTTATACAATTTCTTTTGAGATTTTTTCAAAAAAAATATAATGTTTACTTACTTTAATTTTTTCAACCATCAATCGTGTTAGCAAATATGGGTCGAAACTTAAATTTCATATTTGCACATATAAGGTGGATCGAGTATACCTATTTGCAGTGGAACTGTCGATCCACATAGCCAGGATTAAGCCCGTCTACAAGCCTCGGTTTGATCCATGATTAAGCCATCTACAAGCCTCCTCTTGATTGAATCGCGAGCAACGAACAAACCCCATAGATTGGTTGAACCACGAACAAGATCACGAACCGCCTTTCTCGTTGGTGTAAATAATTACTAGAATTATTTACTTGGATATGCACACCTTAAACCCTTGGAGAACTTTGGTGATGCTCCAAGAAGAAAACCGTAGAGAGAAATTTTAGGAGAGAGATTATTCTTTTTCCATGTCGGGACGATATTTTTTCTTAGACTGATATTATAGGGAGATATATCAATATATATCTCAATTCATATCTCAGTTAGAGTCCTAATGAGAGAGGTTTCTAGATAAACCTCATCTAAATAGGACTCCCTATTATCTCAAATATGGATGCAACCTAATTGCACCCAATAAATTGAAATCCACTAAATAATATAATGTCAATTATCATTTCTTACACTTTCGCATCACATATATACTATTAATTATTTTTTATTTTTTTAAGACAAAACTTGTGTGTGTCCATCTCACGAATCTAAATTTGGGAGACGAATCCCATACCAAAATGACCCATCCAACAAGAAAGGCCCGCTTCATCATATTCTCTCCTTTTTTGTTTTGTTTTTGAATTTTTTCCTTTTATTGAGTCTGTTCAAAAAAATTAACTTGTAGTCAAGCCACCTAAAATCCTTATCTTCACCGTCGTCACTACCATGTCAGCGAGAGAATCGCTGATGAACGGGAATATTGAAAAGTGAAATTTTGGTATTGTGTTGGGGGAATGTGAAGGTGGAGAGGGGAGAATCTCCATAATTGAAAGAGTTTGAATCTATGCAAGTGATGGTAGCCCTAGCACCCTAAAACATATGGACTATTTCTATTAAAGTCTGCTTAACACACAGACAATTAAGGGTGCGACTAGATATGATTTCATTTTGAAAATTTTTCTTTTGCTAGAGATAGTGGTAAAAACATTTTGGAAGATAAAAGATGAATTTTTGAGAGTGTGATTGGATGTGAGATGAAAAAAGTAATGATGAAAGTTGATTTGATTTAAAAATGTGTAAGTGGATGAATAATGAAATTTGTGAGAAAATGTGTAATAATGATTAGTGTTTTGTGAGAAAATATGTAGATATGATTGGCAAGAGAAAAATGAGAAAAAGTGAAAGTGAGAGAATAGTGTATTTTCTGAATATTTTCACAAACAATTGTGTAACGACCCGGTTTTCAAAAATACAAGTAATTCAATAAAAGAGTTATAAAAGAACATATTTTATAAAACATTGCCTACAATTAAAAAACATCCAAATTTAAACAAAAGTACTTTAATTCAAACCAAAATATTTATTCTTAAAAAAATAAAATACTAACTATTAACAGTAAGTACTCAAATTAATTAACAAATAAGGGTTTCCTAAAAATTCAAATTAAATAAAAATCATTGACTTCGCATCCACCGCCTCTAATCCTCGCTCGGGTTCCTCACCTGAAAAGTGTTAATAATATGGGGTGAGCTTCCACTTGCTCAGTAGGGATCAATTTGTCATTATATAATACAACATACAAGCATAATCAAAATAATATAACATGTAATTTTCCTCTATAATTTTCCTCTGTAATTTCCTCTGTAAATTTTCCTCTGACTGGTCAGTTAATAATTAGCACGGCGGGCTTAACCCGAAGATTAACTTTGATCCCGAACCTATTTACGGTCCCTGGCTAGTTCCTCTGCATATCATATATAAATGAAAATACTTACACGAAGCATTATATAAAGACAAATACACGAATTAAAAATCCCTACCTCAACAATTAACAAATACGCCTTGCTCCACATCTCACTTCACGTCCATACTCTCAGTATCTCTCTCTTATTTACTATCTTTTTTGTTGGATTTTCTTGTTTGGAAAAACAAACAGAAAGTTGGCTGGGAATTTATTTCTTTCAAAGAACAACTTAAACATCTCAAAAATCTCACCTCTTACCTTAAATTTCCAGGCCGTGAAATCAGAATGTGTGGTAATGGATTTTTATAGGAAAGGTATGAAATGAATGTCTGATTATAATTTCTACGTTAGAATTAGAGTAATTAAATATACCTCTTCATGAAAATAAATCTTTCTAAACTGATGTCATTTAATATGCTATTTATTGTAATAAAGTCTAAATTGTATTAAACGATAACTGATGTAACAATTAGGGATTAAAAGTATAAATTAAATTTGTCATAAATTATAAAATTATGGATTTGAATCCCCAATTGAATCTAATTGTGAACCCTACTTGAAATTTCTGCACCAAATTATGAAATTAGGGTGTATTGAAAGAATTTGTATTTATAGGATGATTTATGGAGTTTGAAGATAAGTAGGGTTTGTTAATGATAAGATAAAATCTATTTTTTTTTTTTCTAAATCTAATACGAGTAAAATTCTATCTTAATATGGTTTAATAAAAATCGGATTGTAAAAGGATAATGACCAATTATAAATATTAATATCCGATAAATATAATTATAATTTATTTAATAATAATTGAAAAATACGGGATATTATAAATTGTATGTTTGGTTTAAAAATTCTCTCAAGCGGAACAAAAATGAAAATCGCTCCATATCCAATCACAACCTAAGTTTCTTTTCTCACGTGTAAAAATAGTTGTTTCTACCATATTCTTTAAAATTATTATATATTTCCTTTAAAAATTTCCACTTGAAGAAGTAATGCTAGTAATTGTGACTGGAAAATGCCCTATTGGCAGTAAATGTTTGGAAAGATTGTATTTTAATTATGAGGAGCACCAGTTGAACTGTTGAAGATACAATATTTCGATCTATATATTTTTTAACTTTATTTTGCTTGCGGCCTTGTGGCCAAGCAAGTTTAGAAATGTACATCAGAGATAAATTAATCAATAGTTGGTTTTACGTTTTCCAGAAAAATATCACTTTTAACTCATTTAAGTATCACTTTTTTACAGTGATACTTATATGATAGAAACATGTACTTTTAAAGAAAAAATTAATACTTTTATGTCTAATACTATAAGGCATGTAAACATATAATGTAGGGGCGGAACCAGGATTCGGTAGTGAGGGGGGCCAAAAAATGAAAGATCGAATATTTTTTTTATATAATAAAATTCAAAATATATTATATATTTGCATTAAATACAATGTCAATATTCATCATTAAGAATCCCAAAATACATATATTACAATCCAAAATTGACATAATTTTTCTTTCTTAAAAAAAATAAGGGGGCCAAATTATACCAAATTCTACATATGAAAAATGAAAAAAAAAATATATTGGGCCCCCCTTCTATAACACATAGGTCCGCCCCTGATATAATGGTAGCAAACATGTGTACATATGATTACTAATAGGTGGTTCTGATGATAGTCAAGAAGTGTTAGTTTTCTTGAAAAGTAGCAGATTTACTCTTATAAGTAATAGTTTTTATATAGATATTTTTAAGGTAAATATTTATACTTTTAAAGCAAAAACTGATACTCTTTAGGTCTCTTTTAGAGTATTATTTTTTATTCAAAAAGTAATATTGTTTATTGTAAAGTATTACTTACTACATCTGTTAAAATTTTATAATATTCATTTTTTTGGATTATTATAATATTCATTTTAAAATGTCACTTTTTACTTGAAAAGGAATACTTTTTTGTTTTAAAATTAATACTTTTTATTTTAAAATTATTACTTACTATATTTATTAAAATAATTTATTATTTTCTTTTGAAAGTGTTACTTTTTACTTGAAAATTATTATTTTTCACTAGAACAACAATATGTACTATATCGAAAAATTGAACCCTCGATCCCCACAGATCGTGCCTATTACACCCTTAGTCCCGTATTTTGCATCTGTCATCCCACTGTTTTTAGATCTTGTACTCTTAGTCCTATAGTTTTAGAAAAATGCATAAATAGTCCCACAGTATATAAAATTTGCCATGCAAGTCCCAAATTACCCTATTTTTCAATGTATCACATGCTGTGAAAGCTTTCATTTTCTGTCTCCTGTTTTGTTCGTGGCATTGTTACACCTACTTAGATCCAGTCTCTATTCAGAGGTTTTAAGTGGATCATGTCATGTTTCCAGCCTTTAACAGGGCATACTTCTGTAAAGGTTTTACTAACATGTATACATCCTGCAATTTGCCTAAGTTTATTAACATAAATGGATATAGTCCATTACAACCATATCAGGCCCAACATGGCTTCCATAAAATTAAAATATCCCTTAAAATTCTTACCTTCTTTTGACCGAAACAACACCGGGTAAGATGGTTCGCAACACCACCAGTCGGAAAATTATTGCCCCTAGATCGTTTTACAAACAGTTCACACTGTTCAACTTCAACCAACAGGGAAAATGATCTACAAGTTATCCAACTCCTTCAGCAAATGCTCAGCAAAGCCTTAGTTCGTTTTCTACTCCAAGCGTACAAGATAATCTTTAAACGGGATAAATTAATAGAACATTATGGACACATGTTGAAGCAAAAAGCCCATTTTTATTAAGAACTTATAGAAATATTTATTACATTAGTAATCTCCTTTTGGGAGGAGAATACTTGTTTAGCCTCTCATGTATGAGGCTTGCAGTCGTAAATACATAAAACTTAAAACTAAAACACTCAAAATATTACAAATTTTCTCTCAGAATTTATTATAAGAAAACTAAAGAAAATGTTCGATGTCCTCAGCTTCCTTCAACTCTTGGTTTTTATAGACTTGAATCCGGACTTGAAAGGCGGACTCCAAATCTCGTTGATATATATGATGTCACTGCTTACGTCATATCCTGCATTATTGCTTCGCCATCTATTTTCCTTTTCTTTCCGCGTAACTCAACTCATGTGATGTTTGTCGGGGAATCTTTTAAAAATTTGGTTTACGTGGTCCCCAAGGATAACACGTCTTGTGAGCTGGGCCCTTGTCGTTTCCAGCTGCATGGTCTTGTCGGTCGGGTTTGGGTCGAAATCCTTTTCCAAACTCGAGTTCTTTCTGTTCGGGACATGCTTGATAGATCCGATCGATCCAACGGCCAATATGCGCCATGTTACAGAATTTCCGGTAGGTTTCTTTGCTTGTTGGAATCTTGTTCTTCCAGAGAATTCTTCTCTTCATTTCGAAAAGTTCCTCTGCAAATCCTGTTGTTGATCCTGTTATTGAATTCAGTAGGAAAGATCCATTTGCTGAATTCTAGAAAAACGTGAATGGATATTTGACTTTGTCCATTTCTGTTAGACAAACCCAAAGACCCCATGCTCGTCGTGTAGAAGCTTCGTCTTTGGAAATTGCTCCTACTAACAATGGTATTTCTTCCGATGAAGCTGCCTTAATATATTTTAAAGCATTTCCATCCGGTCTTCTTAGCTTGATGAAATGAAAAGCTTCATTAAAGCCTTTCTTTGCTGGTTCGGGAGCTGCACTTATAAAATACAGTTCCAAAATGTCCCCTCTGGCAAGGTGTGGATTGTTGGCCCAAGTTTCGTAAACTGCTTCCCCAATCCATTTCGGTAATTTTAAAATTTCTAGGAATTCGAGTGATACAGTATAAATTGAAGCTAAAGCTCCAAAAGTATACCATTCTTGAACTTCATTTGGATGACTTCCTGGTTTCATCCAAACTCTGAGATACTTGCCTGAGATATCAACCATTGTTTTTTCTGGGTTAATACCTCTTCTTATAACTAATTACTTCCATTGTCGTTGATATACCTGCATTGGAGAAATCTTAATTTCGTCAGTTTGAACCTTAGATTTGTCTATCTGTGGCCTAAGATTCAACTCTCCCTCTTCTACCCGGGTGGTGGTGGGTTGATCGGAAGACTCGGGTTGTGACACCGAAACTTCAACATTAATTCTTTTGTGCACCCTCGGGGATGCATCACCCGCAACACTTGTGATTATGGTACTTGAATCCATAACCTCCGGTTAGAGCCCCATTCTATATTCGCCCCTTTTTGCACCATAGGAGATGCGGCCCGGAAGAGAGGCCCTTGCAGCTAAGAACAATTGTCCTTGAGCGAACCGCATACTCGTATTTGACTAGAAACGTATTTCCGTCACTGTTGAAGTCGTCCAAAGAACTTTTGCATTAAGACATAACGCCCCAAAATCTCGTTCTAGACTCTCCGGTTTTCCCCGAGATGTCTTACTCGTTTAAGGACCTCGTCAGCAATGCGTCCTTCCATCTCGTGTCAAAAAATCTGCAAGAACATTTTCATGAGATTTTATAATGACAATATCATAATTATAATATTGACATTCCGCTTGCCATCTAAGTAATCTAGCCTTTTCTGGTTTAGATTCAATTTTGTTTTTCAGAAAAGCCTTGACACTTGAATTATCAATTTTTAAAATAAACTTTTTAGCCAGTAAAAATAAAGGCCATTTTTTGAAAGCCTTTCTGACTGCAAATAATTATTTCTCGTTGATATGCTATCGATTCGCTTCACTGTCTGTAACAAGACCGCTGCAATATCTGCATGACACTACGTCATTTGGTGTGGCTTTTGTAAGAACAGCTGCCCACCAATAGTCACTGGCATCCGTGTATAGAACCAGTTCATCTTCATCTTGTGGAATTGCAAGTTTTGGAAGTTTTTTACAAACTTCTTTAAGCTGCTTTATTTCTTCTTGATCTTCATCTTCCCATTTGAATGTAGCATCTTTTTTGAGCAATGGGCTAAACACCTTCTTGTAATGTGCTAGATTGTTTATGAACATTCCAGCAAAGTGAACAACTCCAAGTGTTGGGAAATTTATTGTTTAGATTTTGATGAATGCCATGTAAAACTTAGAATAGGAAGTTGGCACCCCATTTTTGTTGTAAACTGCATTGTAATAAATAGGGCTGGTCAAGTTGAGTTAAGTCGCTATGCCCAAACATGCAAGAAGACAACTGGAGACTAGTAGGAAGACTCCACTGCGAGACAGTTGAGTTTGGCAAAAGAAGAGAAGACGGAACTCGATCAAGGTGCAACAGATGCAATCGAGTAAAGCATCGGTCAAGTCAACTCAAGATAGTCAAGTCTCTAGTTGAAGTGACAGAAGAGTCATTTAATGATTGGAAGTCGACTCTAAGTCACCTGGGAAAGCAAGGAAATGCGTCAAGTCGAGATAATCGAAAGAGATCCGTTGCACGAAATCAAGAGAATTACTTAAACAAGTAATATCTCCATGCTACCTTTCTCGGAGTGCTCGATCCGCGAGAAGCGTGCAAGGGAATAAACCAATGGGAAGCACTACACCGTGTCGGCCTCGAAAAGTCAAGAATAATTCATACGAGGAAGTGGTAATTCCAAGGATCGCAACAAGACAAGCCAACGACCACACGTGACTTTCAAAAATAAGCCTATCTCTTCAACGGGCAAATTTTTGAAAGATCACTATAAAAGGCCGAGGATGACTCAAGATACGATTGATTACCCTAACCAAAAACATTCAAGCTAACATCCAATCGTAATCAAAATATTCTCAAAATCATTCAAGTTTAATCCTCAAGCCTACACTACGAAGAAAATCAATCCAACACTCACCGTGAAGGAAAGATAGCTTCAATCGATTGAAGAAGAGGAAACTTTAGAAGAAACGGGTCTACATTCCGTGAAGAATTGTAGGAAGGTTCAAGGTCGAACCAGTCTCGAGTTTTTGGAGGGCTTCGTGATCAAATCCTAAGAGCTTGAGTAAGTGAGCTCAGTAGTAGCAAAAGGCAAATTTGCCTGTGAAGAAGCCGAGTCGGACAAGAAGCCACCGAGTGACCAAGGCATCTCAGACCGAGTCCCAAAGGATCAAGTCGGTTGTGTGATCAAGACTTGTATCCGGACTGCTACCACTCGTATATCTTGATCAATACTTAGTGGATTCCTCCAGGAGTTGGAGAAGAGAGGAGTAGAAGAATTACCCCATCTTCGAACCTCTATAAAACTTATCGTGTTATTTACATTTCAGCACTTTAATTCCTGCATCTTATTTGTTTAATTCTGCTGACATATTTGCTATCCAACTCATAATCTCTAAGTACTAAAACCAAGTATTAAATCATAACTAAATCAAACTTAAGGGTGTTAAGTCTTCCAATAAAACAAACTACAGTTGAGCTAATTCGATCTTAACAAAATGAGTTATTCTATCAACAAACAGAGTCCGTTGAGTGACTAACTCTACTGATTAACTAAATTGGTCATCCCACCAAGGACACAAACAGTATAGTGTCAACTCGAATTTTAAAAAGGACCAAAAGTGAAAAGTTGGTAAGGTTTATTCAACCCACCCTTCTAAACCTTACACTCACACCCCTTGGGACCTACAAGTGGTATCGAGCGGTTGGTTCATTGAGCCTTCCGACCGGATATCTTGAACTATATCTCCAAACTTTTCAAAGTCCTGTTTTAGTACTTAAGCTTTCAAAACTCCTTTTATCATTAAAAGTTATTATCATGGAAGCAAATTTGACACGCATCCCTATGTTCACAATTGAAGAATTTGATGATTGGAAAATTCGTATGCGAGCTCATCTATCAAAGATTACATGATGAGATGTGGATAGTGATAGAGGATGGGCCACCGCAAATCTTAAAGTGAACACAACATAAGAAGAGCTACAAGGTGAAGAGGATGTTGCCCTAGACCACTATGGTTGAAAAATCAAGAACCGAATGGACAAATGATGACAAAAAAGATACAACCTGGACAATGTAGCCAAGGACATCCTTTACAAAACCTTGACAAATCCATGTTCAATAAAGTCAAATCATGCAAAACGGCTAAAGAAATCGGGACAAGCTAACATTGATTTGTGAAGGCTCGGAGCAAATCAAGGAAAATAAATTATCGATTCTTTGTACAAAAATTTGAGAATTTCAAAATGATCGCAGGAGAGAACTCGATCAACGGATGCTCGGTTCACGTAAATCACCAACGAGCTATCTCGCACTTGGAAAGGAATATACACGAAGAAATATGTATGAAGATCCTAAAAAGTCTCCCAAATTAATGGGAAATGAAGGTCATGGCACCGAGACATTCCATGGACCTATCGAAGACCTCCAAGTTCCAACCATGAACTATTCTCGGATCTCAAAGCCTACGAATTTGAGTGAGAAGAAAAGATCGAAAGAGAGACAGTTGTACCCAAAACAAATGCTCTAATTGTTAAGATGGAAAGAGAGCCGAGGTCAAAGAAGTCATTGATCCGGAAGAAATAGCCCGATGGTTAAAAGGTTCAACAAGTTCTTCAATAAGAACTACAAGAGAGGCAAGGGCGAATCTTCCGGAAGACACTCACTCCTCCAAGTCAAGGGAAGATAGGCCAACCAAGAGAATAGATCATCAAAAGTCAATATCAAAGGGCCGACAATCCAAGAATGGAAAGAGTCGATCAAAAGGTTGAATATATATCTTTGGACTGTAGGCAACCAGGTCACTATGCCATTGATTGTCCATATCCTCGTAGTCAACAAATACAGAATGAAGAAGAAAAAGAAAGGTCTTGAGAGAAAGAAGACAAGAAAAAGAAAAAGGCAATGTTGGTCTGCAGAGATCACGAGACAGCCAAGTCAAGAGACACAAATGATTCAGAGCAAGCAGTGAAGGCGACTACTCAAGTGACTCAAGAAGAAGCCCGATCCGTTTGATGGCCAAGGAACAAGATCAACTCGACCAAGAAGATGAGGTACACTCTAACTCATCAAACTCGATTCTAGTGATAGTGACTCGTGACACACACACTTCATCACCCACTCGATCTTTATGATTCATTAGGCAAAATGATGAAAGATTTTGAACACATTAAATCCTCACACACACTACTAAATAAGGAAAACAAATTTACTCAAGAGCCAAAACTCACAAATGACTAAGGAGCCGAGTACTCTAAGTCAAATAGCCGATGAGAATAAAAGTTTAAAGTCCGAAAATGCCAAGCTAATAGCGTAAATAGCTGCCATAGAAAATAGGAGAATGAACTCAAAAATGTGATTGCCTCATTCTCTAAGGCATCTAAATCATTGGATGATCTTATTATGAGTCAAAGAGAATGTGGAGACAAGACAAGCTTAGATTTAATTCCTCTCAGTGCTATGTCAAACTCCAAAAGTAATTTTGGAAAAAGGATCTTCAAGCAATGAAGTGTCTCAAAATCCAAAACTCCAAAGCACAATTACAAGCAAACTGGCCTTGGTTATAAAGGAAAAGGAAAACGGCCCGATTGGGTGCGTTGAGAGGACAATCGAGAAGAAATTCACCAAGTTCCTCAAAAACTCCAAACAGAATTACTCTCAGAAAGAAGAAACAGAGCTACCAAAAACCCCAAAAGTTCTATAAAAGAAACACATATGATGGGAATGGTAGAAAATATCCAAGCCAAGCTGATTGGAACGATGTGAACTATCAAAGATAGACTTATGGAATATAAGCCCAAATGGCAAAGGCCTAGAACTCAAGAAAGGCCATTCCAAAAGTATAAGAGCTTTCATCAAGACACATATGCACCTAGGCACTACACTCGGAGACACCACAATTACCCAAAGAAGGCAATTGCTAAAACACATATACAGGCATACGACAAAAAAAGAGACAATTTTATGAACCTAGAATCCCCAAGCAATTTGCCAAAATTAATTATGATTATGGCACGATAGATGGCAACCCCTTAGAGCCGATCATTTGGCTATAGACTGTTGGATCATCTTACAATACTAACCCCTCAGACCTGCACAAGTATGGGTACCTAAAACTTAATTTCCTTGATTGCGGGTTCAAGGAACAGTGAAAGTGCCAAGGAACCTGGTACATGGATAGTGGTCATTTCGGACATATGACAGAAACAAGAAAAATCTGTCAAAATTCAAGGAAGTTAAAGGAGCAAAAGTCATATTTGGAGGAAATGAAGCTCCGGGAGAAATAAGAGGCATTGGATCCATCAAAAAGAACGAATTAGAAATCACAGATATTGCATATGTTGAAAGACTTAACTTCAACTTGCTAAGCATCAGCCAACTCTGTGACAAGGGCTACAATGTTGGATTTAACATGGGTATATGCCAAATCAAGGATATTGAATCAAATGAAGTTGTGTTGCAACGATGCAGACAAAAGAACATGTATGTAGTAGATTGGTCAACCGCAACACCCAACACCTGTCTATTAGCAAAGAGCACAGCTGAATCAAGTTGGTTGTGGCACAAAAAGCTGAGTCACCTGAATTTCAAAACACTTAACAAGCTTGCCGAAGTAATCTTGTGGAAGGTCTTCCCAGACTCGATACAAGAAGGAGAGTATATGTGACGCATGCCGAAGGGAAAACAGATCAAATCATCATTCAAAGAAAAGACATGCCCATCTTCAACAAGGATATTGCACCGCTACATATGGATCTATTTGGTCCAGTTGAACCAAGCTAGCATAAGTGGGAAGAAATATACCTTGGTGGTAGTAGATGACTACTCAAGATATACATGGACAATATTCATGTGTAAGAAGAAAAGAAACTCTAAAACTACCACACATGAAGAGGATTCAAAATGAGAAGAGCCAAACCATTATCAAAATAAGATCGAGGAGGAACCGAGTTTGTCAATGGTATAATAACTCAATATTGTATTGAAAATGGCATTGGTCATGAATTATCTGCAGCAAGGACTCCACAATGAGAATGGAGTTGCGAGAAAGAAGGAATAGAACACTCAAAGAAGCGGAAGGACCATGTTAGGCAAACAGGGTTACCAAAGAGATTTTGGGCTGAAGCAATCAACACAACTTGCTACACTCAAAACAGATGTATGATAAACAGACAAATGACAAAGACTCCTATGAGATTTGGACAGGAGAAAACCAAATGTTGCATATTTTAGAATATTTGGATGTAAATGCTTCATCCATAACAATGGCAAAGACAATCTAAAGGCTTTCGATGCTAAAGCTAATGAAGGTATCTTCTTGGGATACTCAAAAAAGCAAAGCCTACAGAGTACTCAACAAAAGGACTATGGTTGCGGAGGAATCCATTCATGTGGTATTCGATGAGCCAAATGTAAATGGAGAAGACATTGAAGAGTCACCGATAAGTCAATCATCCAACCATACGAGAAAAGTCCCTATCTTTGAAGAAGCCGGAATTATAAACTCGGATGAAGATGAGATAGCCGAGTCTCATAAAATCTTTGGAAAATTTGCAGCTAAGTGATTGCGAGAGAGCTGATCAAAGCAACACAACAGCTGCTAGATGATCAATCCAAATAACTTACTTCAACCTGATGTAAGATGGTGAAAGACCATCCACGAAACTTGTCATTGGAAATATAAGAGAAGGTGTCAAAACAAGATCCAACTCAACATGAAGCTATGTTCACATGCTTTATCTCACAAATAGAGCCTAAAGATGTGTTACAAGCATTGGATGACACACATTGGATTCAAGCTATGCAAGAAGAGCTAAATCGGTTTGAAAGAAATAAAGTATGGGAATTAGTTCAAAGACCCACCCATCAAAATGTTATTAGTACTAAATGGGTGTTCGAAACAAGATGAACGAGGAGGGTTATGTGGTAAGAAACAAAGCAAGACTAGTAGCCAAAGGATATTGCCAAGAAGAAAAAGAATAGATTTTGATGAAACATTTGCTCTGTAGCAAGATTGGAAGCTATAAGGATGTTTCTTGCCTATGCAGCTCACAAGAATTTTATTGTATATCGATGGATGTCAAAAGTGCATTCCTAAATGGTTTATTGGAAGAAGAAGTGTATGTTGAACAACCTCCAGGATTTGAGCGAGAAGACTCTTGGAGATAAGGTATACAAACTCAAGAAAGCTCTGTATGGATTGAAACAGGCACCCGAGCATGGTATGATACTTTGTCACAATTCCTAATCGAGAATGGATTCACAAAAGGAAAAGTAGATAGAACACTTTTGAGAATTCAAGACAACAAGAGCATACTTTGCTTGTTCAAATATATGCGGATGACATCATTTTTGGATCCACAAACAAAGAGCTATGTGAAAAATTTTCAAACCTCATGCAAAGCAAATTTGAAATGAGCATGATGGGAGAGTGACATTCTTCCTTGGACTCCAAGTAAAACAAATGAAGGATGGAACCTTCATAAGTCAAACAAAATACACCAGAGATTTAATGAAGAAATTTGGTATGGAGGAGAAGTCTTCGTGAAAATACCAATGAATACATCAAAATGGAATGGACATGGATGCAGATGGCAAGCCTGTATATCAAACAAGATACTGAGCACTTATTGGATCATTGCTTTATCTCACAAAGAAGCGTGCGGACATCACCTTTCTTTGTAGGTGTATGTTCGAGATTTCAATCTGCTCCAAAAGAGAGCCATATGATCAAATGCTAAGAGGATTTTGAGATATTTGAAAGGAAGCCAAGAAGTTGGCTTATGGTATCCAAAGGAAGGTGGATTCAAGCTAATTGGCTATTTAGACTGACTATCTTTGGATGCAGAGTTGTCGAAGAAGAGCACTTCGGCACATGTCAAATGCTTGAAATAGGCTAATTTCCTGGTTTAGCAAAAAGCAAAATTCAATAGCCACCTCTACAAACAAGACGAGAATACATAGTCATGGCAAACATTGTTGCCCAAATCCTATGGATGAGGCAAAGATCGAGAGACTATGAAGTTGAAGAAAAGGAAATTCCAATCATGTGTGATAACACAGTGCAATTGCAATCACTCGAGAATCCTGTTGCACTCAAGAACAAAGCATATCGATGTCGATATCACTTCATAAGAGATCATGTTGAAAAGAAGGACATCATCTTGGAATATATTTCAACCGATAAACAAATTGGCTAACATATTCACAAAACCATTATGTGAGTCAAGATTTGAAGAACTCAAGCATGAGTTAGGGTTAATTGAGCCGAGCCGACACTCGGAAGACTCAAAGAAAAGAAATGAAACACAAAAAGAGAAAAAGGATCAATTCTCAAAATCGCTAAATGAATCACCATGTCGGAAAGACAACTATACTCGAATTAGCCGATAAATTTGAGTCACTGAGAGAATCATGACCAAAAGAGTTAAATCAGCTAAGGGATAAGTTTGAGTCATTTATGAGCAAAGTGACAAAAACGCAATGCTTTTACTAAGCGGGAATGTTTTTAAGAATGACGTCAGCATAATGATGATGTGTACAGGCAAAAAGCTGCATACCAAGCTTATGATTGGATATAAATGCTGCCGCATTAAATTCGAGACATTAAATGCTAATCGGCGTGCAAAATCTAAGCCGTTGATTTCGATCACATTTCAAAAACCACCCGCACGCCCTTTTTCGTAAACCATACTTAAACCATTTTCGCCTCTGTTTTCTCTCACATATTACCAAAACGTTTCATTTCTATCTCAGAAGCAAAGGCAAAACTCTCTCAAAACCCTATCAATATTCAAATCAACTTCTAAGTTTCTTTTCGTGAAATACTGGAAAAATGGCATCAACTTATGATTTCGTCAAGCTAGGGAAGCAAATCCACACTGGGTCTCTTTGGATTTCGAAGGAATGGTCAAACAGGGGTCCGATGACGCCCTCATAAAGAAAATCGCTGAAAAGCTCGAAACGTCCGGGCTGAAACAATTTCTGACGATGGAGTTCTCGATGACCTATGTGGAAGAGGTCGCACAGTTCTACGTGAACGCTGAGATTCACGATGAGGGGATTAAATCCTCTCGCTTTCACGGAAGGAGTTCATCATCTCTCGCCAAGGATCTGCGAACACCGCTCACTACCGGCGGAAGGAGCACCGAAAATCGCTGAAGCGACATAGACTTAGGCTGCCGC
The DNA here is from genome assembly GCA_016081115.2 of Rehmannia glutinosa. NCBI lineage: Eukaryota > Viridiplantae > Streptophyta > Magnoliopsida > Lamiales > Orobanchaceae > Rehmannia > Rehmannia glutinosa. Next base: position 47,147,477 of record CM071928.1, read on the forward strand.
TTGGAAGGAAGTAGCCAAGACCGACTATGATGAAAAGATAGTCTACACATCCAAAAAGGGGTCTTGAAGGAGGACTACCACAAATCATTGGACATAGTTGCCAAATGCATAGACATCAAATTTGGCGGCTTTGACCAACTCGTCTAAAGCAAAACCGATCGTAATGGCCGCGATCATTGAAGAAAAACAAGTAAATCGGGCTGAGTTTGTCTCAAAGACTCGCGCGAATGTAGGAACAAATCCTTCAAGGAGAATGGTGCATTTGGAGGATCCCGGGATATGGCCTGTGATTGGCGGTGATGGAGGTGAAAGGAGTCCCTCTTCGACATGGAAAGGCGTTCCATGTAAACAAGAGGATGTTCGATCAAACCTCTCGGCGCACGTAAGAGAGCCCATGCCAAGAGAGCTGATACAAGTGAGGGGAATCACCACCAAGATACAGCTTGTTTCCTCTCCACCAAAGAAGAAAGCCGCCCCGCACTGCTTTGAGAGAATCTAACTGCCCCTGCAGCTAAGAAAAACAAATCGCTCTCCCCCCTCTCGCAATGAAGTCGCTGCCCCCCGCGCCCGTGTCTCCCCGCCTGAGAGCGGCCGAGAAGGAATCTCAAATACCTTCTCCAGTCATCAAAAAGAGGAGAACTGATAAGCCAAGACGGCTGCTCCTCGAAGAAAAACACCAAGACGCCCCGCCGCCCAGACTCGAAGACACTCTCTCTCCGAACCGAAATCCCTGCGGTACGAACTAAGAGACGAAGAAGAATCATCAAGCAATCCGAACTTGAAAAACCGGCTGAGTCAGCCACTCAGCTGAAACAGAAATCGGAGACTGCTGGAGAAGTAGAGTCTCCAGATATTATTGATGAAACAGCCAAGTCTGCTGAAGGCGATCAGCAGAGGCAAACTGAAGACCCAGCTGTAGTTCGAACAGCTGAGACACAAGAAGTAGCTGAGAAATCTAACTCGCCTATTGACAGAATCGTATCCCCTCCTACAACAGACGCAGCTGATAGAATGGAGCACCAAAGCTTGCTACCTTCTATCCCTGAGAATGAGGGACAACAAGAAGAAGCTGAAAGAGATGATGATGTGATGATCCTATCCCCACTTTATCCAGACATCCAAAATCGTCTGCAAGAGTGGAGGAGGTGGAAATTGAGTCGATCCAGGGAACAATTCCAACGGCCTGAGTTTATCGAAGAGGAAGAGGAACTGATGAACTTTCTTGGAGTGACCACTGTGGTCCAAGCATTGGATGAAGAAAACTGCACGATATATCTTGCGGATCTTCAAGGACAAGGAGAAGGGAGAGACAGTGCAGAGGAAGGCGAGTGCGTGAGAAGGCCAACATCCGCCCTATCACCGGCACCCACGTAACACACACATCATCTCCTCGACGTCTTATCGGATAGTGATGAGGATCTGGGACCTGCTCCGCCGCTACGTAAGAGTTGCAAATGCAGCAAGCAATGCACGAATCCGAATTTCATGAGCAAAGAATGATGGAGGGACCAGGAGAGTCCTCCAAAACACAAATGAGTTGGACCCAATGGGAGTGGTGCAGACATATTGCCACGCTTGTTGCGCCACCACTTCCCCACTCACTCGGAATAAGGAATTAAGGAATCAAGCGATGAAATCAAGTTAGTGGGGACCCCAATCGAGCCAACCGCTAATGAAGGTGTCTTACCACCGCCCCAACCGCCGAACACTCGGTAAGAGAAAAAGCCCGGAGTTTGGAGACAAGTGACCCCATTCCAAGTCACTCACCAGGTGCGCCACCCGAGGGGAAACTCCCTCCACCTGCAGCAAGGCCGGAGGATGTCTGCAGATGACTCCACAACGAATCTAGGAGGCGGAGTGGAGAAAGTACAAACACAAAATACACAACAAGTTGCCATCAACGAAGCTCGGATGATTGAGACTGTCTCACCGAGGTGCCAACCGCTCTAAAGGCTAATGACGCCGATGCATGCGAGGAGAGCACAGAAGGAATGTACCGGGAGTTAACACTGGGCGATGAAAGTGCAATCCATGGGGTTGAGACTCCAATGGATGCCACCACGAAAGACCCCTAAGACAAATTCGACATCGCCGAAAGGGATGTCCAGTGCCTCGCCGCAGCTTGAGACTCGAGGGGAGGTAATGAAGGCCAACGGAGGTTGAGACTTCCCGAGGTAAAGAAGTCAAGTAGAGAACATCCCTCCCGATATCATTGATCCATCCGAAAAGGAGATTAGCGCACTTCACGACTCCCGGATAATCCCGATGTAACCTTTCTCGGGATCGGAAGAAGACGATGAAGCCGAGTCATCCCCGTGATCGATCCGAAAGACTCAAATGAGGATGTTCCAACCACGAGCAAGTCGACCTCAAGACTACTCACAAACTTTCAACTTTGATGATGAGCCATCCATGGAAATCTCATCATCGTCCGATGACGCTCGATAAGGCCGAGGACCAGTCAACTCAATTGAAGAAACCAACAGACCGACGGCCGTTGAGACAATCGAGGCTCGGCAAAGTCGGGTCAACTTCACAACAAACCCCACCGCAACAGAGTCCATCGCGCAGCTCCCCAAGCCGCAACAGTTCGACTCCAAAGGGAACTTCACGTGCACCACTCATCATTGAACAAATCCCGCTTGCCCGTGATGATTCCTTTGTAGAATCATTTCCCTTCTCTCTGGAGGTACCCCACCTCCCTCGAAGAGTCGAAAAATGATCTTGCGCGCTTCCACGACCATCCTGTCATTCCATCGATACCATCATTCCAACTGCTTATGATTTTGACGCTTGGCCATCACCGCAATATAGGAACAAATTGAAGTTCGAGAGGTGTTCAAAGCATTATTTGCGAAAATTGAACGGATGGAGAGGCACCAGGCCTCGATGGACATGAGATCGATAACAGAGATGCCAACCTTCTGCCGACTTGAGAGGCATAATAGTCGAAATCCGGAGTGGTGGCAACAACAACAAACAATGCGCGTGGAACAAGCTAGATATTTTCAGAACATTGTTCAACAAGCCGGTCCAGAGCCGAGAATGCTTGATGCAAAGACGAAATTGAGAGAACACATTGAGCACATGCATGAATCTCACACTTTCCGAGATAAAGCTGCTGCGTGAGCAAAATAAGAATGAGCTCCTGCGTATGGAAGAAAACATGGATAGAAAATTCAGCCTTCTTATGGCCGAGATGAAGTTGCTTAAAGTCAATCCAACGCTACTCGTTCTCGAGTTTCGTGCGGCAAAGATACACCACACAGCAGACTCGAAGCGTAACTCGGCTATCGCACTCGACTTCCTGCTTGCTAGTATGTTTCCAGGGTTCCTCTCTCCTTTGATGATGCCAAAAAGGGGGAAGAGGAATACCTTAAAGCGCTAAAGAGATCTCGTCGAGAAGGAGGAGCAATCGTGAAGGGAATTCCAAATGAGAATGCTTTGATGCAAAGACGAAATTGAGAGAACACATTGAGCACATGCATGAATCTCACACTCGCCGAGATAAAGTCGTGAGCAAAATAAGAATGAGCTCCTGCGTATGGAAGAAAACATGGATAGAAAATTCAGCCTTCTTATGGCCGAGATGAAGTTGCTTAAAGTCAATCCAACGCTACTCGCTCGAGTTTCGTCGGCAAAGATACACCACAGCAGGACTCGAAGCGAACCCGGCTATCGCACTCGACTTCTTGCTTGCTAGTATGTTTCAGGGGTTCCTCTCTCCTTTGATGATGCCAAAAAGGGGAAGAGGAATACCTTAAAGCGCTAAAGAGATCCGTCGGCGAGAAGGAGGAGCAACTGTGAAGGGAAAGACAAATGAGGAAGTTTCAAAGGGAAAAGAAAGGAAAGTCTGCTGAGGGGGAAGGATCGAGAGATGTGACCTTAATGATTGCACAAACCCCCAACAAGGTCTTGTCACAAAATGATATTATCAAAGAAGAAACTCAAATGATCTGCCACTCCAACACTCTGCTTTGCATCTATGGTCGAAAAGAGAAAGACATTGAAGCGAGGGATGGAGGAAGTGGAAGGAAGGTTGAATGCCCGAGTTATGGACATCTTGAAACAACATTGAGGCATTCCAAGAGAGACAGACACTTATGCCATCTCGGATGCTCGGGACCGAGCCAAGATCGCTTGATGAATTTAAAACGCCGCATCCAAGGATACTTCGCAAACATGTCTATGGCTCAAGCCTGGGACTTGTATCTTGGGAAAAGGGTCTCACGTTATGTGAAGAAGCCGACAGCAGCAGACTACCAAATACCACTCTGTCACTCCGCCGGTCACTCACCGGGAAAGAAGAAGACCCCAAGACAATACACGCCTGCAGGTAGAGGAAGAAGCGTGGTGGAGGAAGAGGTTTCGACCTGAGGCCTCCCCCAAAAACATTGAGTACATAGATCCAGGCAAGAAAGGAGGGATCTACTCTGGTCTTGACCAAGTAGCCAATCTGCAAGTGGCTAAAAACAATGCCGAGTATGTGAAAAGAATCGAAGAAGAAAATAAAAGACAAACTCAGCTATGGGAGGAGAGACAAGAGAGATTAAGAAGAGATGAAGTCGCCTAAGGCATATGAAAAGAGAAGAAGAAGCGGCCGCCAAGCCGAAAAAGAGAAGAAGACCAAGATGACAAAATCAAGAAGAAGATGAAAGAAGGAGGCAACGAAGGAAATGAAGTGTTGCTTGTCCACCCCTTCATGTATTTTACTATGTAAATACATACTATGTAAGTCTTCCGTAATAAATGTGTAAATTCTCTATTTTTTTTTATGTAGACATAAATGTTTGCTTTGATACACCTTGTAAACAAAGTGTAAAAGAACAAGAATGTTATGATCAATAAAAGGATTGATTCTACGCATACATTCTCTCGTGAATGCACTATCCGTATATATCTTTGCTCTTTACATTTTTAATGTTTTAAGTTTGGCATCATCAAAAGGGGGAAATTGTTGGGAAATTTATTGTTTAGATTTTGATGAATGCCATGTAAAACTTAGAATAGGAAGTTGGCACCCCATTTTTGTTGTAAACTCGCATTGTAATAAATAGGGCTGGTCAAGCCGAGTTAAGTCACTATGCCCAAACATGCAAGAAGACAACTCGGAGACTAGTAGGAAGACTCCGCCGCGAGACACCGAGTTTGGCAAAAGAAGAGAAGACGGAACTCGATCAAGGTGCAATGAGATGCAAAGAGTAAAGCATCGCTTAAGTCAACTCAAGATAGTCAAGTCTCTAGTTGAAGTGACAAAAGAGTCATTTAATGATTGGAAGTCGACTCTAAGTCACCTGGGAAAGCAAGGAAATGCAGTCTAGTCGAGATAATCGAAAGAGATCCGTTGCACGTAAATCAAGAGAATTACTTAAACAAGTAATATCTCCATGCTACCTTTCTCGAGTGCTCGATCCGCGTGCGTGCAAGGGAATAAACCAATGGGAAGCACTACACCATGTCGGCCTCAAAAAGTCAAGAATAATTCATACGAGGAAGTGGTAATTCCAAGGATCGCAACAAGACAAGCCAACGACCACAAGTGGCTTTCAAAAATAAGCCTATCTCTTCAACGGGAAAATTTTTGAAAGATCACTATAAAAGGCCGAGGATGACTTCAAGATACAATTGATTACCTCAACCAAAACATTCAAGCTAACATCTCAATCAGTAATCAAAATATTCTCAAAATCATTCAAGTTTAATCCTCAAGCCTACACTACGAAGAAAATCAATCCAACACTCACCTATGAAGGAAAGATAGCTTCAATCGCTTGAAGAGGAAACTTTAGAAGAAAAGGGGTCTACATTCCGCGAAGGATTGTAGGAAGGTTCAAGGTCGAACCGGGTCCTCGAGTTTTTGGAGGGCTTCGTGATCAAATCCTAAGAGCTTGAGCAAGTGAGTTGTAGTAGCAAGGCACCGCCCGTGAAGAAGTTCGAGCCGGACGAGAAGCCACCGAGTGACCAAGGCATCTCCAGATCGAGTCCCAAAGGATCAAGTCACCAGTGTGATCAAGACTTGTATCCGGACTGCTACCACTCGTATACCGATCAATACTTAGTGGATTCCTCCAGAGTTGGAGAAGAGAGGAGTAGAAGAATTACCCCATCTTCGAACCTCTATAAAACTTATCGTGTTATTTACATTTCAAAGACTTTAATTCCCGCATCTTATTTGTTTAATTCTCGCTGACATATTTGCTATCCAACTGATAATTTCTAAGTACTAAAACCAAGTATTAAATCATAACTAAATCAAATTTAAGGGTGTTAAGTCTTCCAAAAAAACAAACCACGATTGAGCTAATTCAGGTCTTAACAAATGAGTTATTCTATCAACAAATCAATCGAGTCTCGTTGAGTGACTAACTCTACTGATTAACTAAATTGGTCATCCACCAAGGACACAAAGTATAGTGTCAACTCAATTTTAAAAAGGACCAAAAGTGAAAAGTTGGTAAGGTTTATTCAATCCCCCCTTCTAAACCTTACACTCACACCCCTTGGGACCTACACCAAGGAAACTCTGAAGCTGCTTCTTGTTCTTTAGTGTATCTGGAAATCCTTGTATCTTTTCCATAATATGACTTTGTAGGATGATTCCAGATTCATCGATTTCAATTCCGAGGAATTCAATCTGTCTTGTAGCAATTACTGCTTTCTTTTCTAAAAGCATTAATCATTCCTTGTGGCAAACATCTGAAAATATTTCCAAATACTTGAGATGCTCCTTCATGTTCTTTGATGTGATAAGAATGTCATCAATATACACGAACATGAAACTGAAATAATCTTTGAAAAGATTATCCATCTTCCTTTGATATATCTGGGGTGCGTTAGCCAATCCCATAGGCATCACATTACAAATATAGTGTCCTTGTGGTGTGGAGAAAGCTGTGAACTTCTTACTCTCTTCCTCCATCTTAATCTGGTAGAATCCAGACTTGCAATTGAACTTTGAGAATATCTTGCACCTTTGATACGATTAACCGTGATGTTCTCTCGCTTGGGATATAGTATCCGCCGAACTCGCACGTTATTAATCCCTTTGTAATTAATAATAAGTATCGCTTTCCTTTTTAATCTCTCCATGGTTTCTGACTAAGAATCTTGGACTGCTGTATGGAGAAACTCCTGGTGAAATCAACTTAAGGTCCAAATGTTCCTTAATTATTTTCTTCATATCCTCACGATCCTCCTGGTTCATAAGGATTGGTTTGAATCTTACGAACTCGTACTCATTTCCTGGTTTTAACTTTCAAGGAAGCTTTGAGCTCATTCTTATCCCACCATGCCAAAGGATTTTCATTATAATTCCTTTGGATCTTCTTCTTGATATCCTCGAGTGATATATGTTCTTCTATGGTGATGTCACTCGTGGATTCTCCATTAAGCTCTCCATCAATTCTCGCAATAGCCTCCGAGGTACTGTTTTCTCCTTGTATTCCGAATGAATACAAGTTATTATCCTATATTTTCTTATCCTTATAGTTTGAACAAAATTGTCTATAGGATAATAATGCTTCACCAAATTTCCTTCGATCCGCCATCTTTGGATTCCAAAGTTTGGCTTCATCACCACGCTTGCTGCGAAATTTAATAGGCATTTTTCTGTAAAATGCTTCCCGCAGTCTCTGAACAATAATCTTATCATCACATAATGTTGTGAAAATAAGTTTTCTTGTCTCATTCTCCTATGTGAATCGCTTAAATGTTTGTAGGAAATTATTTCCTAGCAAAACATTTGCTCCTGTATCATGGAAATAGATTGGTGGCGACTTTACTTTGTACCATGATGTACCGCCCGCGCCTCCGATCATGATTTCTGCTTGTTTAATTCCTCTGTTAAGAATAAGAATTCTTTTAGAGAAATCTCTTCCTGCAATAGCTGGTAAATCTTCTCCAATTTTTTTAGGAAAAACATCCAGCTTTTGCAGTACATATTCAGAATATAACATTCCGATAGAAATGTATATTGAGAATGGGCTAGTGGTCATCTGATTCTGTATCTTTTATCAGTCACTGTGAACTCCATTCCTTCTTGTAATCTTTCCCAAGGTTTATGATCCTTAAGAAATTCAATCCCGAAGATTAATCGCTCCGAATTTTCCCCGCTACTCCCGTGATAGTCACCAATTTCATCTATCTTCGGCTCCTTGATACCTTCCAACTATTGGTTGTTGGAGATAATATAGAACATCACAAGGAAAATATTATCCTTTTGAGTGATGTCGAATATTACTTCCAATTCTCTCCATCCTTCTGGGCATTTCAGCTCTCCTTGTGTTTTGAAAACGTCTGGGATGCGCTGAACTGTACTGGGTCTCTTTTCTTCCCAACGACTACTGCTTATAATTCTGTCTTGTTATAAAGACATCCTTCTTGGCTCAACTCTAAGACTTCGACTTTTGTTGAAGACTGGTTGATCTTGAATTTGCATGTCGATCTCCTTTATAGTTGAAGACTCAATGATTTCTGGTAAAACCACCCTGGCAAAGTCCCCAAAGATTCTTGGGACTTCAATAAATTCCTTTCTCAAGAATACTTCTGAATGATGTGTATTCAAGAAAGCATAGGAAATCTTGTATGTGATCGACTAAGGTCTATTCCCTTCTTTCATCAAATCGACTCTTTTGAAATCTTGATAAAGGGTTAGGACTCTGTTGAAATCTCGATCTCCCAAATTGTATGCAATTCTAGGATAGACATTAAATGCCAATTTTCCTACATACAAATTACCTGTAACTACTCCAAGGCATGAATTCTTGAGGTTTGAGATTCGCTTGTCAAAGATAGCAAGATTGAGTGGCGAATCTATTCCTTCTTTGAATGTTGCTTTAATAATGACTCTTATGGCTCCGATGTGAATCCATGAGAGTGTATTTGCAACTTCTCTTTTAACTCCGCTTTAGATCTCCTAGATTTCTCTCAGAAAGGACCAATCGCATCTCGATCGTGTTACCAAGAAACTCCATCGGAATGGCAAATTCTCCTAAGTTATTACCCCGTGGATAATTTGGTGTTTTCTATTACGAAACCCAATCTTATCCAATGCCTTTTCCATCGCTCCAATTGTAAAACCATCATAAATTTGAAGCTTTGGATCTTCCTTCATAATTCTCATAAGAGTTTTATGAGAAACCGTAGTGTGAGAGAGGAATCCCGACATATCCTCCCTGACCGTCTGCTGAAGAGTTTCTTCTTCACTCTGATTCTGAGCTGGAGTCACTTCCATCATTCGAATAGATCTCTTCTTCATAGATGCTTTCATCTGAGGGTATATCCTCAAATTGATACACCTGAATTAGATCTTGATAGTAGACAACTTCTTTGACTTTTGGGGTTGCCTCGAACTGTCTCACCCTCGTTTCTGGTTGTCCGGGCAATCTGTTGAGATATGTCCCCTTGCTCCGCATGTCCAACAATTACAATCTTTGAAACTTTCATTAGCTCTGGTATGAGCTCGTCTGAAAGTTCTTCTTCCTGTGGTTCTGCTGGTACTTGCTTGATTTGAACCTGATGATGAGGCTCTACTCCTGCTTGGTGATGGTCTTTGCCTTGATTTGTAACTTTGGGCTTTTTGTTTTGACCAGAACCTTCTAGGTCTCCATGAAGACCTATTTCTTTTGTTGCTGCTTCCCCGGCGGTATGGATTGCTTCTTTCCTTCTTCTTCTTATGCCGCCTTGGTTGACTTCCCACAACTGTTGGGATATCATCATCTACGCAACATAGAGGAACTGCTTCGTTAATCCCTCATAATCTCTCATAATTCCGGTATAGTGCTGCCGGATAGCACCATTCAGATAGCTTGGCTTTTAGGAAAGACATCCTTCTAGCCACTGTATCTAAATCAGCTGCACTCTTGTATTCCTTGATAAGCATTTCTCTCCAGGGACTCGGAATCTTTGCAAAGAATAGTTGCAAACCTTCTTTGTCTCCCACCTTGGATTTCCATCGGTACTCGGTGAATAACTTGATATATTCGTCAATATGACAAATATCATGTAACTCGAGGCGGTAGAGGGCTTGTTTATATCTTTTTCTTTTTTTTTCTTCCAATCCCTCAAAGTAGCTCGTCTCAGGCCGATAAAATGGATTTTGAATAATTTGGCCATATTATCGACAATTCCTTTTAATGATTCTCCAACTGTGACCGTGCTCTTCATAGGTTCTTCGGTCATATCCCAGGAAATCTTTACCGATCCTTCAAGACTCATCTCAAGATATAAGATGAATCCTTCCTTCGTAAGATCGAGGGTACCTGCTGCAATCCTCATAGCTGATGCCCATTCATCAATAAGGACTTCTCGATTTTTAAAATCTGGGATATCCAAATTTAGCACCAATCCATACGGATGTTTCAGATCGAGATGCAATCTTCCATAAGGCGTTTGATAAATGTTTGGCCTTCTAGAAGGTAGTCGAGTTCCTGTAAGAGGTGGTTGAGCTCCCTGTTCCTGTAAGCGTTTCACTCCCTGTGGTGAAATCTCCAACGTGATGCATTCTCTCATCCTGGATTCCATGATTTGAACCCGAATTTTCTGCGACGTTGGGATTTACTGGTGGCGGTGGTGGAATTGGTCTACCTTGTGGGTCATAGGTAACCAAAGTTGATCCATCTCATGCGTTCATCTTTAAATCTACAATTCCTAATTAGGGATGGCAATGGGGCGGGTCAAAACCCGGCCCCGCATTAAACCCGTCCTATCCGGGGTGGGTCGAAACCCGGTCAAATGGGTCTCGGGGCGGGTTGTGGATCCATTTTGGAAAAACCCGCCGGGTTCGGGGTGGGTAACGGGTCCTTATAGACCCACCCCGGACCCGCCCTGTATATAATTAACTTAGTCAAATTTAATATTAGTTATCTTTTTTTTTGCAAATAAGTTATATTTTTAAGTCAAGGTTAATTAATTAAAACATTAGGACTACAGTGTACTACTTCATTTCTTCGCTAACAGATAATTGAAAAATCTCATCTCGTCTCTGTTAACCTGTAGTATGTTTGAAGATTCTGAGAATTGAAAAAACTTGATCAATTATTCAACTTAATGGAGGCGCCACCCAAAAGCTTGAATGATTAATAAATTAAATATAAAATTAAAATATAGATATTAAACATTTACAAAGTAGATTTTGAATTAAAAGAACATAGAGCCTGAATCTTTACTGGCAGCAGACATTTTTTTCCATTGTAGCGGGTCCGCGGGTTCAACCCGCCGGGTCGTGGGTCCAAAGTGGGGCGGGGCGGGTCTCAAAGCGGGGCGGGTCCCGGATCCATGATTTTCTTCACGGGGCGGGTCCTAGGTGTTGGGAAATTTATATTATAGATTTTGATGAATGCCATGTAAAACTTAAACTAGAAAGTTGGCACCCCATTTTCCTTGTAATTTTATTATAATAGATAGGGCTGGAAAAGCTGAGTCAAGTCAGTTATGCTTGGAAATACAAGAAGTCAACTGAAGACTGAAGTGAAAACTCCGCTGTGGAACAACTGAGTATGGCCAAGAAGAAGATCAAGAACTTCACTGAAGATGTATCAGCTGAGGAACAGCTGTGTGAGGTGTCAGTCAAAGTCATCTCAAGAAGCCAAGTCACAAGTTGAAAGTGACAGATGAGTCTTTAAATGATTGGAGCAGACTCAAGTCACCTGGGGAAATAGCGAAACCAAGAGGAGTTGATCAAATGAATCCGCTGCATGTAAGTCAAGAAAATTACTTAAATAAGTAATACTTCCATGCTGCTAGGTCTTAAAGTGCTCATCCCAGAAGCGTGCAAAAGGAATAAACCAATGGGAAGCACTACACCTCGTGTCAGAATTTGAAAAGCTGCACATTCATTTAATACGAGTAAAGGTCTACATCTCAATATTTAAGACCAAGAAAAGACAAGCCAACGAACACAAGTGTCTTTTGAAAATCAGCCTATCTCTTCAACGGGCAGATTTTTGAAAGTTCACTATAAAAGGCTGAGGAAATTGATTGAGAAAAGGTTACCTCAACCACGAACAAGCAAGCAATATTCAAGTCAGAAACCCGTAAATATTCTCAAAGATATTCAAGCAAATCCTCAAGCCTCGAAACTCGAAGGAAATTAATCCAACACAAAGTCAGTGAAGGAAAGACAACTTCAAACTCAAGAAGAGAAAACTTTTGAAGAATCAAAAGGGGTCTACTTTCCAAGGAGGATTGTAGGAATGTTCAAGGTCGAACCAAAGATCAAGTTATTGGAGGGCTTCGTGATCAAATCCAAGAGCTTGAGAAAGTGAGTCAAGTAGCAAAGCGCAAATGCCTGTGAAGAAGAAGTCGAGTCGGATGAGAAGCCAACCGTGTGACCAAGGCTGTCTCTAGATCGCTCACCACTCAAACCGATCTCACATTTAGTGGATTCCTCCAGGAGTTGGAGAAGAGAGGATTAGAAGAATTACCCCATCTTCGAACCTCTATAAAAATTAACCGTGTCATTTATTTTTCAGCACATTTATATTTATGCATATCTACTTCATATCTGCTGATAAACTTATTTCCTATCCAAACTGATTGATAACCAAGAGCTAAAATCAAGTGTTAAAACAAGTTTAAAACAAATCAAAGGGTGTTAAGTCTTCCCAACGATAAAACCAACACAAACCAAGTTAAGGTTCGTGTTAAACAACCGAGTTATTCTATCAACAAATCTATCGAGTATGTTTAGTGGCTAACTCAATGAATAACCAATTTAGTTGTCCCTCAAGGACTTAGCTGTTTGTGTTAACTCTGTAACTTTTTAAAAGGACTAAATTGAAAATTTGGTAAGGTTTATTCAACCCCCCTTCTAAACCTTACTCACACCCCTTGGGACCTACAAGTGGTATCAGAGCGGTTGGTTCATTGAGCCTTCAGCACTGGTTATTGAACTAGATCTCTATCTTTTCAAAAAGGGTTTCAAACACTTGTATTTTCAAAATCTTTCATTTTTAGCAAAGTTATTATCATGGAAGCAAATTTGACACGCATTCCTATGTTCATTGTTGAGGAATTTGATGACTGGATAATTCGTATGTAGGCTCATCTATCTGCTTTACATGATGAAATGTGGCTAGTAATAGAGGATGGGCCACTGCAAATACTTAAGGTAAACACAACTGTAAGAATAGCAGCTGTAGTAGCAGAAGCGGATGAAGAAAGACCAGCCATGGTTGAAAAGCCAAGGACTGAGTGGACTAATAACGACAGAAAAAGATACAACTTGGACAATGTGGCCAATGACATACTCTACAAGACATTGGACAAAGCAATGTTTAATAAAGTCAAATCGTGCAAATCTGCAAAAGAAATCTGGGATAAACTAACTTTAATTTGTGAAGGATCTGAGCAAATTAAAGAAAATAAATTGTCTGTTGCTGTACAAAAATTTGAAAATTTTAAATGCTTGCAGGTGAAACCTTGGATCAGCTGGATGCCAGATTCACCGAAATCACAAATGAGCTATCAACACTTGGGAAAGAATACACACAAAAGGAAATGTGTATGAAGATTCTGAGAAGCCTCCCAGCTGAATGGGAAATGAAGGTCATGGCCCTGAGACATTCAATGAACCTCACAACAACATCCAATCATGAACTATTCTCAGATCTCAAAGCTTATGAGATTGAGCTGAGAAGAAAAGAGCAAGAGGAGATAGCTGTACCTAAGACAGCTGCACTTATACTTAAGGATAGAAAGAGAGCTGAAGTCAAGGAAGCTATAGACCAGGAGGAGATTGCCCTAATGGTTAAAAGATTCAACAAGTTCTTCAATAAGAACTATAAAAGAAACAAGGGCGAAACCTCCAGGAGACATTCAACTCCCTCTAAGTCAATGGAAGACAGGCCACCCAAGAGAGCTGAGCATCAAAGAGTTGAGTATCAGAGAGCTGATAACCCAAGGACAGAAAGAGCTGATCAAAGAGTTGAGAACCTGTGTTGGAATTGCAGACAACCAAGACATTTTGCAGTTGACTATTCCTATCCACCAGTTAATAAATACAGAAATGAAGAAGAAAGAAAAGTCTTCAGAGAAAGAAGACAGGAAAAGAAGAAAGCCATGTTGGCTGCTGAGACATCTAAGTCTAAAGAAGCAGCAGACTCAGAGAGTAGTGAAGCTGACTACTCAAGTGATTCTGAAGAAGAAGCCATGATCCGTCTTATGGCTAAAGAACAAGATCAACTGGACTAAGAAGATGAGGTACACTCTAACTCATCTCATTCAGATTCAAGTGATAGTGATTGTGACACACACACTTCATCACCCACTGACCTTTATGATTCATTAGGCAAAATGATGAAAGACTTTGGGCACATTAAATCCTCACACACACTCTTAAATGAGGAAAACAGCTAGCTCAAAAGCCAAAACTCACAGCTGACTAAGGAGCTGAGTACTCTAAGTCACATAGCTGATGAGAACAAAGAGCTGAAGGCTGAGAATGCCAAACTGATAGCAGAGATATCTGCTATAGAAAAGAGGAAAAATGATCTCAAAAATGTAATTGCCTCATTTACAAAGGCATCAAAATCATTGGATGACCTTATCATGAGCCAAAAAGAATGTGGAGATAAAACAGGCATATGATTCAATTCCTTTGTGCATAGTCAAACTCCTAGAGTGATTTTGGAAAAAATGATCTTCAAGCAGTGAAGCATCTCACCAAATGCTGCACCCACATTCACTCCCAAGCACAATCACAAACAAACTGGCCTTGGATATAAAGGGAAAGGAAAACAGCCAGTTGAGTATGCTGAGAGGACAACTGAGAAGAAATCCAGCAGAGTTCCTCAGCAAACTCCAAATAGAAAGTACTCTGTGAAGAATAAACAGAGCTACCAAAGACCCCAGAAGTTTCATCAAAGAAACACATATGATGGGAATGGTAGAAACCACCTGCCAAGATGATTGGAACAATGTGAAAAATCAAAGAAAGACCAATGGAATACAAGCCTAGATGGCAAAGACCTAAACCTCAAGAAAGGTCATTCCAAAGGCAAAAGAGCTATTATCAAAGACACATATGCACCTGACGCTACACTCGAATTATCACAACTACACAAAGAAATCAATTGCTAAAACACACTCACACGCATACAGACAAAAGAGACATATGTATGAACCTAAAGCTCCCAAGCAATTTGCCAAAGTGAATTATGATTATGGCACGTATAGATGGAAACCTCTCTGAGTCAAATCATTTGGCTATAGGTTTGTTGGATCATCTTACAAAGACTAACCCCTCGGACCCAGGCAAGTATGGGTACCTAAAAACTAATTTCCTTGGTTGCGTTCAAGGAATGTTGAGTGCCAAGGAACCTGGTACATGGATAGCGGCTGTTCCAGACATATGATAGGAAACAAGAAAAAGCTGTCAAGGTTCAAGGAGATTAGAGGTGCAAAAGTCATATTTGGAGGAAATGAAGCTCTAGGGGAAATAAAAGGCACCGGATCCATCAAGAAGAATGGATTAGAGATCACAGATGTTGCATATGTTGAAGGCCTCAACTTCAACATGTTAAGCATCAACCAACTTTGTGACAAGGGCTACAATGTTGGATTCAATATGGGAGTGTGCCAGATTAAAGATACTGAATCAAATGAAATAGTACTGCAAGGATCAAAACAGAAGAATATGTATGTGGTAGACTGGTATACTGCCACACCAAGCACTTGTCTGTTAGCAAAAAGCACAGCCGAATCAAGTTGGCTATGGCACAAGAAGCTGAGTCATCTGAACTTCAAGACAATCAACAAGCTTGCAAGGAGTCGTCTTATGGAATGATTGCCAGACTCAATGTACAAGAAGGAAAGTGTATGTGATGCATGCCAGATGGGAAAGCAAATCAAATCTTCATTCAAGGAGAAGTCTAGTCCTTCTTCAACAAGGATATTACATCTGTTGCATATGGATTTATTTGATCCTGTTGAACCAACCATCATAAGTGGAAATAAATACACCTTAGTGGTGGTAGATGATTATTCAAGATATACATGGACAATCTTCATGTGGAAAAACAAGGAAACTTTGCAGAAGTTACCTCAGCTAATGAAAAGAGTTCAAAATGAAAAGAGCCAAACCATTATAAAAATAAGGTCTGATAGATGAACCGAGTTTGTTAATGGGATAATCAACAAGATTGTGTTGAAAATGGTATTGCTCATGAGTTATCTCAGCAAAGAACTCCACAAACAGAATGGAGTAGCCGAAAGAAGAACGAACTCTTAAGGAAGCTGCAAGAACCATGTTAGCTGAAGTTGGATTGCCTAAGAGATTTTGGGCTGAAGCCATTAACACTGCATGCTATACTCAAAATAGATGCATGATAAACAGACAATTGACCAAGACTCCCTATGAGATATGGACATGGAGAAAGCCAAATGTTGCATATTTTAGAATATTTGGATGTAAATGCTTCATCCACAACAATGGCAAGGATAATTTAAAGGCTTTTGATGCTAAAGCTGATGAAGGTATCTTTTTGGGATACTCAGCTGAGAGCGAAGCCTACAGAGTATTAAACAAAAGGACTATGGCCACAGAAGAGTCTATTCATGTGGTTTTTGATGAACCTAATGTGAATGGAGAAGATATTGGAGAGTTCGCTGATAAGCTGAATCATCCAACTATGCAGAAGTGTCCTTATGTTGAAGTTGAAGTAAGAGCAATCAATCAAGATGAAGATGAGATAGCTGAATCTCAAAGACAGCTGGAAAGTCTACAACTAATTGATGATGAAAGAGTTGCTCAAGACAACGCAGTTGCGAGACAGCTGAACCCAGCTGACTTGCTTCAACCTGATGTGAGATGGCTGAGAGACCATCCACCATAGCTAGTTATTGGAGATGTTAGAGATGGTTCAAGAACCAGATCCAGAGTTCAGCAAGAAGCAATGTTTACTTGTTTTATTTCCCAAATAGAGCCAAAAGATGTGTCTCAAGCATTGGATGACACACATTGGATTCAAGCCATGCAAGAAGAGCTGAATCAGTTTGAAAGGAACAAAGTATGGGAATTGGTGCAGAGACCAACCCATCAGAATGTTATTGGCACAAAATGGGTTTTCAAAAACAAGATGAATGAGGAAGGATCTGTGGTAAGAAACAAAGCAAGATTGGTAGCCAAAGGGTATTGCCAAGAAGAGAGAATATATTTTGATGAAACATTTGCTCCTGTTGCAAGATTAGAAGTAATAAGGATGTTTCTTGCCTATGCTGCACACAAGAACTTCACTGTATATAAAATGGATATGAAAAGTGCATTTTTAAATGGACGTTAGAGGAAGAAGTCTATGTCGAACAACCTCCAGGTCTTGAGCAGAAGACCATTGGAGATAAAGTGTACAAGCTCAAGAAAGCATTATATGGATTGAAACAGGCACCAAGAGCATGGTATGATACATTATCTCAATTTCTAACTGATAATGGATTCACCAAATGCAAAGTGGACAGAACACTCTTCAGAATTCAAAATGGAGAGAGTATACTGCTTGTTCAAATATATGTGGATGATATCATTTTTGGATCCACAAATAAAGAGTTGTGTGATAAATTCTCAAACCTCATGCAAGGCAAATTTGAAATGAACATGATGGGAGAGCTGACTTTCTTCCTAGGACTTCAAGTTAAGCAATTAAAGGATGGAACTTTCATAAGTCAAACAAAGTACACCAGAGATTTAATGAAGAAATTTGGTATGGAAGAGAAGTCTTCTCGTGAAAATACCAATGAACACATCACCAAGATGGACATGGATGCGATGGTAAGGTCAGAGATCAAACAAGATATAGAGCACTTATTGATCATCACTTATTTAACAAATGAGACCGACATCACCTTTCTTTGTAGGTGTATGTGCAAGATTTCAATCTACACCAAAGGAGAGCCACATGACTGCAGCCTAAGAGAATCCTAAGATATTTGAAGGGATGCCAGGAAGTTGGCTTATGGTATCCAAAGGAAGGTGGATTCAAGCTTATTGGTTACTCGCACTCGATCTATGCTAGATGTAGAGTTATGAAAAAGAGTACTTCGTGTACATGTCAAATGCTTGAAACATATTAGTTTCCTGGTTTAGCAAGAAGCAAAACTCAATAGCCACATCCACAATTGAAGCAGAGTACATAGGGGCAAACACAGTGCCCAAGTCTTATGGATGAGACATCACCGAGAGATTATGAAATTAAGAAAAGAGATTCCAATTATGTGTGATAACACAAGTGCTATTGCAATCACTCGAGAATCCTGTGTTGCATTCAAGAACAAAGCACATTGATGTCAGATATCATTTTATAAGAGATCATGTTGAAAAAAAGACTTCACTTTGGAATATATCTCAACTGTAAGCATTAGGGCGATATATTCACTAAGCCTCTATGTGAATCAAGATTTGAAGAGCTTAAGCATGAGCTAGGGTTAATTGAGCCGAGTTAACACTCGTAAGACTCAATCGAAGAGAGATGGAAGATGAAAAGATGAAAATCGATCAAGTTTTTCACATCAGCCAAGTGAAAAGCTATATCGGAAAGTCACCAGACGAGATAGCCGACAAATCCGAGTCGCTTAATGAAAAGAGAGAAGAAGAGTTAAGTCATTTTTGAGATAAGTTTCGAGTCATTTATGAGCTAAAATGACAAAAACGCAATCGTTTTAAATGAGCGGGAATATTTTTAAGGATGACATCAAGTAATAATGACAGTGCGATCAAGAGTCGCACAAAGAAGCATATGATTGAATATAAATGCTGCCACATTAAATGCGAGGAATTAAATGCGGTTTGACGTGCTAAATTTGAACCGTTGATTTTGATCAAAATTTCAAAATCCAAAGACCCGTCCTTTCATAACCCTTATATACACTTTTTCCAGCTTTCTCTCTCACATTCGGAAACTGTTCATCTTCAAACAAAAAGAAAGCAAGCTATTTTCTCTCTCGAAAACCCTAAGTGTCCTCAAGCAAGTTATTCAAGTTTTAATCGGTAAAAATCTCTAAAAATGGCACCTAAGTTTGATTTTGTCAAGCTATCGAAGCAAATCCACTCAGGATCGTCAGTAGATTTTGAAGACATGGTAAAGCAGGGTTCTGATGAAACCCTAGTGAAGAAGATTACTGAGATGTTGGAAAAGTCAGGTCTTAAGGCTTTTCTGACTTTGGAATACTCACACACCTACCTAGAAGAGGTGGCGCAGTTCTACGTTAATGCGGAAGTGCAGGACGAAGGAATCAAGTCTTCTGTCCACCGCAAGGACATAATGATAACAACTAAGGACCTTGCAGAGCACTGTTTGTTGCCGTCGGAAGGAGTGATGGAGATAAATGAAGCTGACGTTGACTTGGCTGCTGCATGGAAAAAGGCAGCCAAACCAGAGTGCGCTGCTAAGGTGGTCTACACAGCTGATAAGAAGCTGCTGAAGGACGACTATTATAAATTGATGGATGTCGTCTCCAAGTGTGTAGACATGAAGTTTGGAAGCTTTAATCAGCTGTCCAAGACAAAGCTGATCGTCATGGTTGCGATCATGCAGGGCAAGAAAGTAAACTGGGCTGAGTTCATATACAACAGACTCTGCCAGAATGTTGTGAATAAATTGTTCAAGGAAGACAGATCCTTTGGAGGATCTCTTGGTTATGGCCTGGTGATTGGCCACTTGATGGAAGTGAAGGGCATTCCCCTTCGACATGGAAAACCCTTCCATGTCAATAAGAAGATGTTCAGGGCGAACCTCTCTGGAGCCCAGAAGAGAGCCCACGCAAAGAAGGCGGAAACAAGTGAGGGGGAATCAGCTGAACCCGAGGACATAGCTGTTACCCCTCCTCCCAAGAAGAAAGTAGCCCCTGCAGCTGCGAAGAAGAAAGCTGCCCCTACAGCCAAGAAAAATGAGTCTCCTGCCCCTACAATGAGTCGCCGCCTGCCGTGCGGTAGTCTCCCGCCCCCTCGCACCTAAGGCCGAGAAGGAAACCCAAATTCCTTTTCCATCAATACGGAAGAAGAGGACTGCCAAATCAAGGAAGACAACTCCGTCCAAGAAGGATGCCCCGGCCCCACCGCCAAAGAATCAGAAGAAGAAACAGAACTAGAAATTTCTTTGGTTCAGACCAAAAGAAGAAGAATTTTCAAGCTTTCCGAGCTTGAAAATATAGCTGAATCTACCTCTCAGCTGGAGAAAACACTAGAGACTGTTGAAACTCAGGAAGTGCAGTCTCCTGAAGTAGTTGATGAACCTGCCAAGTCTGCTGAAGATGATCAGCAGAGGCCTACTAAAGACCCAGCTGTGGAGAAGACAACTGAGGATAATGAAGCAGCTGAGACAACTGAACATCCAGTTGAAAATGTTGTCTCTCCACCTGCTAATAATGCTATTGAAGAAGAAGAGCATCAGAATATCTTGCCTTCAATCCCAGAAAAAGAAGGACAAGAAGAGGATGATAACGATGATGTGATCATGTACTCTCCTTTGTACCTAGATATTCAGCGTCGTCTCATAGAGTGGAGAGCATGGAAGCTGGATCACTCAAGGGAGCAGTTCGCTCACCCTGAGTATATCGAAGAAGAGGAAGAGTTGTTGCAATTTCTCGGTGTTGCCACTGTACGCCAGGCTCTTGATGAAGAAAATTGCATGGATCTTCTTCGAATCATCAAGGAAGAAGAGAATGAAAAGGTAGCCGAGGAAGCCCGTGCATTGGAAAATGCCAAGATGTGTGTACTTACTGGCGAGCATGATCACACACTTCTTGATGTGTTATCTGAGTGTGATGAGGATCCCATTGCTGCAGCAGAAAAGTCAATATGCAGCAGGCTCTAAGGGAATCCAGACAGTTGCATGAGCAACAACTATTTGAAGGACCATGAGAGTCGTCTCAATCTCTTCTGCAAATCGACCCTTTGGGAGTAGTGCAGCAGATTGCCACAGACATCGCTGCAGCTACGTCCCTGGTACTCTCGGAGGATGGGTCCAAGGGACTTGGCAATGAAACTGGGATCTTGGGCACCCAAGTTGAGCCAACCCCTACTGAAGGTGTTTTACCACCTGCCCCGGAGGCTGAGCACTCAATGGAAGAAGCCGCGAGTCTGGAGAAGAGTGACCCCATCATCAGTCACTCAGCTGGTGTGCCAGCTGAGGGGGAAACTCACTCCACTGCAGCAGGGTCGGAGGATGCTATAGATGACTCTATATTGAAGAAAGGTGGCGAAGTGGAAACTGAGAAAGAACCACACCAGAGTGATATTGACGAAGCTCGGACAATTGAGTCTGTCCCAGCTGAAATGTCAGCTGCTTTGAAAGTTGATGACACTGCTGTTGCAGTCGAGGCACAGGATGGAAATGCCCTGGGAGTTAACAATCTGGGCAGTGAAAGCGCAATCCAAGAGGTTGAGACTCCTATGGATGGCAATGTTGAAGACCCTAAGACAACTACGACTGTCGAAGGGAATGTTGAAGGCCTCGCTGCAGTTGAGACTGCTGGAGGTGTTGAAGGCCCAAGGAAGGTTGAGACTTCCCTGGGTAAAGCTCAAGAGATTCAGAACATTCCTCATGTTCAAGGCGCTGAGTTTGAGAAGGAGATAAGCGCACTTCATGACTCCCAGGAGAATCTTGACATATCATTTCTGGGGTCTGAAGATAAAGCTGAGTCCACACCTGTTGCACATCAAAGGGACCCAGCTGAGGATGTTCTCAAGAACACGAGTCAGTCGAGTTACAAAGCTGCTCGTTAAACATTCAATTTCGATGATGAACCAAGCCCCCAAGTTTCATCATCATCCGATGACGCTGATGTTGCAGCAGAGGATCCGGTACTTCATTTAGAAAAATCCACTGAGGCCGAAGAAGCTGTTAAGACAGTTGAGGCTCAGTCAGCTGAGCAACACATTCCAAAAGCTCCAGCTGAAATAGAGTCATCTGCACAGGCTCCCACAACTGCAGCAATAACGACTCCACCAGAAACATCACAGGCACAAACCACACAAACAATCCCATATGTGCGAGATGATGCTTTTGAACAAGTATTTCCCTTTTCTATCGAATTGCCTGAGCTAGAGGAAGAGACTGCTAAAGAGCAGCGACGATTCAATGTACGAGAAGATCCCGTAATCCCTACCGACTCTATTGTGCCAGCAAACTTTAACTTTGATGCAGAATGGCCGGCAGCTGAATTAGGTGAGACAACTGAGATTCGTGAAGTCTTCAAGAAGATCTGTGAAGAGATTGAGAAGATCGAACGACACCAAGCCTCTATAGGCTTACGCCTGGACAATAGAGATGCCACCCTCACAGCAGATTTGAGAGGGATAGTGGTAAGGATCAGGGAGTGGTCTCAACAGCAGAGTGCCATGCGATACGAGCAAGTTCGCTATTTCATGGCGTTATACAATAAAATGCTTATTTGGAGCGCTGACAACACTTCGAACAGGCATACAATGCAAGAATATATTGAGAGGTTGCATGCCTCTCACGAAACAGAAAATGGAGCTACTGCGTGAATTCCAACGAAAAGAAGTTTTGCGTCTTGAGGAGACCATGAATGCAAAATTCAGCCTTCTCATGGCTGAAATGAAACTGGTGGCTGCCGAGTCAAAAGCCACTCGTTCAGAATTTCGGACAGCTTATGCCGCAGCAGACTCCAAGCAGAACTCAGCTCTCAGCAGACTCGACTTCATGCTCGCAGGCATGTTCCCTGGGGTCCCTCTTTCCTTTGATGATGCCAAAAAGGGGGAAGAGGAGTCCCTAAGGAGTCTAAAAGAAGAAAAGTTGAAAGAGTCGGAAGCCAAGATGATGGGAGCTGAGAAAAAGAAGGGAAAAACAGCTGAGGGGGAACGGTCAAAGGATTTGACGTTAATGATAGATGAAACCCCTCAACAGGGTCATGTTACGGCCTCAATTATCAGCAAACTTCCAGTGACCCTGCCGATCGAACACTCTGTTGTGCCAATGTCGGAGAAAAGGCGAATCGTAGAAGCAGGGATGGTAGAGTTCGACAAGAAGACGGATGCCCGCGTCGAAGAAGTGTTGAAACAATACGACGACATTTCGGCAGGAAAGGATCAAGATGCCATACCTGACAACGGATCCGAGCCAAGATCAGTTGAAGAATTCAAGACGCCGAACCCGAAGGCTATTTCCAAAATATGTCTCGTAGCCCAAGCCTCGGGATCTCATCTTGGGAGAAGGGTCTTAAATTGTGCGAAGAAGGAAGATAAGTGCATCACTACAGCAGCCATTCAACTGTAAGCGAAGACTCTGTCTGGTACACCAAGAGGAGGAGGAATAAGTGGTGGAGGAAAAGGCTTTCAACCTCGTCCAAGACCCAAGAACATCGAATATGTGGATCCCGGAAAGAAAGGGAGACTCTACTGGGCTGGGTATGATGAAGTAGCAAATCTGGAGGTGGCTAGGAAGAATGTTGAAGCCGCGAGAAGACAGGAAGAGGAAAATAGAAGGCAAATAGAGCAATGGCTCGAGAGGAAGCGGAAGGATGATGCTTCTAAAAAGGCTTATGAAAAGAAGCAGAAAGCAGCTGAAGAAGAAAGAAAAAGAAAGAGAGCTGATGATTTTGACAGAGCTAAAGAGGAAAAAAGGAGGCAGCGAAGGCGATGAAATATTGTTGCGAACCCTTCATGTATTTTACTTATGTAAAAGTAATCTGTATACTTAGTGAAGCTTTCTGTAATTTTTGACCTTGTATTTGTATCCTAGCACAGATGTCTGTATTCTACTTTGATATAAAATGCTCTGATACTAAATGTAAACAGTTGTGTAAAAGACAAGAATGCTATGATCAATAAAAGGATCTATTCAACGCATACATTCTTTGTTACTACATTGTCTGTATGTATATTTGTTGTTTACATGTTGTTTAATGTTTTTAAGTTTTGGCATCATCAAAAAGGGGGAAATTATTGGGAAATTTATATTATTGATTTTGATGAATGCCATGTAAAACTTAAACTAGAAAGTTGGCACCCCATTTTACTTGTAATTTTCATCGTAATAGATAGTGCTGGAAAAGCTGAGTCAAGTCAGCTATGCCTGGAAATACAAGAAGTCAATCAAGATCGAATTGAAGACTCAAACAATGGGAACAGAGTATGGCCAAGAAGGGAGATCAAGAACTTGACTGAAGATGTATCATCTGAGGAACAATTGTGTGAAGTGTCAGTCAAAGTCATCTCAAGAAGCCAAGTCACAAGTTGAAAGTGACACATGAGTCTTTAAATGATTGGAGCAGACTCAAGTCACCTGGGGAAATAGGCAGCAGCTAAGAGGAGTTGACTGGAATGAATCCGTTGCAAAGAAGTCAAGAACATTACTTAAATAAGTAATACTTCCATGCTGCCAGATCTTAAAGTGCTCATCCCAGAAGCGTGCAAAAGGAATAAACCAATGGGAAGCACTGCACCTCATGTCAGAATCTGAAAAGTTGCACATTCATTTAATACGAGGAAAGTTCTACATATCAAGATTAAAGAACAAGAAAAGACAAGCCAACGAACACAAGTGTCTTTTAAAAATCAGCCTATCTCTTCAACGGGCAGATTTTTGAAAGTTCACTATAAAAGGATGAGAAAATTGATTGAGAAAAGGTTACCTGAACCACGAACAAGCAAGCAATATTCAAGCTGTAAACCTGTAAATATTCTCAAAGATATTCAAGCAAATCCTCAAGCCTGAAACTCGAAGGAAATTAATCCAACACAAAGCTGTGAAGGAAAGACAACTTCAAAATGTTGAAGAGGATTGAAGAATCAAAAGGGGTCTACTTTCCAAGGAGGATTGTAGCAAGGTTCAAGGTCGAACCAGTATCAAGTTATTGGAGGGTTTCGTGATCAAATCCAAGAGCTTGAGAAAGTGAGCTGAAGTAGCAAGGTAACTGCCCTGTAAAGAAGCTGAGTCGGACGAAAAGCCAGTTGTGTGACCAAGGCTGTCTCTAGACTGTTCACCACTCTGTAAACTGATCTGTTACTTAGTGGATTCCTCCAGGAGTTGGAGAAGAGAGGATTAGAAGAATTATCCCATCTTCGAACCTCTATAAAAATTAACTATGTCATTTATTTTTCAGCACATTTATATTTCTGCATATCTACTTCATATCTGCTGATAAACTTATTTGCTATCCAAACTAATTAATAACCAAGAGCTAAAATCAAGTGTTAAAACAAGTTTAAAACAAATCAAAGGGTGTTAAGTCTTCCGCTGATAAAACCAACACAGCCAAGTTAAGGTTCAGGTTAAACAGCTGAGTTATTCTATCAACAGCTCTATCGAGTCTGTTGAGTGGCTAACTCTGCTGAATAACCAACTTAGCTATCCCTCAAGGACTTAGTTGTCTATGTTAACTATGTAACTTTTTAAAAGGACTAAATCGAAAATTTGGTAAGGTTTATTCAACCCCCCCTTCTAAACCTTACACATACCCCTTGGGACCTACACCAGGTTTGGCCAGACCCGCCTCATTGCCATCCCTATTTCTAATCCTGCGAAAGATTCTGCAAGGTCATGTAGATCTTTAAGATTCATCTTTTCCATATCCATCACTTTTTAGTTCGTGATAGATTTTCCCTTGATGATGGCGATAAGCTTCTCCTCTCTGTCATTTGTCGTTTGACTTCGGTTGGTTTCCCTTTTTAGTTTGTGATAGATTTATTAATTGAACTTTTGCTATCTACTCTGTGTGGGATGGAGCATTTTCTCATTCCCCATATTTTCTATTTTCCATACCATTTTCTATTTTTAAGTGGCTAACTTCTAGCATTAATTTCTCATTCACCCAGAATTAGTTTTGAGAAATTCCAAATGATATTCTCATCTACTCACTTAGTAGAATTTTTACAAATAATTTAAATTCATTTTTCAATAATGAAAACCACATAAATATTTGGACAAAATTGGGTCAACACTCATTTTACACAACCAAATTCCAATAATCCCCAACATGAATGAAATTAATGCATGCGTGTATGCAGATTCGCTTGAAAGTCTCGGCGAACTGTTATTGCATCTGGATAGATAGTTTGTGGCTTTGAACCTTCCTTATACTATCGGATTTACTAACTGCTTAATGACACGATGTCTTGTACTACTCAGTCGTTTGTGTAAATTGAGATAACAATACTTACACAATAACAATTCTAACACTTGTTGTTCTTACGCTATGTCCATTTCGGCCCTGGACCATATCTTATATTCATAAGCATTTCTTTGAAGCAACCATTACTTCTCACTTATATAGGTAATCTCCTATTGAAGAGTATCCTGCCATACTCCACCTTTCAGTATAGGAACCATTAAAAGTCTTAAACTTAACCTCATCACTTTCAACAGGTTCTATTTCACTTGGAAGTTTCGGGAATGAGCTAACACAGTTTCCAAGTATTCAGCTGAACATTCATAACTTAGTTGTTCCATTGAACCAAGGTCTTGGGATCTCCTATTCACAAGGTTGCGTTACCGCTATGAACATTTTTTATTTTGGGGATTTTAAACCCATTGCCCTTAACAACTTATACAATTGATCTCGATTTATGCCTTTTGTAAGCGGATTCACAAGGTTTTCCTTTGACTTCACGTAGTCAACAGAAATAACCCCATTCGAAATCAACTGTCTAATGGTATTGTGTCTTCGATGAATATGTCTAGACTTACCATTATACATACTACTTTTTGCCCTTCCAATTGTTGATTGACTATCACAATGTATCAAAACATCAGGAACCAGCTTATTCCAATAAGGAATATCCTCTAAGAAGTTTCTAAGCCATTCTGCTTCTTCTCCAGCTTTATCTAAATCAATGAACTCGGATTCCATAGTGGATCGAGGTATGCACGTCTGCTTAGACACCGCTCCTCCACCTATTGTAAAAACATATCCGTTTGTGGATTTGGAGTCTTTTGTGTCTGATATCGAAGTGACATCACAGTATCCTTCTAATATTGGTTGATATCTTGTATAAAGTATTCCATAGTTCATGGTATACTTTAAATATCTAAGTACCCTTATCACGGCTTCCGAGTGATCCGTACTCGGGTTACTTGTGAACCTACTTAGCTTACTCACTGAATATGCAATGTCTGAACGTGTACAATTCGTTAAGTACATCAGATTGCCAATTACCCTTGCATATTCCAGCTGAGAAACTGGTTCTCCTCTATTCTTGGCCAAGTGTAAACTTAGATCTACAGATGTCTTAGCCGGAGGACTATCAAAAGCATTAAACTTTCTAAGTATGCTTTGACTTAATGGGGTTGTGACAAGACAATTCCATCTGAAGTTCTAGAGATTTTAATCCCTAATATAATATCAGATAATCCCATATCTTTCATGTCAAGGTTCTTCTTTAACATGTTCTTAGTATTCATGATTAAATCATGACTACTACCCATAATCAATATATCATCTACATAAAGGCATACTATGACGTAATCATTTGTAGTATCTTTAATGTAGACACACTTGTCACATTCGTTGAACTTGAAACCGTTTGACTTCATAGTCGAGTCAAACTTTTCATGCCATTGCTTAGGTGCTTGTTTTATTCCATAAAGTGACTTAACAAGTTTACACACCTTTCGCTCTTGACCGGGTGCAATGAACCCCTCAAATTGTTCCATACAAATCTCCTCTTCAAGTTCACCATTGAGGAATGCAGTCTTCACATTCATTTGATGTATCTCAAGGTTATGCAAAGCTGCAATAGCAATTAGAACACGAATGGACGTGATCCTCGTAACAGGAGAATATGTATCGAAAAAGTCATATCCCTCCTTTTGTTTAAACCCTTTAGCTACCAAATGGGCTTTGTACTTATCTATAGATCCATATGCTTTATACTTCCTTTTAAGGATCCACTTGCATCCCAAAGGTTTGCAATCTGGTAGGAGATCAACTAATTCCCAAGTGTTATGGAATCTATTTCATTATTGATTGCTTCTTTCCAGAGAGGAGCTTCTAGACTAGACAATGCTTTTTGAATAGTTCTAGGTTCGTTTTCTAACATATAAGTTAGAAAATCAGGACCAAAAGACTTAGCTACTTTTGTCCTTTTAATGCGTCTTGGTTCCTCTTCATCATCACTTTGAGGTAACCTTGCAGTTTCATAAGTTCGTTTACTCGAACTTTCTTCTTTCCTTTCTTTATTAAGAAATATATTCTCAAAGAATACAACATTCTTTTATTCAATGATCATACCTTCATTTTTATCAGGAATAGCTGACTTGTGCACTAAAAAGCGATATGCACTACTATTGTTAGCATATCCAATGAAAACGCAATTGATCGTCCTTGGACCAATCCTAACTTGTTTAGGCTTAGGTACTTCGACTTTAGCCAAACACCCCCACACTTTGAGGTTTTGTATAACTGTTTATGTCCTTTCCATAACTCATATAGAGTTTCGTTTTTACCTTTATTTGGGATCTTATTAAGAATATAGTTTGCAAAAAGTATGGTTTCGCCCCACAAGTTTTGGGGTTAGCCAGAGCTTATTAACATCGCAATCATCATATTCTTAAGAGTACAATTTTGCGTTATGTTACACCATTTGATTGAGGTGAGTTGGGAGCTGTCGTTTGATGAATTATACCCGCTCTCGAGCAGAATTCTTCAAATGGAGCAACATACTCTCCGCCTCTATCACTTCGAATCATCTTAATTTTCAAATTAAGTTGATTTTTAACTTCATTCTTATAAGTTTTAAAAGCTACTAAAGCTTCATCTATGCTTTTCAAAAGATATACATAGCAATATCTTGTGCAATCGTCTATAAATGATATAAAGTACTTTTTCCCACCTCGAGTTTGCACAAGTTTTAAATCACACACATCTGTATGTATTTAACTCGAGTGGTTTGGTACTTCTCGTTACCGAATGAAACAGTGCTTTGCCAATTTAGCTTCAACACAAATTTCGCATTTGTCTTGTGAATCGGTTTTAAACGTAGGTATTAAATCCATATTCACTAACCTTTTAAATATGTTGAAGTTTACGTGTCCTAATCTATCATGCCATAAATTAGAATAATCCAACAAGTAAACAGAGTAATAGTTCTATTCTTCGCCTCTTGGCGAAAACAATACATACATGCATCTTAAACAGACCTTTATCAAGGTAGCCCTTACAAAGAAACTGACCATTCTTGGTCATTACAAACTTGTCAGACTCAACCACTAGTCTAAACCCGGTCTTACTAAGCAAAGGATTGGAAACCAAATTCTTGCGGATATCCTAGACATGCGGCACATCCACAAGCGTAAGCTCCTTTCCGGAAGTCATTTTGAGTACAACCTTGCCAAGCCCCACGATGTTGGAAGTCGAAGAGTTTTCCATGAAAATCTTCCTTGTATTTATCAGAGTGTATCAGGAGAACATCTCATTGTCGGCACAAATGTGATGAGTAGCCCCGGTATCTATCCATCATTCCCTTGGGTTATCCACCATATTGGCTTCAAATACAACGGCGGTGAGATCGAGCTCCGAGATGTCTATTGGAATAGACTTGTCCTCCGTCACATTGGCTTGTTGGTTGCCACTTTGCTTGCCCTTTTTTCGGGTGTCGGCAATATTTGGCCATGTGGTTGATTTGCCACAATTATTAGATTCCCTTGAATTTCTTGGCCTTTTCCTTGTCTTTTCGAATGCTTCCGTTTCTTTCTAGTACTCGATTCAGAAGAAGATTGGCCTTGGCCTCCATTCCGAGACTTCATCGACTTCACTTGATTTTTGGTTATCTTCCTCAATTCGAATTCTAACAATCAGATCCTCAAGCCCCATTTCTTTTTGCTTGTGCTTGAGGTAGTTCTTAAAATCATTCTACAATGGCAGCAATTTCTCGATTATTGCCGCCACTTGGAAAGACTCCCTCAAAATCATCCCTTCAGACACTAAGTCGTGAAGTATGATTTGAATCTCTTGGACTTGGTTGATCACCGTCTTGGTATCAACCATCTTGAAATCTAGAAATTTGTCGACAATAAATTTCTTTGTGTCGGCATCTTATGTTTTCTATTTATTCTCCAAAGAGTCCCACAACTCTTTGGATAGTTTTAAACGAACTATAGACGTTATAAAGTGTGTCGTCTAGCCCATTCAAAATATAATTCCGACACAAAAAATCGATGTTATGCCAAGCATCCACATCGATTCTCCGTTGGTTATCGGATTCTTCATCGCCAACAGTAGGGGTGTCCTTCTTCAAGAAACGGGACAGACCCAGCGTAGTGAGGTAAAAAAACATCTTCTGTCCCATTTCTTGAAGGAGGACCCCCTACCTTTGGCGATGAAGAATCCGATAATCAACGGAGAATCGCTGTGGACGCTTGGCATAATAGTAAATTTTTGTGTCAAAATTATGTTCTAAACGGGCTAGACGACACACTCTATAACGTCTATAGTTTGTTCAAAACATCCAAAGAGTTGTGGGACTCTTTAGAGAAGAAATTCAAAATAGAAGATGTCGGCACAAAGAAATTTGTTGTCGGCAAATTTCTGGATTTCAAGATGGTTGACACCAAGACAGTAATCAGCCAAGTCCAAGAGATTCAAATCATACTTAACGACTTAGTGTCTGAAGGGATGATTTTGAATGAGTCTTTCCAAGTGGCTGTAATAATCGAAAAATTCCCGCCATTGTGGAAAGATTTTAAGAACTACCTCAAGCACAAGCGAAAAGAAATGGGGCTTGAGGATCTGATTGTTAGACTTCGGATTGAGGAAGATAACTGAAAATCCGAAGTGAAGTCCAGTAAGTTTGGAATGGAGGCCAAGGCCAATCTTGCTGAATCGAGCACTAGAAAGAAACAAAAGCATTCCGGAAAAGACAAGGGAAAGGCTAAGAAATTCAAGGGGAATTGCTACAACTGTGGCAAATCGAGCCACATGGCCAAGGATTGCCGACACCCAAAAAATGGCAATCAAAGTGGCAACCAACAAGCTAATATGATGGAGGATAAGTCTGTTCCAATAGACATGTCGGAGCTCGATCTCTACGCCATTGTGTTTGAAGCTAATATGATGGATAACCCAAGAGAGTGGTGGATAGATAACGGGGCTACTCGTCACATTTGTGCCGACAAGGAGATGTTCTCCTCATACACTCCGATAAATGGAAGGAAGCTTTTTATGGGAAACTCTTCGACTTCTAACATCGTGGGGCTTGGCAAGGTTGTACTCAAAATGACTTTCGGAAAGGAGCTTACGCTTGTGGATGTGCAGATGTCTGGATATCCGCAAGAATTTGGTTTCAGCTTCTTTGCTTAGTAAGCCGGGTTTAGACTAGTGTTTGAGTCCGACAAGTTTGTAATGACCAAGAATCGTCGATTTCTTTGTAAGGGCTACCTTGATAAATGACTCTTTAAGATGTCTCAGAATGTCTCGTTTTCCGCCAAGAGGCGAAGAATAAAACTATTACTTTTGTTTACTCGTGGATTGTTCTAATTTATGACATGATAAATTAGACACGAAACTTCAACACAATTAAAAAGTTAGTGAATCCGAATTAATACCTACATTTAAAACTCGATTCACAAGACAAATGCGAAATTTATGTTGAAGAAAAATTGGCCAAAGCACCGTTTCATTCGGTAACGAGAAGTACCAAACCACTCGAGTTAATTCTTACAGAGGTGGGAAAAAGTACTTTATAAAGTTTATAAACGATTACACAATATATTGTTATGTATATCTTTTGAAAAGCAAAGATAAAGCTTTATTAGCTTTTAAAACTTATAAGAATGAAGTTGAAAATCAGCTTAATTTGAAAATTAAGATGATTCGAAGTGATAGAGGTGGAGAGTATATTGATCCGTTTGAAAATTTTTGCTCGAAAGCGGGTATAATTCATCAAACGATAGCTCCCTACTCACTTCAATCAAATGGTGTAGCAGAACGCAAAAATCGTACTCTTAACGATATGATGAATGCGATGTTAATAAGCTCTGGCTTACCCCAAAACTTGTGGGGGGAAGCCATACTTTCTGCAAACTACATTCTTAATAAGATCCCACTCAAACTAAAAACGAAACTCCATATGAGTTATGAAAAGGAAGTAAACCGTCATACAAATACCTCAAAGTGTGGGGGTGTTTGGTTAAAGTCGAAGTACATAAGCCTAAACAAGTTAGCATCGGTCTGAAGACGATCGATTGTGTTTTCATGGGATATGCTAACAATAGTAGTGCATATCACTTTTTAGTGCACAAGTGAGTTATTCCTGGTATAAATGAAGGTATGATCATTGAATCAATGAATGTTGTATTCTTTGAAAATATATTTCCTAATAAAGAAAGGAAAGAAGAAAGTTCGAGTAAATGAAGTTATGAAACTGAAAGGTTACCTCAAAGTGATGATGAAGAGGAACCAAGACGCACTAAAAGGACAAAAGTAGCTAAGTCTTTTGGTCCTGGTTTTCTAACTTATATGTTAGAAAACGAATCTCGAACTATTCAAGAAGCATTGTCTAATCTAGAAGCTCCTATCTGGAAAGAAGCTATCAATAATGAAATAAAATCCATCATGCAAAATAACACTTAGGAGTTAGTTGATCTCCCACCGGGTTGCAAATCTTTGGGATGCAAGTGGATCCTTAAAAGGAAGTATAAAGCAGATGAATCTATAGATAAGTACAAAGTCCGTTTGGTAGCTAAAAGGTATAAACAAAAGGAGGGATATGACTTCTTCGATACATATTTTCTTGTTACGAGGATCACATCCATTCGTGTTCTCATTGCTATTGCAGCTTTGCATAACCTTGAGATATATCAAATGGATGTGAAGACTGCCTTCTTGAATGGTGTACTTGAAGAGGAGATTTATATGGAACAACCCGAGGGGTTCGTTGCACCCGGTCAAGAACGAAAGGTGTGTAAACTTGTTAAGTCACTTTATGGACTAAAACAAGCACCTAAGCAATGGCATGAAAAGTTTGACTCGACTATGAAGTCAATCGGTTTCAAGATCAACAAATGTGACAAATGTGTCTATATTAAAGGTACTACAAATGATTACATCATAGTATGCATTTATGTAAATGATATGTTGATTATGGTTCGTAGTCATGATTTAATCATGAATACTAAGAACATGTTAAAGAATAGCTTTGACATGAAAGATATGTGATTACCTGATGTTATATTAGGAATTAAAATCTCTAGAACTTCAGATAGAATTGTCTTGTCACAATTCCAATATGTCGAAAGCATACTTAGAAAGTTTAATACTTTTGATAGTCCTCCGGCTAAGACACTTGTAGATATACGTCTACACTTGGACAAGAATAGAGGAGAACCAGTTTCTCAACTGGAATATGCAAGGGTAATTGGCAATCTGATGTACTTAACGAATTGTACACGTCCAGACATTGCATATTTAGTGAGTAAGCTAAGTAGGTTCACAAGTAACCCGAGTACGGGTTACTGGAAAGTCGCGACAATGGTAGTTAGATATTTATAGTATACCATGAACTATGGAATACTTTATACACGATATCCACAAGTATTAGAAGGATACTGTGATGCCAATTGGATATCAGACACAAAAGACTCCAATCCACAAGCGGATATATTTTCACAATAGGTGGAGGACGGTGTCGTGGAAGTTTTCTAAGAAGACGTGCATAGCTTGATCCATTATGAAATCCGAGTTCATTGCTTTAGATAAAGCTGAAGAAGAAGCAGAATGGCTTAGAAACTTCTTAGAGGATATTCCTTGTTGGAATAAGCCGGTGCCTGCTATTTTGATATATTGTGATAGTCAATCAGCAATTAGAAGAGCGCAAAGTAGTATGTATAATGGTAAGTCTAGACATATTCGTCGAAGACACAATACCATTATATAGTTAATTTCGAATGGGGTTATTTCTGTTGACTACGTGAAGTCAAAGGAAAACTTTGTGGATCCGCTTACAAAAGGCATAAATCGAGATTAATTGTATAAGTTATTAAGGGGAATGGGTTTAAAATCCACAAAATAAAGAATGTTCATAGCGGTAACCCAACCTTGTGAATTGGAGATCCCAATACCTTGGTTCAATGGGACAACTAAGTTATGAATGTTCAGCTGAACACTTGGAAAATGTGTTAGCTCATTCCCGAAACTTGCAAGTGAAATAGAACCTGTTGAATGTGATGAGGTTAAGTTTAAGACTTTTAATGATTCGTATACCAAAAGGTGGAGTATGGCAGTATACTCTTCATCAGGAGATTACTTATATAAGTGAGAAGTAGTGACCGCTTCAAAGAAACACTTATGAATTTAAGATATGGTCCAGGGTCGAAATGGACACAAGGTGGGAACAACAAGTGTTAGAATTGTTATTGTATAAGTACTGTTGTCTCAGTTTACACAAACAACTGAGTAGTTCAAGACATCGCGTCACTAACAGCTAGTGAATCCAATAGTATTTTACTAAGGAACGTTCAAAGCCACAAGCTACCTATCCAGATGCAATAACAGTTCGCCAAGACTTTCAAACAAATCTGCATACGCGCATGCATTAATTTCATTCATGTGGGGGATTGTTGGAATTTGGTTGTGTAACATTGTGTTGGCCCGATTTTGACCAAATATTTAAGTGGTTTCCATTAGTGAAAAATAGAATTAAATTATTTGTAACAATTATACTAAGTGAGTAGATGAGAATAACATTTGGAATTTTTCAAAACCAATTCCGGGTGAATAAAAAATTAATGCTAGAAGTTAGCCACTTTAAACTAGAAAATGGTATGGAAAATAAAAAATATGGGGAAGGAGAAATGCTTCATCCCACATAGAGTAGATAGCCAAAGTTTGCTCAATTAAGAAATCCCAAGTTGGACTATTGGGTTTGGGCCCTTGGGGTTACCAAAGTTTTTAAAGGGGTGAGGATCTACATGCGTGTAGGTTTGGTTTAAAACACACACGTGCGCGCGCCGCCGCCGCCCGCCCATCGGCCGGCTTGGCCCGGTCTGGGTCCGGGTCGTAGCCTGGGCTTGGGCTTCAAGGCACTTGTATTTAAAACCCTTTAAAATTAATTAAATTGAGCAAACTTTGGCTATCTACTCTATGTGGAATGGAACATTTCTCCTTCCCCATATTTTCCATTTTCCATAGCATTTTCTAATTTTAAGTGGCTAACTTATAGCATTAATTTCTCATTCAATTGATTTTGAAAAATTCCAAAAGCTATTATCATCTACTCACTTAGTAGAATTTTTACAAATAATTTAATTTCATTTTTCACTAATTAAAACTACTTAAATATTTGGTCAAAATCGGATCAACACCCATTTTA
Organism: Rehmannia glutinosa; assembly: GCA_016081115.2. Classification (NCBI taxonomy): domain Eukaryota; kingdom Viridiplantae; phylum Streptophyta; class Magnoliopsida; order Lamiales; family Orobanchaceae; genus Rehmannia; species Rehmannia glutinosa. The sequence goes on from CM071928.1 coordinate 47,182,731, forward strand.
CATAACCAAATTCCAACAAAGAATTAAAGCAAACATATGGGTGTTTTTGTAATTGTCCCCTAAAATTATTGCCTTAGCCTCAATTATGTAACTATTGTATGGGCCAACATAAAATTCTCTCCCTAAATAAAAAGTGCTTGATGTTCACAAAAGCTCCATACCTCATAAAACCAAAATCTCAAGTACAAAATAACTTTTAACCCCAAATGACCACAAAGGAAAAAAAAAGAAGAAGAAGAAGAAATGCAATATTGCATTTAAATTTCATTACATCGATTAACGAACTTACCCGCGCAGACGCATCCATTTGAACAAAGTGTACATAAGACTAGTTATGCAATCATAATTCCAGTGGGCACTGCAAAAGAAGCTTAGGATTAGGAAAATACCCTACTAACACGGTCACAATCTCATAACCCCCACCACTCCAAGCATATTCATATACAACTCGGCACAACCAGGCTTAAGAAGTGGCCCAATCCCACCACTAATCTTAGCCATCCATTTCCACCGCTACCTCCCACACACACACACACACACACACACGTACCCATCCCATCATCCATCAAGACCATCATGTACAAATTAGTCAACACAGACGCCATCGCAACCCTAGGAACCCCAACCCCATAGCCACCATAAGACCGTAATTAAACAAAGACGTGGAAACTTACCGTTAATGTGTGTTATAATGTGCGATATTCTTCATAATGATAAATAGAATGAACTTGTTTATTGATAATGAGGTCTGTGAATTTATACAAGAAAATGAAAGTGTAATCGTGAACTTAACAAACTAACGAGAAATATGTTATTTCTAACTAACATAATCACAAAACTAACTAACTATATGTATCTATATGTATATATCTTTGTAATATACCCCCTCAAACCAATCGGGGTGGCAAGAGTGAGTCCGGAACATAAATTACGGCGCGAACAATGGACAATGGTTTTGTTAAAACATCGCAAAAGGCGAGCCTCGGAGGGAACAAATCGAACATCGATCACCTTATTCTGCACTTTTTCACGGACAAAATGAATGTCAATTTCAATGTGTTTAGTCCTTTGATGAAACACAGGATTGGATGCCAGTGAGATAGCACTAGAGTTGTCACACCAAAGTATAGTAGGGGACTCAATCCTTAAACCAAGCTCACAAAAAGTGATTGGATCCAAACTAGATCGGTAGTAGCATTGGCAAGAGACCTATACTCGCTCTCGTGCTACTACGAGCCACCACCGTTGCTTTTTAGAACTCCAATTGATAAAGTTTGGACCCAAAAATACACAATAACCACTAATTGATTTCTGTCATCCCGAGAAGAGGCCCAATCAAGATCAACAAATGCCTCCAAATTCATGCGAGAGAAGCCTCGAAATGTAATACCCAACAAACAGTCCCCTTAAGATATCTCAACACCTTTTTACAGGCGGACCAATGATGCTCGGTAGGTGCATGAAGGAATTGCTAAGCTTATGCACGAGTAGGCAATATCGTGCCTAGTCATTGTGAGGTACTCGCAAGCTCCCAATGGTACTTCTATATAAGTCGGGAAGAGAAAAGGTTGTCATGTCATTCAAGGAAAGTTTGTGACCCGAGCAATAAGGAGATGGACTAGGCTTGCGATCAACCATGTTTGTCTTAACAAGAAGATCGTAAATATATTTAGACCGATTTAGAAGATAACCACCAGGCAACTTATGAGCCTCAAGTCCCAAAAAAATAGTTCACTTCTCCCATATGCTTAAGAGAAAATGCTGAATGTAACTTTCCGAATCAACTCCAAAACCGACTCGAGAATCATCCCCAAAGATGAGAAGAATATCATCAACATAAACCAATACTAATGTGAGCTTGCCTTGATTTCAAATAAAACAAGGAATTATCTCAAAATATACACAGAATCAAAGAGACAAAAGTAAATCTCTAAGCTTTTCAAACCAGGCCCTAGGTGCCTGTTTGAGTCCATCTGAGCCTCGACTAGCTTACACACATGAGTTGGCTTTTCAGATTAATGAAGCCTTCAGTGAACCATATAAACATCTTGACTAAGAGAACCATTCAGAAAGCATTATTAATGTCCACCATTGAATGGACCATCCCCTAGAAACGACCAATGAGAACACAATCCACGATGGTGAGGGGTTTAACAACATGACTAAAAGTCTCAAAGTAATCAAGCCCCGGAATCTGCTGAACCCCTTGCTACAAGCCTGGCCTGAGCCTCTCAACCGAACCATCACCTTGTGTTTAACCTTAAACACCCATTTGTTTGAAATCGATTCATATCGCCATCTGAGGACCAAATCCCAAGTATGATTCTTGAGGAGAGCATTGAATTCTAACTCCATAGCTTCCTTCCAACCAGGGTCGACAAAGCTTGGCGGTGCAGAAGATGGCTCGAAATGGATTTTGAAGAGATAGAGAAGGCTTTAGGCTTATAGATACCATTCTTAGACCTAGTGACCATAGAATGGACAGGAGGCAAGGAGCTAAAGGAAGTATAGGAGGAGGAATTGGAGGAGGAGAGATGGAGTGATTGGAAGGAGAAGAAATCAAGAATGAGATGGACCTAAGGGAGACGATGAGATGAAGATGGAGCAAAATAGAAGAATTAGATGAGTCGGAAAAGTGTTGAGAGAAGGGATAATGGGAAGAGTATTAGTAACAAGAGGAGATGAAAAAGACAAAGGGGAAGGAGAATTACACAAAAGAAAAAAGGAAATCTGTTTCATTAAATGCCACAGTTCTAGCTATGTAAATTCTTCCGGAAGGATGGAGACACTTATATCCTTTATCTTTGAGGGTTGTACCCCGAGAAAGATGCATTTTGAGGACCTAAATTGAAGTTTGTGATTATTGTAGGGTCTCAAATAAGGAAAGCAAGCACAACCAAAGGTTTTTAAGAAGGAATAATCTGGAATTCTGTTCAAAAGTTTAAAAGGAGAAATATTATGAAGAACAGGAGTAGGAAGAATATTAATGAGGTAAGTTGCAGTGGACAAAGCATCCCACCGAACTTGAATGGAAGTTGAGCTTGAGACAACAATGTGAGACCAAGATCCACAACATGTTGGTGTTTTCTTTCGTGCATTCCATTTTGAGAGTGTGTATGAGGGCATGGGTGCCTAAAGTTAATGCCGAAGATTGAAACGAGAAGAGAGTTTCTGTACTCACCCCCCAATCACATTGAAATGCTTTTATTTTTGTAGAGAATTGTCTTTCAATCATTGAGATGAAATTAAGAACTCGTAGTGTAGACATTAGATTTAGAAACAAGAGGAAAAATCCATGTAAATCTTGTAAATTCATCAAGAAAATGAACATAGTATTTATAACCATCACAAGAGGGGGTTGCAAAGGACCCCAAACATCCGAATATATGAGATCAAAAGGGCTACTGACTTTGATCAATTGAAGGAAAACGATAGAATGTAATTTCCCTACTTTGCAAGCTTCACGAAGCTAAGTTTATTACAAGAAAAGGGAATGTGAAGATGTTTCATAACACTAGCAAAGGTATTGATACAAGGGTGGCCTAATCTCGATGCGGACATCAAGAGAAGATGTAGACAACATTGCATTGCTTGAGTGAAGCGGGATGAGGAGACCGGAATGAGACAAGCAGCGGACAGAGCGGATAGATGGCCGAGATCAAGTTGATAGAGGCCCCCTTGAGAGCACCCTTCAAAGAGAATTTGATTGGTTGATTTGTCCTTAACAAGACAAAAAGTATCATGAAACTCAATGAGAACATCATTATCTTTGGTAAATTGAGAGATGCTAAGTAAATTTTTGGTAATATCTCGGACACACAAAAGATTATTCAGAGAAAGAGATTGACTAGAAGAAAGACAAGGAATAGAAGAAGAACCGATGTGAGATATGAGCAATCGAGAGCCATTACCTCATCAAGTTAGCTTGTCATGACCATGGTAAGGAGACTTAAGACTTAGATTTCCCACTCAAGAAGTAACATGTGCGAAGCACCACCGTCAATGTACCATGAATTATCGAGTAGGATATGTGGTGGCGGCCATAACCTGTGGAGCACTAGGAGAATCTTGAGACATCTCGGACAAATGAGCTTGCGCAAGCAATGGGAAGGTGGAGCATCTAATCCAACAAAACTAACATCAAACCTCTTAAAACATTTGGAAGCAAGGTGATTAGTCTTGCCACAAATCTGACAAGCGAGGTTTATTTTTAGAAAATCGACCTCTTCCACGACCTCTATTACCAAAACCACCTCGATGACACGATTGTTCAAGACCATTATACCTCCTCTCCAACCATATGAATCGAGGGATTCAAACCAACAAGAGAAATAGAGGAATGAGCAATCCTCATTTCATGAGATTGAAGTGAAAAATCGAACCTCTTGAAGAGAGAGAGTCATTTCGATTTGTCAAATTAACAACAACACTCTCAAACTCGTGTCCAAGCCCAAAAATATACGAGAATTAAATCATCATCACTTATAACCTGATCAAGAACAAGTAGATTGTCTGCAATTCCCGCATTTTCGGACATATTCATCAATTGACAGATCACCTTTCTTTGTAGTTTGAAGTAACAACCGGAGATGCATCACGCGCGCTTTAGAAGATGACTCAAATAGTTTCTCAAGCACACTCCAAATCTGCGCGGAATTTGAACACCTATTCACATGACCAAGCATAGACTCGAAATGGAAGATAAAAGCCGGCTAAACAGATACGCATCTCTCTCCGGCCATAACTCGATAGTCCGGATTAATCACCGGAGGAGAACTAGATGAACCTTGCGAAATTGCGAAGGAACCGGGAGTGTACCAAGCAAATAGCCATCAAATCCATGTGCACGAACAAGTAGCAAGTACTGCGACGCCAATATGAATAATTGGAGCGATCTAAACGAAGAGTAATGGTGGTAAAGGTTGGAAGAATGAGAGGAGAAGCTGAGTTTCCATAACAACAGCTCACAACTTAGAATCGGAGAAGAAAACAACTTCGCCGAAAAATACTACCCGCCGGAAATCACTATTCACCGGGCTCTAGATACCATGTTATAATGTGCAGATATTCTTCATAATGAGAAATAGAATGAACTTGTTTATTGATAATGAGGTCTGTGAATTTATACAAGAAAATGAAAGTGTAACTGTGAACTTAACAAACTAACAGAAATCTATTATTTCTAACTAACATAACTGTCAAAACTAACTAACTATATGTATCTATATGTATATACTGTAATAATGTGCACCACATTTGTGGCTTATTGATCTCAAGTAAACCCTCAGGGGTTGCAACAAGGTGTTTGTTAAAAGGTCTAGGAGAGAATAGATGCAGTATGTTGCGGCCATTGAGGTGATATCTGTATCTTGGTCGATAAGAAAGGAAGCATGATAGGCTCAAGATTGATCCAAAGGAGAGTAATGGGAATGATTGATAAAAAAAAGTATGAAGATCATGCGGTGAAGAGAGAGTGAGAGTAGGTCCTAATTCTTGGTGCCATAGGCTTGGCTGCAAACTGGCTCGAGCCCAGAGGCAAGAACGACTAAAACTGAATAGCCTGTCACGTTTGTGAAGCCGATTGAGAGGGCCCCACTGGCTAACTCTAGGCTTCCAAGCCAACCTAAGAATAAGACTGAAACTACTGCTCTGATATAGACTAGACAGTTCATTGTTGTTATGGGGAGTGCCATTAACCATACTTCTTTCAATTCCTCCACCGTCTTTTGCAAGAAAACCAATAACATTTAAAAAAAAATAGAATATAAGAAATAATATTTTTTACAATACACTGATAAACATCAATTAAAAAGCGGTTGGAAGAAAAGGAAATCACCTGTGAGGAGGAACAAAATTTGTGAGAGTTAAAGTCTGAGCCTTTTTCAGCCATTTGAGAAACACGTTTTTAAAGTCCTCTTACAACGGCATTAAGTAATCTGCAAACAGGATGAATATTTGATTAGAAAATATCCCCTTCTCATATTTTTCTTTGTCAAGCTTTAGTGTACCTGACAAGCACCTTGGAGAAGGAGAGCATAAATAGATTTATTCATAAATCCACCTTTTCATTCTTCCAAATATTCAAAATTCTTGGATTTAATAATGAAAATAAAGGAACTTAAACGGTAAAACAGATCGTTTTATATTTTCAGTGTATTTATGTGTTAATACTAGCAAGATAATATACATACATACACACACACACACTAATAAGCAGGGGTGGTGGTAGCGTGCAAAAGTTGTTCCTATTTTTTTTTTTTTTTTTTTTTTTTTTTTTTTTTTTTTTTTTCCTACATATTTTTGCTTATGGTTGCCAGTTGGAGTTTTGTGTAGTCTCTTTAAAAAAGGGGTTTAAAGTCAAAAAAGGTCCACGACTTTTGCTAATGGCGGCGACTGTGAAATGGGCTTTTATGGGGGCTCTGCAATTGAAGAACAAGGACAGGACATATGAGAGAACAAACCAAAAATAAAAAGAAAAAATATATAATAATTTTAGAGAGGGAGAGAGATAATGGAGAGCGATAGAGATTATGGCTTTGTAAATTGTACATCATTTGCAACTGCTCTTTGCAGTTACCATAAATAGCCCAGTCATGACAGACAGTAAACAAAAGGTGAAAAATGATGGAACATTGTCGAATTACCGTTTATAAAAAGATTACAACCGCAATACTAATCCCCTTTTTAGTTTTTCTTGCTGAAATGGTACTGATTTCTATTTCAATGATCTTTTTCCCCACAGACTGTAGAATAGCAATTTTTTGTATAATCTTTACCACGGCTTCAAGCATTATTACATGCGAATAGTCTCTCATTGTAATTCTCTGGTGAAATTTTTGGAGAGATGACTTATTATACTCCCTATTCCATATACTAGCAATCACGCCCCTGCATTGTACGTGTATTATTATTTTAATATTATTGGTTTATAATGAAACTACCTATTAACATAAATTGGTATTTAGACTTTTTTAACTGAAAATTGTGTTTGTCAAAAATTACACAATTATGGTGAATTGGGAACTATTAAAAACCTAAAGTCGATCGTGGATCCTATCCACGACTTAAGGTGAGTGTTAATCCAATCAACGACTCACCAATCATTTTTTCTAAGACAAAGACTTGTGTGAGACGGTCTCACGGATTTAAATCCGTGAGACGGGTCTATACCCAAGTGCCAAGTCCTATGTGGCAATTTAAAAAATTAATGGTGGCAATTTAGTAAATATGGGCGAACGATAGTATATTGTTATTGTTGACTCCTAGGACATGGCCCACAGGTGGTAGGAGACATGCTCGAAATACAAAAACAACTACTTTAATTTCAAATATTTACAAATTAAAAAAAACATTAAAAAAGTACACAATCTTGGCCCACATCTTTGGGCATGTCGAGACTCGAGTGTCTGCATGCTAAATTAACATTTTGATTATATATTGTTTTTTAATTTCTCTTTGACTTTCTTTAAACATTAAAATAGCTATTTTGCCCATATGCTGCTAAGGTCCTTTTATATGTTAATACAAACATAAATTTACTTAATCATTTTTTTTTTACACATTCTCAATAATATTCGAAATAGATATGTTTTCAATAAAAAATTGATTGCAAATATTAAATTAAATATATTAACTAAGATATCTATCACAGACATTTATATATAATTTAAAATTTTAAAAATCATTTACTCTTTCCTTTAAAATTGTCACCTTTTGCTTTAAAAAACTATTTGCTATTCCTTCAAACAGTACAACTTTATACTTGAAAAAATAATGTATTATTTTGTATTCAAAAAATATTATTTTTTAGTGGACAAGTACTATTTACGATATCCTTTATCGTCTAAAACTATTGCTTTTTAGTTGAAAAGTAATACATTTTATTCAAAAATTATTACTTATTGCTCCATTTAGAAGTACAAATGTTTACTTGAAAAGTATAATTTATTACTCAAAAAGTATTATTTTTAATTTTAAAAGTATTATTTAATACATTAAATCGATCATTAAAACTTATGTACTATTTCCTTTAAAACTAATACTTTTTATTTGAAAAGTAATACCTTTCACTTAAAATTTACTACTTTCTAATCTTATTAGAAGTATTAATATTTACTTAAAAATTATCATTTTTTACTAGAAAAGTATTACTTACTACATATTTAAAATTATATTCCATTTTCTTTAAAACTGATACTTTTTACTTAAAAACTATTTCTTACTAATCCCTTTAAAATTATTACCATTTTCTTGAAAAGTATCATTTATTAACCGAAAAGTGTTACTTGTTCTAATAAAAGTCTTACTTACTACATAATTTAAAATCACATATTATTTCTTTTAAAACTGTCACTTTTTTTTACTAAAAGGTAATACTTTTTACTTAAAAACTATTACTTACAAATCCCTTTAAAAGTATCAATATTTTCTTGAAAAGTATCATTTATTAATTAAAAAGTATTACTTTTTTTAATAAAAGTATTACTTACTACATATTTTAAAATTATATATTATTTCCTTTAAATCTATAACTTTTTACTAAAAAGTAAAACTTTTTATTTGAAAACTATTACTTATTGGTCCCTTCAAAAGTATTATCATTTTCTTGAAAAGTATCATTTATTAATCGAAAAGTATTACTTCTTGAAAAGTATCATTTATTAATAAAAAAGTATTACTTGAAAAATAATAGCCTTTACTTTAAGCTATTTTCTTACTATATTTATTAAAATTATTTATTATTTTCTTTAAAATTGTTACTTTTGTACTTGAGAAATGTTGTTTTTCACTTGAAAAATATTACTTATACCTTTAAAAACTGCTACTTTAAAAACACAAGGTAATTCATTTTCATCACTAAAAAAACTAAAAGAATAAATGACCCCTTTAAACAACAAAACCAAACAACCAAACAGAGTGAGCAGAGAACCACACAAGAGAGGACATACATACATAAATATGTATATATATGGAGAGACGGAAAACGAGCCCATCAAAAGGTTTGGGCCAATCCACCACAATGCGTATCGCAGTATACTATCATGGGTGGAGAGAAATCTGACGGAATTTGTTTTTTTTTTATTTGAGTCTGGGTTTGGGTTTGGAGCTCCGTCTCACAGATTTAGATCCGTGAGACGGTCTCACAAGAGACTCACTCTTTTTCTAATATTAAGTTCCAGTTGCGATTTGAATCCACGACTAGAAATAAAGTCAAAAAAAAAATATCAGTCGGGCAGTTATATCTCAACTGAAACGGGTAGATTTTCCAGTCATGACTGCAATCCACGATTGGAGCTTTGAATTAAAAAAACAAATCAAACGGTCAGATTTTTGTGTTATAAAAACACTCCATTCTTCATTCTTCAACATAGACACTCCACAAGTCCCTCCTTCTGTATTTTTTTTCTCTAAACTCACACACACCAGCACACACATTCGGTTATTCGGTCACCGGCATCCGGGCAACAGTCGTAAAGAAGGCGGAGACGATAGACAACCATATTTTTAGAGGTAAATTGTTCATGTAATGTTTTTTAAAACCAGTTTTATGTTTTTCTGAATAACATGAAAATTTTAATTTTTGCATGAAATTATTGTATGTTGCTTGTATGCTTATTTTATACGTAATTTTTGTTATATTTTGTATTTTGTTATATTTCAACTCACGATTATTAACGGATAAAAAATCTACTCATTTTAAAATAATCACAAAGAATTTTTGTTTTTTTAATTATCGTTCTAGTCGTTAATTCAATTAACGACTAGAAAATCTATTTTATTTTCTAGTTATTAATTGAATTAATGACTTGCATGTTTATTAAAAATAAAAATAAAATTCTCCCAGCCGTTGATTTAATTCACGACTAGGTTTTCAGATTTTTAAAAAAATTTGGTGAGTCGTTGATTGAATTAACGACTCACCTTGAGTCGTGGATAGGATCCACGATCGATTTTTTAGCAGTTCCCAAATACCCCACAATTGTGTAATAATTTTTGACAAACACAATTTTCCATTAAAAAAGCCTAGTATTGATTACTTTATTTTAACAATAAAATATTCATATAAAGTAAATAAGAAAAAAAATGTATTTATTAAATTTATATTTTCAATTATAAACTTAATTTCAAATTCAATTATGAAAAACATCAAATGAATCAATTAGAAAGGCCAAAAAAATATATCACAATTTGATAATTTAATAAAATAATATCAATTTATTTATACTTGATATCTTGACATTTTCTCAGTTGACGTTGTTTGTATAAAAAACATTATCCAACAAGTATTTTCAACATTCTTTCCAAATATATTTTGGACGGCTTAAAGAGTCTGAAGCCATGCAATATAGTGAATAAATACCATTTGAAATTTCACTGAAAGAGGTTCTTGAAAATGGATAGATTACAATGCTCAATTAAAAAATTTCACTATTTATAGGTTTCTCGGACTTTTCTAAAAGGCGATATGTATAGGGATCCTGACAATTCAAATTTTTCTGCGAACATACAAAGTACCAACACGTTACAAATGATATAAAAAATAAAAATATTAATAAATGAAATGCATAGTATTGTTATTATTATTTCTTATTGTGATTTCAATATTTTATTTTATTGTGTGAAAACTAATCATTCATGTGTTTTTATTTTCAATTGAATCAAAATTTTCAAGAATCAGTAATCAATTCATAAATTTATTAATACAAAAATATGATTTTAACGTTTCCCCCACCTACACAAAAACTTGTAATTTTTTATTCTATGGATATAACTTAGTGATTTTTTTTAAATTAGACCGATTTCTAAAAATATAATTCTCAACATTTATGGCTAAACATACAAATACCATAAAGCACATTATGATATCACTTTTTTCTCCAAGTTTCATTTTTCTTTTTTTGTGTGTTACAAAATAAAGTTAACTTTTGTTTTTATTTATTATTTAAAATAATAAAAATTTCTATATGTAAACTTGATAATTTTTATGTTACGATTATAATAAAATTGTAACGCCCCGAAATTTTTAAACTATAAAATATACATATACATTCATTTTAACGAATACTTTTTTCCATAGGAAAATCATTTCCTTATATGGTAAATTTAATTTCAAAAGGACAATATCTATAGCGGAAACAATCACATGAAATGATTTAAATAAAAATACGATATATACATATAATTCCAACAAAACATTTGACAGAGAAGTACTTTTGAAAAAAAATCATGTACATACATATAAATATAGATACACACATTTGTTTTGTAAGAGAAAATTGACCTATAAGCATTATCCATTCAAAATTCAATAGCAATAACGGAAGCAAATTATAAAGTGTATAAATATTCATTTATTTCTAACATATTCATACATTTGTTAATTAATTGAAAAATATCACTTTAAGTCTATATACATAAATAAAATTTAGAAAAATCATATTAATTCAATATTTATTATCTCAATTCTAAAATTTCTTATTATTCTCAACACCAATCAATTATCATACTAAGTCTAGCATCGGAAATAAATACTTAGAAAATAATAATTTATTTAGCAATGTCTTATTCAATTGAAAAACAACATTTTAAAAATAGTCATTACTCTAGTAGTAGTATAGGTCATCCATTATCCACCGCCAATGACCATCACCGGCTCCTTATCCTCAAAATTTGGATTATAATTGGGGTGAGCGACACAGATCAGTGTGGTTAATATTTTCCAGGCTAAATACCAAGTAATTCACAATAACATGCAATATCAATCCAATAGAACATATCAGTAGCATTTAAAAACCATAGACATAGACATAACTCGCATTGTGGGTTTCCACCTGAGGGATACATCGTCCCCGAACCTCTTGAGTCTCTGGCGACATTAGGCGTCTAGAGCAATTTTACGACACATCATGCAAAATACTAAGTATTTAACAAGGACAACAGATGTGAGGCCCCGACTTTTATCAACATAAGATACGATGTTGTATAGTGCTGAATTATTTGGCTAAGTGTCACAAACCTATTATTAATGAAACGTGACGCTACTTTTATTTACTCCTTCTAACATCAATTACACCTTCCTTATTTTCGAGCATACCAATTTTAATTCCTTCTCAAGTATTAATACTTGATCGATTAAATACGACTTTAGAAATATTGGACCCTCGATAATTTAGGAGTATATTCAATCCTTATCCAAATATTTTACCTTATTCTATAATACATTCCCAATCAACTTCCAATTTATTTTGCAAAAAATACCCATTTTGTTATTCACACCCTTATTTTAAACTCATATATATTTATCTATGAATACTTATACATTTACCTAAAATTTGTAAAAGAAAAGAAAACAAAAAAAAATGTATCACCCTAAACACATAATTTTCGGCCAATAGGGAACACTAGGGAAAATCAAATCAATTTTTTTTACCTCCCAACAAACTTTAAATCTAGTCAAAAATCAAAATAAAAATGTAATCCCCTACACCATCATTTTCGGCCATAGCTAAATAGTAGGGCGGACTCACTCAATTTTTTTTTTCTCTCCCAACAACTTTACAACAATATTTAAAAAAATCAAAACAAAAAAATAATCCCCTCCCATAATAAAACTTTCGGCCATAGCAAATAGGGAGGGAATCAATTCTAATTTTTTTTTTTATCTTATTACACAACTACCTCCCAACAAATCACAATTCAACAAATTAAATTAACAAAAACACAAAAAATAATTCCCTACACATAGATTTTCGGCCATGATGTTACTAGGAGAAATCAAAATTTTCTTTCATCTATTCAATCTCCCAATACTCTCTCATCTCCATACTTATACAAAAAAAAACACACAAATCCTCCCCATTCCTTCCAAGGTGGCCGAAAATTTGCAAGAAGAGAGGTGAGGAAATTTTCTTCTTCCCAACTCCATTTTTCTTCTTAAAACTTCAAGTATATACCTTCATATTCTAATATAATGAATCCTTCTTGTTGAGGTACTCCTAGAAGACTATATTTTTTGAAGAACTAAGAAGACATAGACTTGACTCCAAGCTTGAAGAAGAAATTCAAGACTACATACATTTAAGGTGAGAAATTGTGGTTTTAGTATTTTTCCTCTTGACAACTTGAGGAATTAATTTTTGACTCAAGGATTTGAATTTTTGGAGTTTAGGGGCTGGCCTATACAAGTTCAAGTTGAGGTTAGAAGCTTGAAGAGAAAAAATTATTTTTGGGGACTACTTGAGGACATTACGGTAAGTAGTAGCCATTTGGTCCTAGTATATTTCATTGAACTTCAGACTTTAATTTTAACACCAAAATATAGTTTGGATGACATCTAGGGGCTGATCTTCAAGAAGTTGATACAAGAAAGAAGACTTCATTTAAGATCACAACCCGAAAAACTACTACGAGGTGGGTCAAAAATATTTCTACAAAAATGCATCATTCTTTCTAATAGTGCACAAAAATGTATGCTCATGTGATAATATGATATTTTATGATTTTTAGTAAGTATTTATGAGATTTGTGTTTTAATGAAATTTAGAGAAAATAAAAATATGAGTATGATATTTTTCTTGCATAAAACATTGATAAAATTGCTCATCATTATGCTTTTATGATTTATGGTGCTATGAATGTTCAAATAAGTTTTAGAAATGTTTAATATGAGTTTTTATATATTATTTAAATTCTGGACTTATAACTTGTGCAAGAAAAATCGAAGCTTGGGTTATTTTTGCAATTATTGTGAAATATGGGGCCAAAAGTATAAATATGAAAAACTCAGAAGGCCACCACTGAAAATTTGAAATATTGGACCCAACACTCTGTAAATTTCATATATAAAGTGACTTGAAATATTGGGACCCCTCCCGGGCAAGAAAATACAATAAGGAATAAGTTTGACCAAAAAATGTAAAATTGTAAAACTTAAAGGACCAAAACTGTAATTTTCGAAACTTGGGCAGACAAGGTGCCTCAAAAATTTTCTTACTTATTTATTATAGTATTTTGAACCTTTATTTCAAATTTCATAACCATCCGACTTGAAATGGGTCTTTAACGATAAAATTCGCTTTTGGGCTAAAATTATAATTTTTGAAAATGAGGTACCTAACTTTTGAATTTTTTAAAACTGTTTTAACCACAATTTATTACTGTCCAAATAAGTAGTTAAAAATTAGAATCACCTCAAAATACTTCCCGGTTGAAGAGTTACCTAATTTTAAAATATCAAGTCAAAAATCACAATTTTTGGAAACTAGAGGGCGAATTTGCAAATTTTATAAAATCTATCCCGAGCCTCTGGAAAATTTAACCCTCTAGGAATTTAGAAATTTTTGAAACTGACCTTACCCTTTTCTGAGTCCGGAATTGAAACTTATCGAATTTTTCATTATAATATAATAATAAATTATATTCTTTAACATACTATTATTTTTAGAACCCGGTAAGAAAATATTCTCCTTAGTAAAAATAATTTTTATTTTAAAATTTGCTAAGGACCTTGAAATTGATATTTTTCTAACTCGGTTACCTTATAAAAATTTTAAGACATGTTTTTCGTACTTATCTAACAAAAAAAATACCGAGCTTGAACATAATGCACCAAACCAAATATTAAAACCGGCTAGAATATCCGCCCGATAACTAGACTGCGAGTTTTATTTTTGAAATAAGTACCGGATATCGTGTGACCAAGATCACTCAGGACTTGCTAACTATTTTATCAATTTTTACGAACGAGCAAGATAGTACTTGGAAGAGAAATCTTGAAGTGAAGATTTAAGTGAAACGTAAAGTGGAATTAAATGTGAAGTGAAGTGAAATTTGAAGTGAAGTGAAATGTGAAGTGAAGTAAAATTTAAAGTAAAATGTGAAGTGAAATGATAAATGGAAGAGAAATTGAGAATGAACGTGAAAATTAAAGTGGGATAACGACTACGGCCCTATCCAAGTGAAGTGGTATATTGGCTATGGCCTTATCCAAATTAAGTGGGGATACCGGCTATGACCCTATCCAAGTCAAGTAGGATATTGGCTACGGCCTTATCCAAATTAAGTGGGATACCGACTACGGCCTTATCCAAGTGAAGTGGGATATTGGCTACGGCCTTATCCAAATTAAGTGGGATACCAGCTACGGCCCTATCCAAGTGAAGTTGGATATTCACTACAGTTTTATCCAAATTAAGTGGGATATTGCTACGGCCTATCCAAGTGAAGTGGGCTATCGCTCACGGTCTTATCCAAGTGGGATATCGGCTACGACCCTATCCAAGTCAAGTGGGATATTGGCTAAGGCCTTATCCAAGTGGGATATCGGCTACGACCCTATCCAAGTGAAGTGGGATATTGACTAAGGCCTTATCCAAGTGGGATATCGGCTATGACCCTATCCAAGTGAAGTGGGATATTGGCTAAGGCCTTATCCAAGTGGGATATCGGCTACGACCCTATCCAAGTGAAGTGGGATATTGGCGACGGCCTTATCCAATTGAAAGTGGAAGTAAATTTAATAAGACAATAATAATGTTTGACTGATTCTAACTAATCTAACATAAGTGTTAATGGAAATCTTTATACAAATAACAAGACAAAATCATATGCACGCTCATGCATTGATTTCCATGAAACCATTTTTCGTGCATAAAAATGAGCCACACTCGCACACCGACACCCATCCCCTGAGAATTGTTTTTCTCACCCAACCTCTTTTATCAACCGTAAGATGATCGTATCGGACGCCGGGTGACGATGGATCCCACGAGCGTAGCCTCAGTTACGTATTGTATTATGGATTTTATTAAGACGATGGATTTTATTTGTGATGATTTATACCTTGGACTTATTTGTTGTAATAGCAGGGCGTAGGACCCTGAGGATCAATTACTATGTTGTATTTTGTTTCTTTTGGATTCCGCTGCAACTATACTCTGACTTAGTTATTCCCTTATCTATGCTTAATTGGGATTTTGTCGTTCTATTGATGTATGTTGGAGGATAGTTAGGCCGGCTTGTTAAATTGGTATAAGTTTGGTAAATTGTGTCACGACTTTCTGTTTTGGGTCGTGACAGTTATGGTATCAGAGCTCGGCTAGTAAGGAGGAAACTTACACCGAGCGGACCTAGGATAGGACCCTTCGCCTATGATGGGAATTACCACTATTACATCGTTTATAATCAAACAACTCCGTAATAGTTGGAAACCATAGAACTAAACAGGCTATATTATTAATTGTCCACTTGTAATAATACCCCACTTAGTAGATATGACTGAGTGAGTAATCTCTTACTAAATATTCTGCCTTGATTAGTATCATATTCTTGATTTTGACTAATGCTAGTTGTGTTTTATTTAGGAATGGAGTCTGAATATCCAACATGGTCGATGGTGTACGAATTAACCGCTGAGAGAGACTACCATAAGGAGGTAGCCTCGTACTGGCACGCGCAATTCGTGCACGCCGACTCCTAGTTCAGGCTAGAACAGCAACGCACCTGATCATTAGAAGACGGGCTAGCCTATATACACGGCAAAGGAAACGCCCTCGCTAATCAACTTCAGGAACAATGTAGAACTATATGAGCGCACGAAGAGCAGATACAAGTGCTTCAGGAATGACTTGACCAAAAAATGAGGGATGCATTTTGGGAAAATGAAAAACACCAAAAACAAGTATTAGTCAACCATGAGCTGCAGGAAAAGATCGATCGATTCGAATGCCTGACTAATCACTAACGTGAAACGATACAGGACCTTAAGGGGCAAGTGCAACAACTCCTGGGAACCATCAACGACGCAGATAGGACAAGACCGTTATCACAAAACCAAGTCATATCTCTACAAATTCAAGTAGAGACCTAGGAGGAACAAATATCGTTGAACCAGGCAGATTTCCAAGCACAAGTTCAATTACAGCGGAACAGGGTTTTGGAGACCATCAATATTGCTCCGGAGATAGCCCTGGAAAATGAAGAAGAACCAGAAGAAGATCCAGAAGAGGATCCTGAAGAAGATACTAAGGAAGACCCGGAGGAGGATCCGTAAGAGGAACCCGAAGAAGATCCAGAAGATGAGCCTCAAATGGACCCAATGAACAATCTACAAGATCCGAAAGAATGGTAGGAAGATCCAACTGCGGCAAATGATATAGTTGATGATAGTGACGATGATGCCCATAGCGCCATCATCGATTAGATTAGCCTTACTTGTTGTACCCTACTTTATACATCAAAACTCTGTAATCGCAAAGTTCCATATGTAACGGAGTGTAATGCTATTGTATGTAATTTGACCGAGATATTATAATTCAAATGCAGTATTTTGTAACACAACTTTTGCAATTATCTTATATGATTGTACTTACATTCAACATAATTGCTTCGTCAAATTAGACATTATGCATCATTGATCTTTGTAGCATAGCTCATAATTTTACTTGCATAAGTGAGTTGATGCTAATTATTCTAAACACAGATGGCTAGTCAAAAAGGCAGAGAGAGACCACGTAACGTGGACAGGGAAACCCTTAACCCTCCGCAGGAGAGAACACCATTACCCGCACTTGCACCACCTTCCCCGGTTGCTCGGGCCGATCATTGACCACAAAGCCCTTCAGTAGATCTTACTATTTATGCAGCAACAGACTGGACAAAACCAGAACGTGCAGGAACCTATGCGGGAAGCACATGATCGGGTGTTGGAATAATTCCTGCATTTTGATCCACCCATCTTTCGGGGGGAACCAAACGATGCCAAGGCTGAGATTGGCTTGAACAAATGGAAAACATTTTTGCTGTCCTCCGATATACCATGGAACAGCAAGTCACCTTAGCGGTATTTCAGAATCCACTGCCCGTGATTGGTGGAAATCTGTGGAGAAAAGGTGGGAACAAGACCGAACCCGAAGGACTTGGGACAACTTTATATTGGAATTCAGGGACCAATACATTCCTCAGGTGGTCCGAGAAGTGAGGCGTGACGAATTCCACCGTTTGAGGCAGGGAAGTATGACTGTGGCCCAGTACGAATCAGAATTTCACCGATTGTCAAAGTACGCTTTGGGCTCCATAAGTACCAAGGCAGACAAATTGTATAAATTTATTCGAGGGCCGAGGTTAGAACTACAGAGACAGCTATTAACAGTGGAAATAGATACATACTCTACTGCGTTTAGGGCTGTCTCTCGTGTGGAAATGGGTTTGAACTGAATTGGGCAACTTCAACAAAACAAGGCATCGGGATCAAAGTGGCCGGTAATCGAGAAAACCACAAGGCCGCCTAAAAAATTTCAAAAGGGCATAACCGGGGCAACCAACAATAGGAAGCAACTTGTTCAAAGCAAAATTTGCTCACTACCACAAGCCGGGACATACACCAGATCAGTGTTGGCATAAACAAGGGAAATGCCTCAAATGTGGCAGCGCTCATCATCAACTACATGACTGCCCTATGATTTCCACCGCTCAGAACAAACCCGCACCACCTCAGAAACCTGGGAATGGACCGGATAACCGAGCAAAGGCACCAGCTCGTGTATTTGATTTGGTTGGGCAAGAAGGCTTGAATGCAACAAACATAGTAGAAGGTACGCTTTTGGTATCTGACCACCGTGCTAAAGTATTATTTAATCCTGGATCATTTCATTCATTTGTTGCACCCCAATTTGCTCATAATCTGCATACATGCATGGAACGCATGCCTATTTGTTTATAGGTGTCGGCTCCTATGGGCGCAAGCCAAATAACTGACTCGATATATAACGCATGTGAAGTTAAAATTGAAGATGCGTATTTTCATGCTAACTTGATATTACTACCCATATCGGAGTATGACATTATTTTGGGAATGGATTGGCTATCTGAACACTTTGCTCAAATGGACTATCACAACAAAATGGTTAAACTATGTAAACTGTAGAAACCAGTAGTGGAACTATCAGGAAGGGCACGAGTCTTGATGACCCCAGTCATTTCGACCATCAAGGCTAGAAAAGCAATCACTAATGGAGCACATGTGTACTTAGCGTTTATAATTAACAAACCTAAGGATGAAACCCAAATTCACGAGGTGCCCATAGTGTCAGAATACTTAGACGTGTTTCCACAAGAACTCACAATTATCCCTCCCGATAGGGAAGTTGAGTTCGCCAGCGAAATCTTTTCGGGGACCACACCAACAACAAGAACACCCCCTGCGGAATTGCAAGAATTAAAAGCTCGATTCTGTAAAACGATGGAAGTAGGATTTATCGGACCAACGTCACCATGGGGAGCTCCGATTGCTTTTTGTCAAGAGAAAAGATGGGACACTAAGGTTGTGCATAGACTATCGTAGCCTTAACAACATGATCATCAAGAATAAGTATCCCCTCCTAAGGATCGATGCACTATTCTACCAACTCCAAGGAGCCATAGTGTACTCAAACATGATTTACAACAATGATACTATCGATTGAAGATTAAGGAGGAAGACATCCCTAAGACATCATTCCAAACTAGGTATGGACACTACGAGTTTGTAGTAATGCCGTTTGGACTAACAAATGCTCCCGCAACATTTATGGACCGATGCACCAAGTCTTGACCTTACTTAGATCAATTTATAGTGATTTTCATTAATGACATACTTGTGTACTCCAAGTCGAGGAGGATCATGAACGTCATTTGAGAATGGTCTTTGAAACACTACAAGAGCACACGTTATATGCTAAGTTTAGCAAATGCAAATTATGGCTTAAGGAAGTTACCTTTTCTGGGACACATAGTGTGCAGGGGGATGGAATTGATGTAGATCGTCAAAGATACAAATCGTTGTTGAGTGGAAACGACCAAAAGCGTGACCGAAATCATAAGCTTTTTGTGGATTGGCAGGATATTACCGAAGATTTATCAAGGATTTCTCCGTTGTTGAGTGGAAATGACCAAAATCGCTAAACTAAACTTACGATTGACTCAAAAACAAGTCAAGTTCGAATGGAATGATGAGTGTGAGACCGGTTTCCAACAACTAAAGAAATAACTCACGATCGCTCCGGTCTTAGCCCTCCCGAGCGGCACAGAAAGTTTTTCGTTTATAGTGATGAGTTAAAAGAAGGGTTGGGAGCAGTACTTATGCAAGAGGGAAAAGTAATCGCTTACGCCTCATGGAAACTGAAACCATACGAGGCTAATTACCCGACGCACGATCTAGAATTAGCAGCAATAGTGTTCACATTGAAAAAGTGGCCACAGTACTTATACGAGGCGACGTTCACCGTATTCTCGAATCATAAGAGTTTGAAATATTTATTCTCTCAGAAGGACCTCAATTTGAGACAGAGAAGATGGATGGAACTAATCGAAGATTATCACTTTGATATTCAATACCACTCTGGGAAAGCCAATCACTACAAGAAAACTGCTGATAGACATCACCAAAAAGACACCGGTTTTAAGACTTTCCTAGTGTCTTTTCCCATATAACAGCGGTTTTGTAATAAAACGGTGTCTAATTAGTGATGTCGTTGATAAAAAACAGCGGTTTCCTAGAATCGGTGTCTAATGTAAAAAAATTTCCCAAATAGACACTGATTTTGGCATCGGATTTCGAAACCGGTGTCTATTTATATAAATTATTTTAGAAGACACCAGTTTTTTTGACATCGTTCCAAAACCGGTGTCTATAATATTTTAGAAACCAGATCTCTTTATTTTTTTAACTAGATCTTTCGACACCAGTTATAGAACTGGTGTCTTTATGGCCCTCTAATTAGGTTATTAGTTGAAGAATAGTAAAATTAGCTGTAAAATCTTCTCCCCTCCGCCGCCCGTCACCTCTCTTCCCGTCGCCCATCGCCAGTGCCCCTCTCCCCTCCGCCCGTCACCTCTCTTCCCTCCGCCTGTCACCTCTCTCTCCTCCGGCGGTCGCCAACCGCCGGTCCACCTCAGTGTCTGTTTCTCTTCCGCCATTGTCAACCACCATCTTCAACCTCTGGCGCGCCGCTCGTCACCGCCGTTATTGTGCTGCTCGTCACCACCGTTCCAAAGCCGGAAGATTAATATTTAGGTATTATAGCTATATTTTATTAAGTTTGGTTTTTGATTTAGGGTTTAAATCCAGTTTTCGTTCAATTAGTTTAGGATTTTTTTTAATGGCTTGTCAATTTCAAACTATATAACTCCATGTCTTGGGGTTGGATGTTTTTCCTGTTATAGGTAAGTTGAATCACTGTCCTTGAAGATATTTGTTTTCATATTACAGTGAAATAGCTTTTCTTAGGTCAATCTCGTTTTTACCCATTTTTTTACATTTCTTTATGTCTTCCTACTGGTGAATATGTTTCTTGTGTCCGTTTGAGATTCAATTTCTCAGCAAGAACATTGTTAGGAATTTCTAAGTTTAAAACTGCTGATGTTGGGTTTGATTGGGGATGATCATTTTGCATTTATTAGTAATGGAAAATTAAAACTTAGCTCAAGGTTTTAAGTTCATTTGTACTTGGTAATGTTTTCTTCTTTCTGGTTCTGTTCATTTGAGAAAAAATACTCGAGTATGATTTCGAATTTGGGTTGCGAATTCAAAATAGCCTATAAGTGGTGTTTGAACAGGCAACTCGATTAACGGTTTCTGGTCGCATCATGACATTAGACGTTATCACTGTCAAATGCTACTTTAGACATTTTGCTATGTCAAGCAAAATTATTGATATTCTTTCTATGTTTATTCAATGCCTATTGTATAGCCTTCACTTTCTGGCCCTCATAAGCCTTTGTAAGAGAAAACAAAAAATATTTCCAGAATTTAGAGCCCTTGAGCTCCTCTATCAGCTCAGTACTACTAATTTCCAATCTTCATTTATTGCCCTTCCAAGAATCAGGTTCTGTAATTGAGTAATTTATTCTTGTCACCTGAATTCTGATATTTTTTCCTGAGGGGTTTAGGTCCCGGAGCGTGATTTTTGTATGGTTAACGTTGAGTTGGTGGTCTTGAAAGATTTGGAGGATCGCAGCTTGGGGTTTCATAAATCTGGGTACTGATTTTCTTCATCTTTCTCGTGTTTTTGTCTAAATTTTGTAACCGGTTTTTGGGAATTAATTATATGTTGGTGGTGGTTCTATAGTTTGGTCAACTCTTTTTCGAATTTTTTTGGAGCTTTTGGATTTTAAGAATGTTGATTTCTGATTAATACTGCTAAATTCTCGTTGTTATGTGGAAGAAAAAAACAAACCATCTCGTTATGTGTATCAGTGTATGTGGCCCTAATTTTTGATTGTTGTGGCGAGTTATTTTGTATTTTACTATCACTGCTAGGAATGAACTTGCGAATCACTTAACAATGCCTGGAACTTATTCTGTTTTCTGAAATTTTTCTTCTCCAGTCTTACTAATATGTACTTGTGTGTTAACATTTCTTCAACACTAGCTTTTCATAAAATTTGGACCCCTCCTTGATGTGGTTTATGTCTTAAATGGTCATTGTTATAGCTTTTGATGTTGATGACGTAAATGTGCATTATGTCATGCTTTTGGTGTGGCTGTTTCAGAATCAATAGTTATTCTTCACTATATTAAAATGTCTTATTAAGTTCCTCTAACTTTGGTCAGGTGAAAAACAAATGAAGTTTTTAAAACTACGTAAGTGTTTGTTTTTAGTATTATTAATCTCCAGAATAAAACTATGTTCAAAAGACAACTTACTAAATAATTATTCTAAGCTGATATCACTTTTTGATAGTCTTATTGAGCCTTGCTCGTCACTGAGACCTATAAGAAATGATGGAGCTCTCAAGGTATAATATAAGGAAAAGCACATACTAGCATTAATTTTTCTGGATGTATATTTGTTTAGTTAATAACATTCTTATGTGAAAGTTATATATATTCTGTTGCATAGGTTGGGCAAAAGCGTGGGAGGTTGCTCATAAACTTGGAAGAGGATGAGCAACCAAAGAAGAAAGTACGACTGGGTAGTCCTGCTATTCAGTGGATTTCAGTGTATAATGCACCGTGCCCCATGAAACAGAGGTGAGTGCCTACTGCTAAATATTTGTTTGTTATAGTATCCACATGTGTTAAGTGGCATCTTTTGTAACATATAAAACTTGTGCATCCAAATTATGTTCATTGTACTTTCAATATCATTAGTTTATGCGAGCACTTAGCACATATGAAAGAAAAAAATGATGTAAAGTATTAATCTGAAGCTTTAATTCAACTAAGCGTTGAACCTTGTGTCTGCCGTCTCTTCTTTGAAGTGTACCAGTTATGTAGACTACTTGGACGACAGTAACTATTGAAATCTTCTTCGCTTTCTTTCTCTGAGTGGACATGAATAATAGTCATGTTGACTTGTGACACCTACTGTCATTTTGTCACTTTGTACTAATGATTTTGTGTGTATCTACAAATTTTACAGAGGGCTATTACTTTTTCACTTCATACAAAACATTCATTGATTATAGTGTTCAAAAGAGTTGGGTTGTATTTTACTTTCTTCAATTCTTTATGATGAGTGAAGTATATTGCTGATGCAGAAACATATGGTTGGGATGGGTCATAAACCTTTTCATGATGCCTTCTCACTAAAAATACAAATCAACCTAGTTTGTGTTATTCTCCTCGGAGCTTATAGGAGTTTGTGACTGTTTTGTTTGTTTATTAATTTTTCTGAACTTTGCTCAAGAGCAACAAGGGCTTATGTTTTGAGTTCCTTCTTTCCCTATGTTTTCTCTACCAAGGCTTTAGCTTTTTTTCTGCTTCTAACGATGCAGTTTCCATTCCTTGGGATGGAGTAACATTAGGCATTGATTCTAATAAGTCACATCACAAATAGATAGAGATTTTGAGCAATTTAGTGGTTTGACCAAAAATTAAAAGACTAGATGTTCTTTTCATTTTATTTGTTTCGCATGTTGCATTTGTAATGTGCATTTATCCTGTTTGTGTGTGAGAGTTTTCAATTGGTTGGAAGATTGTCATATGTACCTGTTCCATGCATTTTTGAGAATTTTCAATAGGGTCATTAGTTTCCAGTTGCTTTAAAAAATTTAGTCTTATGGAAGTGACACCTTTGGAAACTGATAGAGTGAACTGTTTTAAGTTGGCTGTTTCTATATTGATACATCGAATGGCCGTTCTGATTGACCTGAAGTTTGTTGTGTTGCAGTTGTAATTATCTCAAACAGAATTGTATACTAGCTCTAGACCTTGTTTGTGATGTCCTTTTCTTCGTGAAGACAGTTTGTTATTTTGTATTTGTAGATACCACTACAATGTTGCAGACTCAAGGCTTCGTCAGCATGTAGACAAGGGTAATGAAGATGGTTTATATATTAGCTGCGTGACTTTGGCAGCAAATCTTTGGGCCTTGATCATGGATGCTGGAACATGTTTCAATTCCCACATGTATGAACTTTCTACTGTTTTCCTTCATAAGGTTGTTTCTCGAAACTAATAATTCAAGTAATTGCTTTTGTTGGTTTTCAACTTTCTTGCAGGACATACTTGCCTATTTCACTAGTAAGTATTATGTAGTTCTTAATAGGATTGGAGCATGGAACAGTGGGAAAGAACTATTACATCAGTTCTATAGCTAGTGCAGCTAATGGAAGTTCGCTGGTTGTAGGTCCCAAGGGGTGTGAGTGTAAGGTTTAGAAGGGGGGGTTGAATAAACCTTACCAACTTTTCGATTTAGTCCTTTTAAAACGTTCGAGTTAATACTTCATAGTGAGTCCTAGATGGACAAAAGTTAGTTAATCAAATAGAGTTGGCCACTCAGCAGATTCGATCGAGCCGTTGATAGAGTAACTCAATTTGTTTTGACTAGAACTTAACTTGACTGTGATATGTTTTCAGCGGAAGACTTAACACCCTTGAATTTGGTTTAAGATTGTTTTAATACATGGTTTTAGCACCTTTTTGATTATCAATTGGACATCAAATTTATCAGCAAATATTGAAATAATGTGCGAGAAATTAAAGTGCTAAAATGTAAATGACACAATAAATTTGTATAGAGGTTCGAAGATGGGGTAATTCTTCTAATCCTCTCTTCTCCAACTCCCCGGAGGAATCCACTAAATATTGATCGAAGATACAAAGTGGTAATCGGTCCAGGATGCAAGTCTTGATCACACAAATGACTTGATCCTTTGGGACTCGATCACGAGATGCCTTGGTCACACACAAGTGCTTCTCGTATGACTCGAAACTTCTTCTTCACGGCAACGGCTGCGCTTTGCTACTACATCTCACTTGCTCAAGCTTCTTGGATTTGATCACGAAGCCCTCCAAAACTTGAGACCTGGTTCGACCTTGAACCTTTCTACAATCCTCTTTGGAATGTAGACCCCTTGATTCTTAAAATGTTTCCTCTTCAACCGATTGAAGTCGTCTTTCCTTCACGGGTAAGTGTTGGATTGATTTCATTCGTAGTGTAGGCTTGAGGATTGAACTTGAATGATTTGAGAATAGTTCGAGTTCTGAGATATTGCTTTTCTTGCTCGTATTTGTTTTTCGATTGTCAAGGTTACCTTTTCTCAAATTGATTCCTTAGCCTTTTATAGTGTTCTTTTGAAAATTTGCCCGTTGAAGAGATAGGTTAATTTTCAAAAGACACTTGTGGTCGTGGCTTGTCTTGTTGCGATTCTTGGAATTGACACTTCCTCGTATGAATGATTCTTGACTTTTGAGTTCTCGACACGCATGCATGCTTCCCATTGGTTTATTCCTTTTGCACGCTTCGGGACTGAGCACTTTAAGAAAGGCGATGAAGTATTACTTGTTTAAGTAATTCTCTTGACTTACGGCAACGGATTTCTTTCAATTGTCTCGACTTATTTGCATTTACTTGACTTCCCCCAGTGACTTGAGTCGACTTCCAATCATTGGATGACTATCCGTCACTTCATCTTGAGACTTGGCTATCTTGAGTTGACTTGACCGACACTTCACTCACCACCTTCTTGATCGAGTTCCTGTCTTCTCTTTGTGCCACACTCAAATTGTCTCCACAATGAGTCTTCCTTTTAGTCTCCGATTGTCTTCTTGCATGTTCGAGCATAGGCCGACTTAACTCATTTCGACTAGCCCTATCTATTACAATGCAATTTACAACAAAAATGGGGTGCCAACTTTCTATTCTAAGTTTAAATGGCATTCATCAAAATCTAAAAATTAATTTCCCAACAATTTCCCTTTTTGATGATGCCAAAACTTAAAACATTCATACAATAATTAAACAACAAAGATATGTACAAACAATGTAGAATCACGGAATGTATGCGTAGAATCAATCTTTTATTGATCATAACATTCTTGTTCTTTACACAACCGTTCTGAGTGTATCGAGCTTAAAATGTAACTTAATGTAGCCATGCTATTCTATATCTACGCAAGTATAGAAATTATGCAAGTTTATTCGATGTACGGAAGACTTACATAAAGATGTATTTACATAGTAAAATACATGAAGGGGTGGACAAAGAACACTTTCATCTCCTTCGTGCCTCATTCTTTTTTCCTCTTCTTCACTTCCGCTTGTTCGATCTATTCCTCTTCTTCTCTTCTTCAACTCTTTCTTTTTCTCATATGCTTTCCTGGCAGCTTCATCTCTTCTTTTTATTTCTTGCCTTTCTTCCCACAAATGGTGAGTTTGTCTTCTATTTTCTTCCTCGATCCTCTTCACATACTCGGCATTGTTCTTGGCTACTTGCAGGGTTGGCTACTTCGTCGAATCCACCCAATAGATCCCTTCTTTCTTGCCTGGATCTATAAATTCAATGTTTTTGGGCGGTCTAGGTCCAAACCTCTTTCTCCCTCTCGCTTCTTCCTCTCGCCTCAGGCATGTATTGTCCAGGGCCTTGTTTTTCCCAATTTGAGTGACTAGCGAGTGACCAGAGCGACCGCGAGTGGTCTGTTGCTGTCGGCTTCTGTAACCATTGTCCTCTTGTTGAGCACTCTGTAGGCTTTGCTTTGTTGAGTATCCTAAGAAGATACCTTCATCGCTTTAGCATCAAAAGCCTTTAAATTATCTTTGCCATTGTTGTGTATGAAGCATTTGTATCCAAATATTCTAAAGTATGCAACATTTGGCTTTCTCCCCGTCCAAATCTCATAGGAGTCTTTGTCACCGGTTGTCTGTTTATCATGCATCTATTTTGAGTATAGCATCTTTGTGTTTATTGCTTGACCCCAAAATCTTTTAGCAGCCCTACTTGACTAACATGGTCCTTGCTGCTTCTTTGAGAGTCCTATTCTTGTTTCGCAACTCCATTTTGCTTTGTGGAGTCCTTGCTGCGATAATTCATGACCAATACCATTTTCAACACAATACGAGTTATTATACCATTGACAAACTCCGTTCTCCTCCGAGATCTTATTTTGATAATGGTTTGACTCTTCTCATTTTGGATTCTCTTCATCACCGTTTGTGGTAGTTTCTTGAGTTTCTTTCTTCTTACACATGAATATTGTCCATGTGTATCTTGAGTAGTCATCTACTACCACCAAGGTGTATTTCTTCCCACTAATACTAGTGGTTCAATCGGACCAAATAGATCCATATGTAGCGGTCAATATTCTTGTTGAGGATGGACATGTCTTTTCTTTGAATGATGATTTGATCTTTTTCCCATCCGCATGCATCACATACACTTTCCTTCTTGTATACTGAGTCCGGAAGTCCTTCCACAAGATTGCTCATTGCAAGCTTGTTAATTTTTTTGAAGTTTAGGTGACTCGGCCTTGTGCCACAACCAACTTGATTCTCACAGTGCTTTTTGCTAGCGAGACAAGTGCTTGGTGTTGCAATTGACCAATCTACCACATACATGTTCTTTTGTCTGCATCCTTGCAACACTACTTCATTAGATTCAGATGTTCTTGATTTGGCACACTCCCATATTGAATCCAACATTATAGCCCTTGTCACGAGTTGACTTATGCTTAGTAAGTTGAAATTGAGGCCTTCAACATATGCAACATCTGTAATTTCTAATCCATTTTTCTGGATGGATCCAATGCCTCTTATTTCTCCTAGAGCTTCATTTCCTACAAATATGACTTTTGCACCTCTAACCTCCTTGAATTTTGACAGATTTTTCTTGTTTTCTGTCAAGTGTCTGGAATAGTCACTATTCATGTACCAGGTGCCTTGGCATTCAGCTGTTCCTTGAACCTGCAATTAAGGAAATTAGGTTTTAGGTACCCATATTTGTCTGGGTCCTGAGGGGTTAGTATTTTAAGATGATCCAACCAACCTATAGCCAAATGATTTGATTCTAAGAGGTTGCAATCTATTAGTGCCATAATCATAATTAATTTTAGCAAATTGCTTGGGGGTTTTAGGTTCATACAGCCGTCTCTTTTGTCTGTATGCCTGTGTATGTATTTTAGCAATTGCTTTGTTTGGGTAGTTGTGATATCTTTGAGGATAGTGCCTGAGTGCATATGTGTGCTTGATGATAGCTCTTTTGCCTTTGGAATGGCCTTTCTTGAGTCTTGGGCCTTTGCCATTTAGAACATATTCCATAGATCTTTCTTTGATAGTTCACATTATTCCAATCGGCTTGGCTTGGGTACTTTCTACCATTCCCATAATATGTGTTCCTTTTATAGAACTTCGGGGCTTTTGGTAGCTCTGTTTCTTCTTTCTGAGTATTTCTGTTTGGAGTTTGCTTTGAGGAACTACATGGATTTCTTCTCACTTTGTCCTCTCAAAGACACTCAACTCATTTGTTTTTCCTTTTCCTTTATAACCAAGGCCGTTTGCTTGTGATTGTGCTTTGGAATAAATGTGTGTGCACCATTTGGAGTTTTGGATTTTTGAGATGCTTCATTACTTGAAGATCCTTTTTCCAAAATCACTTTTGGAGCTTGACATAACACGAGGAATTAAATCCTAAGCTGTCTTATCTCCACATTCTCTTTGACTCATAATAAGATCATCCAAGGATTTAGATTCCTTAGTGAATGAGGCAATCACATTTTTGAGGTCATTCTCCCTCTTTTCTATAGCGACTATCTCTCGCTATTAACTTAGCATTTTCGGCCTTTAGACTTTTATTCTCATCGGCTATGTGACTTAGAGTACTCGGCTCCTTAGTCACCAGAGTTTTTAACTTTTAAAGTAGCAGTTTTCTCCTCATTTAGTAGTGTGTGTGAGGATTTAATGTGTTCAAAGTCTTTCATCATTTTGCCTAATGAATCATAAAGATCGGGGTGATGAAGTGTGTGTGTCACAATCACATCCACTAGAATGAGTGTGATGAGTTAGAGTGTACCTCATCTTCTTGGTCGGGTTGGTCTTGTTCTTTGGCCATTAGACGGATCAAGGCTTCTTCTTCGTCGTCTTGAGTAGTCGACTTCACTACTCTCCTCGAGTCGATGTGTGCTGACTTGACTATCTCGGCAGCCTCTGCGGCCAACATTGCCTTTTTCTTCTCTTGTCTTCTTTCTTTGAAGACTTTTCTTTCCTCTTCATTCCTCGTATTTGTTGACTACGAGGATATGGGCATTCAATGGCATAGTGACCGGGTTGCTGCGGTCCCAAAGATAAATTTTCAACCTTTTGATCGATTCTTTCCATCCTTGGATTGTCGGCTCTTTGATACTCAATCCTTTGATGCTCTGTTCTTTTGGTGGCCTATCTTCCCTTGACTTGGAGGGAGTCGAGTGTGTCTTCTAGAGGATTCACCTTTGCCTCTTTTGTAATTCTTGTTGAAGAATTTGTTAAACCTTTTAACCATCGGGGCAATCTCCTCTTGGTCAATGACTTCCTTGACCTCGGCTCTTTTACCATCCTTAACTATTAGAGCAAATGTTTTGGGCACAATTGTCTCCTATTTGTCTTTTCTTCTCACCAAATTCGTAGGCTTTGAGATCCGAGAATAACTCATGGTTGGATGTCTTTGATAGGTCCATGGAGTGTCTCGGGGCCATGACTCTCATTTCCCACTCATATGGGAGACTTCTTAGAATCTTCATACACATTTCCTTCCTCATGTATATTCTTTTCCAAGTGCATATAGCTCATTGGTAATTTAGAACCGAGCATCCGGTTGATCCAGGTTTCTCCTGCAATCATCTTGAAATTTTCAAATTTACAGACAAAGAACAGATAGTTTATTTTCCTTGATTTGCTCGAGCCTTCACAAATCAAGGTTAGCTTGTCCCATTTCTTTTGCCGTTTTGCATGATTTGACTTTGTTGAACATGGCTTTGTCCAAGGTTTTGTAAAGAATGTCCTTGGCCACGTTGTCCAGGTTATATCTTTTCTGTCATCATTTGTCCATTCGACTCTTGGTTTTTCAACCATAGCCGGTGATGCCGGGAGCAACATCCTCTTCTCCTTCTGTTTGTAGCTCTCCTTTGCCTTTGTGTTCACTTTTAAGATTTGGAGTAGCCCATCTTCTATCACTATCCACATTTCATCATGTAATCTTTGATAAATGAGCACATACGAATTTTCCAAATCCTCAAATTCCTCAATAGTGAACATAGGGATGCGTGTCAAATTTGCTTCCATGATAATAACTTTGAATAAAAGAGTTTTGAAAGATCAAGTGCTAAAGCAAGCTTTGAAAAATTTGGAGATCTAGTTCATGAACCATGATCGCGGAAGGCTCAATGAACCAACCGCTCCGATACCACTTGTAGGTCCCAAGGGTGTGAGTGTAAGGTTTAGAAGGGGGTTGAATAAACCTTACTAACTTTTCGATTTAGTCCTTTTAAAACGTTCGAGTTAATACTTCACAAATGAGTCCTAGATGGACAGCTAAGATAGTTAATCGTGAGTTAGCCACTCGACTGACTCGAGCGAGCTGTTGATAGAGTAACTCAATTTGTTTTGACTAGAACTTAACTTGACTGTGATATGTTTTATTGGAAGACTTAACACCCTTGAATTTGGTTTAAGATTGTTTTAATACTTGGTTTTAGCACCTTTTTGATTATCAATTGGACATCAAATTTATCAGCAAATATTGAAATAATGTGCGAGAAATTAAAGTCTTTGAAATGTAAATGACACAATAAATTTTTATAGAGGTTCGAAGATGGGGTAATTCTTCTAATCCTCTCTTCTCCAACTCTGGAGGAATCCACTAAGTATTGATCGTGTATACAAAGTGGTAATCGAGTCCGGATGCAAGTCTTGATCACACAGGTGACTTGATCCTTTAGGACTCGATCTGAAGATGCCTTGGTCACACAAAGGTGGCTTCTCGTCACGACTCGAGCTTCTTCACAGGCAGTGCCACCTTTCTACTGACTCACTTGCTCAAGCTTCTTGGATTTGATCACGAAGCCCTCCAAAAACTAGAGACTGGTTCGACCTTGAACCTTTCTACAATCCTCCTTGGAATGTAGATCCCTTGATTCTTAAAATGTTTCCTCTTCAACTGATTGAAGTCGTCTTTCCTTCATAGGTAAGTGTTGGATTGATTTCTTCGTAGTGTAGGCCTGAGGATTGAACTTAAATGATTTGAGAATAGTTCGATTCTGAGATATTGCTTTTCTTGCTCGTATTTGTTTTTCGATTGTCAAGGTTACCTTTTCTCAAAGTGATTCCTCAGCCTTTTATAGTGTTCTTTTGAAAATTTGCCCGTTGAAGAGATAGGTTAATTTTCAAAAGACACTTGTGGTCGTTGGCTTGTCTTGTTGCGATTCTTGGAATTGACATTTCCTCGTATGAATGATTCTTGACTTTTTAGAGTTCGACACGGTGCGAGTGCTTCCCATTGGTTTATTTCTTTTGCACGCTTCTCGGGATCAACACTTTAAGAAATGCGATATGGAAGTATTACTTGTTTAAGTAATTCTCTTGACTTAGTACAACGGATCTCTTTCGATTGTCTCGACTTGATGCATTTACTTGACTTCCCCCGAGGTGACTTGAGTCAACTTCCAATCATTGGATGACTCATCCATCACTTCATCTTGAGACTTGGCTATCTTGAGTTGACTTGATCGACACTTCACTCACCGCATCTCATCTGTTGCACCTTGATCGAGTTCTGTCTTCTCTTCTTGCCACACTCCACTTTGTGAGACAATGAGATAACTCAACTCGCTTGTCTCAAAATTTTTAGACAAATTTGTCTCACAACTGAGTCTTCCTTTTAGTCTCTAGTTGTCTTCTTGCATGTTCAGGCATAGCTGACTTAACTCAGCTCGACCAACCCTATCTATTACAATGCAATTTACAACAAAAATGGGGTGCCAACTTTCTATTCTAAGTTTTACATATCATTCATCAAAATCTAAAAATTAATTTCCCAACACTGGTTGTTATGTCTAAAGGTTGGTTGAAATTGTGTCTCTTTTGTGTCATCCTCTTTATCCACATATTATTTGATTGTTAAGACGCATAACTTGTCTCGAATACAAATCACTTATATTAAAATTTCCAAGGGTGAGATGGTGGTGTCTATCGATCGATATTTATGAAATTTAATATTTTCCTTTTTCTTTTGGCTATTTTTTAGGAACTCCTTACACCCAATGACCATATAAGGCTATTTTAAGGACTTAATGCTTGATGTAAACTTAATTATCAACTCTTCGTGTATGAAGGGCATTAAACTTGTTCAATGAGAATAAGGGAAGAAAAGGAAAAAACAACACACTTGGAAACCCATTAAGGTATGTTATATCTATTAATATATCTTTTTCATTGAAAATTTTACACTTACAAATCTGTAGATGATTCAAGAAACCTAGAGACTGGGGATATGGCCAGATAACTTGTTATTAGAGAGATCCAATGTTTGAAGATTTGGTAGATAGCCTATTTCTTTTGGCAAAGTTTCATTTGAGGAAAGTTTCTACAACCTCGCACTCGGACTTGCGAACATCATGTTTTTCATTTGAGGTCATGTTTTTAATTTCTTTTGTTCTATGCTTGCTTTGAGTGTGTGGTGGATATTGGTCAATCTGGTATATTGAGTTGTGTCCGGATTTTGTGGGTGTTAACCTTTGGTATCCCATATTTTAGTACTACTAGTTATGATAATCTTGAGCTTTGCTTAGCATATAATGTGGTGATTTAGTGGTTGCATTTTTATTGTACCAGTTTTTGCATGTGATATGTGCCATTGGTGTGCATTTTAGTTAGGGATAATTACAAAAAACCCCTTGATATTTGGGCTAATTACAAAAAAACCCATAGATGTGTTAAAATTACTAAAAGCCCCTCAAATTTGATTATGTTTTAAAATTAAGGCAATAACAAGATTATCAAAATTGTAAGTAATCTCTATAGTTTAATTTTTTGTTTGTTTGGAGACTTGTTTTTAGCTTCTAACAGTTGCATATCTTTCTATGGTAACAATATGGCGAATTCCTTGATGAATTCAATTGGAACTCATAATTTAGTTATTTCTTCTTTGTCTTTGTCATTTCTTTGTATTATATAAATTTTCATCTGTCTGTGATTTTGGTTCATTACCTTCATTATTTTCATCATCTATGCAATTACTTTGTTGTATAATTTATAACCGTTTGATTGTTGTGTATTTTGTTCAGGTACTTAAAAGAATCAATGCTCTCATGGGTAGTTAGAATTTTTTTGAAAGCTTTAATGACATGAGCAATGGAATTGGATTATGTATTTGTAGTTGCTTCATGGAAAGAAAACTTCGCTACTAGTATTTTTTGTTGGATTTTGGATCTTGGTGTTAGTATTAATGCATTTTTTGTTTGGTGAAATTGAATTTCATGTTTATTTAGTAGTGAATTTATAATGGTTGATGGAATTGGATTACATGATGAATTGCTTATTGATATGGATTATTTGCAGTTTCGTATTATATATATTGGTCACAATTTAAATTTTCAAACAAAAGACATCACATCGGCTTTGAACCGTTGTCTTTCTCAAAATGAACAATCCTTTTAAAATTGCTTCGAAAAACATTAAGACATCGATTTTTAACCGATGTCTTCGAAATAAATGATATCGGTCTAAAGCCGGTGTGAAAATGTAATTTCTATTACCATAGATACCGGTTTTCAGCCGGTGTCTTTAGATACAACAACACTGGTTTAAAACTACTGAGTAAAACTGGTATGTAATCCTTTAAAGACAGCGATTCTAAACCGGTATCAAAAACATAAAATTTTAACATCAGGGTCTTATAAAGCGAATATTTTACATCTACGACACTGGTTTTAAACTGGTGTCTTTAATAGAAACAACACCGCTTTTCAGCCGCTGTCAAAAGTCCACACTTTTAACACTAGTGGCTCTAACATCGGTTTTTACTAATAGGCAGCGGATTAAAACCGCTGTCTATCAGCAGTTTTCTTGTAGTGAATGTAGTTGTTGATGCCTTGAGTAGGAAGGCTAGCATCGCCAGACTGATGATTAGGGAATGGAAATCCCTGGAAGAGTTGAGCGTATGGAATCCGACAAGAACGGACACCAAAATATTTTGTGCTAATATCTCAGTGAGACCTGAATTGCTAAACGAGACGAAAATGGCACAGGAGGGAGACCCAAAGATCAGAGAGCTTGTGGAGAAAGTTTTAACGGAAGATCGCCTAAAATCTCCATAGCAGAAGACAAAATCTTGAGGTTTAAGAACCGGTTGTGCATACCAAACAATGAAGAACAGGAAAATAAGATCTTAAGTGAAGCACATCGCTCAGAGTACACCATACATCCCAGCGGTAATAAAATTTACAAGGATTTGAAACAACACTTTTGGTGGGTAAACATGAAGAATCAAGTAGCCAAGTATGTGGTAAGATATCTGACGTGCCAACGAGTCAAAGCCAAATACCAACGGCCGTTAGAGTTACTACAACCGTTACAGAACCCTTCTTATTGGATGATCATGATACTTCCCGAAAATCGAAATTATTGATCAATGGCCGGATGGAAATGGGAATATATCACTATGGATTTCATAACAGATTTGCCTAGAACCAAAGGAGGACCCGATACCATATGGGTTATAGTAGACAGACTCCCGGAATCAACCCATTTCTTACCAGTCAAAAAGACGGACGGTCTATAGAAACTGGCACATGTGTATATCTGAGAAATCTTGCGACTACACGGAGTACTGAGAGATATTGTTTTAGACAGAGATCCTCGATTTGTCTCGAGATTTTGGAAATGCTTACATGAAGAACTAGGAACCTCGTTGAGTTTCAGTATAGCGGCACACCCACATACTGATGGGCGATTAGAACAGATGATCCAAACTCTCGAAGACATGTTGCGAGCTTGTACCCTATATTTCCAAGGAAGTTGGGACTCTCATTTACCATTGGCTGAATTTTCTTACAACAATAGCCATCAGGCCACAATTGGGATGGCGCCATATGAAGCACTATACGGACGGAAGTGCAGATCCCCACTACATTAGGAAATCGATGATCAATGGACTCTGAAAGAGCAGCGAAAGTCACCAATGATTCTGAAAGTCGACTTAGTCGAGGAATCCATGGAAAAAGTAAGGATGATCAAGGAGAGGATTTGTACTGCTCAGAGCCGACAAAAGAACTATGCAGACAAGAGAAGAAAGGATTTGGAATTTGAGGTGGGAGACGAAGTATTCCTTAGACTTTCACCACGAAAGGGATTAATACACCATAAGAAGGGCGGAAAGTTGAGCCCGAGATTCATTGGGCCATATAAAATACTTAAGAAAGTTGGGAAGCTAGCTTATCAATTAGAACTTCCGCCTCCTATAGCTAGTATGCATGACGTGTTCCACGTCTCCAAATTAAGGAAATACCAGCCCAACCCGGAGAACATTATCACAGAGGAAATCCCACCCATAATAGAGAATTTGTCTTACACAGAGAAACCAATACGGATCATCGATAGACAAGTACGCCAATTAAGAAGAAGAGAGATCCCAATGGCCAAGGAAGTGTGGCAAGCACATGACCGAGATGAAGATGCCACGTGGGAAATGGAAGACGATATGCAAAGACAATACCCAGAACTATTTTAAGAGGAATTTGGGGACCAATTTCTTTTAAGGAGGGGAGAATGTGAGGCCCCGACTTTTATCAACATAAGATACGATGTTGTATAGTGATGAATTATTTGGCTAAGTGTCACAAACATATTATAATGAAACGTGACGCGACTTTTATTTACTCCTTCCAACGCCAATTACACCATTCTTATTTTCTAGCGTACCAATTTTAATTTCTTCTAATGTATTAATACTTGATCGATTAACTACGACTTTAGAAATATTGGACCCTCGATAATTTAGGAGTACATTCAATCCTTATCTAAATTTTTTACCTTATTCTATAATACATTCCCAACCAACTTTCAATTTATTTTGACAAAAAATACCCATTCTGTTATTTCACATCTTTATTTTAAACTCCTATATATTTATCTATGAACACTTGTACATTTTTCCTCAAATTTATAAAAAAAAAAGAAAATCAAAATTTTCTTTTATCACCCTAAACACATAATGTTCAGCCAATAGGGGACACTAGGGGGAATCACCCAGCATACTTTAAATCTAGTCAAAAATCAAAACAAAAATTTAATCCCATACCCCATCATTTTTGGCCATAGCTAAATAGTAGGGGGTAATCACTCAATTTATTTTTTCTCTCCCAACAACTTTACAATAATATTTTAAAAAATCAAAACAAAAAAATAATCTCCTCCCCTAATGAAACTTTCGGCCATAGAAAATAGGGAAGGAATAAATTCTAAATTTTTTATCTTATTACACCACTACCTCCCAACAAATCACAATTCAACAAATTAAATTACCAAAAATACAAAAAATAATTCCCTACACACATAGATTTTCGGCCATGAGGTTACTAGGAGGAATAAAAATTTTCTTTCATCTATTAAATCTCCCAACACTCTCTCATCTCCATACTTAGACAAAAAATACACAAATCCTCCCCATTCCTTCCAAGGTGGCCGAAAATTTGCAAGAAGAGAGGTGAGAAAATTTTCTTCTTCCAACTCCATTTTCTTCTTGAAACTTCAAGTATATACTTTCATCTTCTAACATAATGAATCCTTCTTATTGCGATACTCCTAGAAGATTATTTTTTTTTTGAAGATCTAAGAAGACCTAGACTTGACTCCAAGCTTGAAGAAGAAATTCAAGACTACACACATTTAAGGTGAGAAATTGTGGTTTTAGTATTTTTCCTCTTGACAACTTGAGGAATTAATTTTTGACTCAAGGATTTAAATTTTCGGAGCTTAGTAGCTGACCTATACAAGTTCAAGTTGAGGTTAGAAGCTTGAAGAGAAAAATTCATTTTTGGGGACTACTTGAGGACATTACGTTAAGTAGTAGCCATTTGGTCATAGTATATTTAATTGAACTTGAGACTTTAATTTTAACACCAAAATATGGTTTGGATGCCATCTAGGGGCCGACCTTCAAGAAGTTGATACAAGAAAGGAGACTTCATTTAAGATCACAACCCGAAAAACTACTACGAGGTGAGTCAAAAATATTTCTACAAAAATGCATCATTCTTTCTACTAGTGCACAAAAATATATGCTCATGTGATAATATGATACTTTATTAATTTTAGCAAGTATTTATGAGATTTGTGTTTTAATAAAATTTGGAGAAAATAAAAAGATGAGTATGATATTTTTCTTGCATAAAACGTTGATAAAATTGATCATCATTATGCTTTTATGATTTATTGTTCTATGAATGTTCAAATATATTTTAGAAATATTTAATATGAGATTTTATATATTATTATAATCTTGGACTTGTAACTTGTGCAAGAAAAATCGAAGTTTGGGTTATTTTTGTAATTATTGTAAAAATATGGGGCCAAAAGTGTAAATATAAAAAACTGTGAAGGCAACCTCTGAAAATTGAAAATATTGGACCCAAGACTCTGTAAATTTCATATATGAAGTGACTTTAAAGATTGGGACCCCTCCCGGGCAAGAAAATACAATAAGGAATAAGTTTGACCAAAAAATGAAAAATGGTAAAACTTAAAGGACCAAAACTATAATTTTCGAAACATGGATAGTCAAAGTGCCTCAAATATTTTCTGACTTATTTATTATAGTATTTGAACCTTTAGTTCAAATTTCATAACCATCCGACTTGAAACGAGCCTTTAACGACAAAAATTACTTTTGGGCCAGAATTATAATTTTCAAAAATGAGGTACCTAACTTTTGAATTTTTCAAAATTGTTTTAACCACAACTTATTACTATCTAAAGAAGTAATTTAAAATTAGAATCACCTCAAAATCCTTCCCAGTTGAAGAGTTACCTAATTTTAAATTATCAAGTTAAAAATCATAATTTTTGAAAACTAGAGGGCGAATCTACAAATTTTATAAAATCTATCCCGAGCCTCTGGACAATTTAATCCCATGGGAATTTAGAAAATTTTGAAACTGACCTTACCCTTTTCCGAGTCCGGAATTGAAACTTATCGTATTTTAGAACCCGGTAAGAAAATATTCTCCTTAGTAAAAATAATTTTTATTATAAAATTTGCTAAGGTTGAAATTGACATTTTCTAACTCAGTTACCTTATAAAAATTTTAAAACATGTTTTTTATACTTCTATAACAAAAAAAATATCGAGCTTGAGCATAACGCACCAAATCAAATATTAAAATCGACTAGAATATCTGCCCGATAACTAGACTGCGAGTTTTGTTTTTGAAATAAATATCGGATTCCTCGAGTAGTTTCCTTAAACGCCGGGCAGCCATTACATTAGGCTACTACCTTTCATGATATCAGTCAAACTCACGATTTCGAAGGGCTCGCTCATAATACTGAAACCTTTTCCCTATGGAATCCCTTAGAGTGGATTGAGGAAGAAGTGGAACTCTCAAATCGTAGATCCGGAATCACGAACTCAACATATATCGTGTGACCAAGATCACTCCGGACTTGCTAACTGATTTTATCAAATTTTTTGAACGAGCAAGATAGTACTTGGAAGAGAAATCTTGAAGTGGAGATTTAAGTGAAACGTAAAGTGGAATTAAATGTGAAGTGAAGTGAAATTTAAAGTGAAATGTGAAGTGAAATGATAAGTGGAAGTGAAATTGAGAATGAAAGTGAAAAGTAAAGTGAAAATTTAAAGTGGGATAACGGCTACAGCCCTATCCAAGTGAAGTGGGATATTGGCTACGACCCTATCCAAATTAAGTGGGATGCCGGCTACGGCCTTATCCAAGTGAAGTGGGATATTGGCTACGACCTTATCCAAATTAAGTGGCATACTAGCTACGGCCTTATCTAAGTGAAGTGGGTTATTGGCTACGGCCTTATCCAAATTAAGTGGGATATCGACTACGGCCCTATCCAAGTGAAGTGGGATATTGGCTGCGGCCTTATCCAATTGAAAGTGGAAGTAAATTTAATAAGACAATAATAATACTTGACTGATTTTGACTAATCTAACATAAGGTTAATGGAAATCTTTATACAAATAACGAGACAAAGTCATATGCACGCTCATGCATTTATTTCCATGAAACCATTTTCCGTACATAAAAATGAGCCACACTCGGATACTGGCACCCACCTACTGAGAAGTTTTGTACTCACCCCACCTCTTTTATCAACCAGAAGATGAAGTACTGTATCAGGACGCTGGTGATGACGGATCCCAAGATGTAGCCTAGTTCTGTAATGTATTATGGATTTTATTAAGACGATGGATTTTATTTGTAATGATTTAAACATTGTACTTATTTATTGTAATAGCAGGGCGTATAACCCTGAGGATCAATTACTATGTTGTATTTTATTTCTTTTGGATTCGATGCAACCATACTACGACTTGGTTATTCCTTTATCTATGCTTAATTAGGATTTTATCGTTCTATTGATGTTTGTTGGAGGATAGTTAGGCCGGTTTGGTAATCGGTATAAGTTTGGTAAATTGTGTCACGACTTTTCGTTTTGGGGTGTAACAATAGAGAGTTTAGAAAACAAACCCCAGCTCAAAACTTTGCTTGATAAGTACAAATTAAATTGTTGGATGCAATTACTCCTGTATCTTCGTTCGATAAATCCCCTAACAATAGAAATATAAAAATACTAATCAAAACCTCGAAAATTTCTAAACTTGAAAACTTAGAAGTAATAATCTAAAATCCTAATTAAGGGCTTAGTAGAATATAAAATAATATTGAAGATTAAAAGGAATTGTTGGCCAAAAAAGGATTAAATGGCTTATTTAACATAGTAGAATCTGGAATGGGCAATTTGGTAATTTTGGCAAAAAGAGAAAACCCAAATTGGCCTCTCCCATTCTCCTTTTACTTTCTCTTTTTTCTCTCCCCATTTTTCTTCATTTCCCAACGTAAACTTTCTCTCTGTCTCTCATTTTTCCCTCTCTTTTTTCCTTTTCTTCTCTCTGTTTCCTATAACCCCTACTCCTCTCTCCTTCTTCTCCCACTACTAGCCCCCCTCTTCACCTTTCTTCTACTTCTTTTTATATTGTATTTTTTTCTTCTTCTTATCAATATCTAACTCACAAACCCACATGTATACAATTGAAAATAGCCCTCCTCTAAATCGTCGACGCTAGTCTCCCCTTTTCTAAACGGCGGCGGTGATGGCTTTGGTGTTTCGGTGGATGGATGAGGCGTTTGGTGATGTGGGGTAGGGTTTTCAGTGGTGGCGGTGTCCCGACTTCCTTCTTCTTCTACCTATTTCTTTTCTCTATTCTCTTTTTTTGTTTTGGACTGAAGTTTGATGTGGGTTAAAACTTGAGGTATTTCGGCAAAATTGTTTGTGTTTGGTGGTTATCGGTGGTTTTCCGGCAAGGTTTGGGAGACAACTAGTGTTCTTTTTGGTTTGGGCTAAGTTGTTCTTTTTGGTGACTGAGATGTTGTAACATGGTTGTATTCGTGGTTGCTGGTGTTGGCCGATGGTTGGTCGGAAAGAATGGATGCAAAAGAAAAGTAGTTTGTCCTTGCTCGGAATATCAGAGAAACACGTGAAGAGTGTTTGGACTATATAAATAAGTTTATAGCCAAAAGTCTTAATAAAATAGAACTCTTAAAAATCTAATAAAAGGATAATTTGGAATTTTAAATCTTGAAATCTTGATAATGATAAGGGAAGAAGATGGAGTTTTACAGATCTTGGGATCAAAAAAATTTTTATTTGAAAAATTTCTGGAGTAATAGGGCACTATTTCTGATTAGGGGTTAAGCTGGACTTTATATTTGGAAAATGGGAAAATATTCAAGCATCCTGTACTAAGGCACTTTTGACACTTTGCAACTGTTCGCCAAAAATATTTGGATCATACAACTGCAAGTGTACAGTGTGGTTTATAGGATAATGGCAAGCAAGGTCGTAATCCTCAGGGATTAATATGTGAAACACTTAGGCTATAATAACATCACATTCCACTTTTATTGAAGCGACCGAATATCAAGAGTTATAAAAAATCGAAAATAATAGAAAAATAAAATAAATTTGCGAACCCCACAAGTATTTTCAACAACTACAGGAGCAACCTTAGGCACATAATATCAACATCTTTCATCAATATTAAATTCAATTAAAGTTTCAAACCGAATTCATGCAATTCTTTGGGTTCAATTCTTAAGTTAGTATATTCCCCCTCCCGGGTGATAAATAAACAGTAGATTAATAACAATTGTAGATCTCTCGATACGTTACAAATATTATTAACTCCCAAAAGATTTATGAATTGAATAACTCCCCACAAACAGTTTTAGGTCACCCGACACGTTACACCCATTTATGTCTGAATTCGATTTTCGTCTTTGTTAGAACTAGGGCTGCAAATGAACCAAGCCGCTCATGAGCTATTCGGAGCTCGATTCGATAAAAGCTCATTCGAGTTCGTTTAATGAGACTCGTTAAAATAAACGAACCAAACTCAAACTTAGAGATATTCGGTTCGTTAGCTCGTGAACAGGCTCATTAGTAAGCTCATGAATAGGCTCGATATTAAGCTCGTATAAATTAAACTAATAATTTGACTTTAATTTTAATTTTTCATATTTTTACTTATGATAATATAAGAATATTTCAATAAACTTATTTGTTTGAATAAAATTGTAAGTTTTAGTAAATATATTATGAGTTTTAGATATATATAATTTTATTTTTGTAATAAATTGAAGAATAATTTAATTTATAACTAATATTTACTAAGCTCGTTTAGGCTCGAAAAAGTTCGTGAGCCATCCATATGTTCGATAAATTTAGGCTCGAGTTCGAATCGATAATAAACGAGCCAAACTCAAACACTCAAAAGTTTGGCTCGGTTCGGTTCGATTGCAGCCCTAGTTAGAACTCATCTCCCGAATATCGCACTAACAAATATGACGCGTGCTAATTATTGATAAGATAAAGCAATTAAGAATAAGCAATCGAATTCATAAAATAGAACGCATGAATCAATTAAGAAAATAATTAATCAATATTTAACATGAATCCACAGTTTTGATTATGCCCCTAAGATCCGAAAGATATGCCAAACATTGATAATAAATTCGTAGAGAAATTCAAAGTCAACATTATGACATCGTTTAAGCATAGAAAAGAGATCTAGACATAGAAAGAAAAACCCTTCTTGTCAAGATGGATTCCCCTCCTAAGCCTTCGAAACTCTTGTGCTCCCGTAGATGCAAAAGGTCTTGTGGTGTTCTTTGCGACCTAGCCCTCATCTCTCAGAAGACTTCGAATCTTGTGTTCCTGTGTAATTTGATGTGTTGTATGCTTTATGAAATGATGTAATTTCGTGTAAGCCTTGGGTCCCTTTTATAGATGCTTGGAGAGATCAATTGTAGAGTTGGAACGGGAAAAAAACTCTGAAAAACGCATCTGGCAGAGTCCCACACGGCCGTGTGGTTTGTTGCACAGCCCTTTCCCACACGGTTGTGTGAGTTCACATGGTCTGGTGGTGTGATGCGTTGCCCTTTCCCACACGGTTGTGTGAGTTCACATGGTCTGGCCGTGCGGGCCTGGTTCCGTCCCCTGTTTTTGCCCACTTTACATGGTTGTCTCATTCCACACTGGCATTTTCACACGGCCGTGTGATACCACACGGTCCGGCCGTGTGATACCACACGGTCCGGCCGTGTGAAGTGTTCTTGTCCATTTTCTTCATCGTTTTGATCTTCTCTTTGTATTCATCAATCTTAGCGGGCATTCCAACTAATATTTCTTCGTTTTAAGCTCCGTTTCCTGTAAAAATTACAAGAATACACGGTATCATGCCCTTCTAAGGAAACCAAGTAAAAACATATCAAATATGCGTGCAAATACATCAAATATATGTCTTTTTAAACCCCAAAATGCACTTATATTTTACACATCAAAATCCCCAAACTTAAAGCGTTGCTCGTCATAGAGCAATTTAAGAAAAATAATATCAAGGGGTAAAAACGAACACCCGAGAACACTATGAATATTAAATAGTATTTGACTCCATACGCAATGAAACCATGTAATTCATTATCAAGAAGTCATTATTCATAAACTCGGCATAGTCAATACTCTCTTGGGTACTCGACATCGCGACTCACAAGTAGATAGTGTATCACTCGGCTCTCAGAAGTGTATGGATAGTGTTTACGCTAAAATTCAATTCAGTGAAAGTAGAACTACCATAGGCTTGCAAATCGTCTAACATCTCGACCACTTTTGTGTGCATAATCTAAGAATCAAAAAGGACTTTTCATTTGGTTGTAATGTAGGCTCTTTGGTAAGGGTAGAGAAAATTTGGATTAAGTGACTTGACTTGAGCAAATAAAATTTAAGCATACAGACTTGTAATTCACCAACCCAATTTAAGCATAATATTAATTTTTTTCTTTTTCAACTCAATTCCACTCATATTTCTCCCTTTTCATTTTTAGGCCTTTTTGCCTTCTTTTTTTTTTCTTTAGCCTCAAGCTCTCATTTTTTTCACAATTTTCAGAATTTTTCTTTTGCTTTGCTCGATTTTTCTCTTCTTTTACAGAGATATTCCTTTCTTTTTCGAGCTTCATTTTTTTTTCTTCATTTACCCAGACACTGCTCATCCCTCTTTCTTTTGCCAACTTCCTCTCATTT
Source organism: Rehmannia glutinosa (assembly GCA_016081115.2). Taxonomy (NCBI): domain Eukaryota; kingdom Viridiplantae; phylum Streptophyta; class Magnoliopsida; order Lamiales; family Orobanchaceae; genus Rehmannia; species Rehmannia glutinosa. The sequence goes on from CM071928.1 coordinate 47,226,779, forward strand.
TTTTCATAAATTTTCACCACATCTTCCCCAAACTTATTCATTTTCTATAAGCTCGAGAAATTTCAGGGATAAAATCATGTTTAAATTTTAAAGATCAATGTGGCTCAGAATAAAAGTTTTGCCTCAGAATTGGCTAACTAGGGAATCATGAGTTCATAGATAGGCTTTTTAGGCTAAGTAGGCTATAAAAAAATGGCCTTATATCATTTTCAAAAATTGCACACACACATGTCTTCAATGAAGATACCAGAGCAAGTTCTACATTTCTATCAATCATGAATGACACACTCAAGAGAAAAAAAAATAAGTATGCATAATATAAAGCAGTTTAAGGCTCAAAAGCTCACAGACTTATTTTTTGCAACATGCTCAAATACCCAATTTTCTCAACTAATGCTAAGCAAATAAATGACATCTTCTCAATAATGTATCACATTATTCCCAAAAGTATGTTATCTCATTCTATAAGATGTTCATAGTAAAAACATATGGGAGATGGGCATTTAAAAACTTAATTAAAATCACACACAAAAGCAACTAAATGTGCTAAAGCGGTAAACATGCTAAAAAAATAGATCAATTTTTTTCTCACAAAAGTTTTTAAAACAAAATGCTCTACATGCAATCCTAAATGCAATGCAAAATGCAAGAATGCGTAAAATGCAAGAATGAGTAGTGGCCCTGTGCGATATGCCACTGGTCCATACGAGACATCAACTCGTACATATGCTGTTGTTGTTGGGTGATGGCATCGAATCGCTGTGAGTACTACTGGTGGTACTCATTAGCCGTAGCCGTCAACTGATATGTGTCATCTATCAATCTACCTACATCAGCTTCCACCCTTTCGAGCCTATCACTCATAGTCAAAGTGGTGGCCATTACCCATTGTCAGAGAATTCACCTCATCATGCTCTTCTTGAGCAGAACCCCCTGTTCCTCTCTAAGCAACTAATTACCCCAATTTCTAATGGATGTTGCTTCGGGGTTAGGAAGCCTAACCTTTGTTCTATCTGCTTGATTGAGCCAGTAATCACGCCCATCGAATTTTATCATTTGCATAGCAGTTAGAACAGTCACATCAATCAATTTAGGCTCTGCAGCCTCCTCATACCCCTCCAAGTTAATATTGAAATATTCAGCAATAGGGGTAATCATCTCCCCAATGCAAATTCCATCCCACTCAAATTTTCTTATCCTATCAAATTGCCGGGCTATCATAGCCTTGACGTTTGGCACAATTTCAGTCCCCGATGCCATACACCATATGATGAATAATTCATCTACCCTCAACGCCCTCTACTCTCCTCCCTCGCAAAAAATTATTTCAAAAGACTCATTGAATATATCGAATACTAGGTTTCGTATACTAGACGCCTTTGAGGTATCTGGTGTGTAGATTCGTTTTTCAGTTATCTTTCTCCAAAACCTATCCTTATTAAACTCCTCGTTCTCCTCAACCCTATAAGCCATAGTTTGGTAAATTTCATTTAATTCATCAATACTTAGTTCTCTCGGCTCATTCCCCAGTCGAAATCTAATTCCCACCAAGTTTCTTTTTTGAACCACCAATACAAAGCTACTCAAAATTTCAAGTGTGATAAACGAATAAGTGACCCAATGCCCATTTAAAAATTCATGCCAATCAATTCTACCGCACAAAGCTCTAAAATCCTCCAATAAACCTAATTAGTAAGAGTAGGTTCATCGGGATACCTTATATTAAACCATGGATGAAAGTAGAGTATCACCCATCTAGCCCGGTGTGTTTCATTTGGCCAGATTACATTTGAAGCTTTGGGATCCTCGGGGTCGAATATTGGTTGAGGCTCGGGTTCGGGCTTCGGAGTCGACTCTCTTCTTCTTCTAGTATTTCTCCTTGTTTCTCTCTCATCTCTAGAAGCCATGATTTTCAAGATTTTGAGGTGAAAATCTGAAATTTTGGAGTTTTGGAGTACCCCCAAATTTAGTGTAGAACTTGGAGAAGTTGGAAATTTGAAGGTTTTTGGTGGTGGATTTCTTGAGAGGATGAAGGATTTGTGTTTTTGGTTTGAGATTTATGGTGAATTTGAAGAGATTTGGAGAGTAGTTTAGGAATTTAGGGAAAAAAGTTTCGTATGTTAGGGTTTGTGTAGGAGAAAGTGAGAAAAAACTGAGATTTTGGGGTAAAAATAGGGGGATTTTGTGTTTTGCCTGTTTCTGTTCGCTGGGCCACACGGGTTGGTCGTGTGGCCCTAGGTGTTGCGGTCCGCGCGCCCTTCGTTGGCCCTTGTCCACACGGTTGTGTGGTGCCACACGGCCTAGCCATGTGGTGCTGGGCGATGCATCCTCTCGCACGGCCTGGTCGTGTGGCCTCACACGCCCGTGTGGAATTTTCCGTACTTTTTTTTTCGATAACTGGGAGTTTGCCGTGACGCCTCCTACACAATAACTCAAGAAAACTAAACAAAACTAAAGTTAATAGAAAAATAAAATTGAAATTAAAATTTGAAGGCGATAAAAATAATAACCAACAAAAAAAAACGGACTGAAATAGGAAATAAATTGGGTTGCCTCCCATAAAGCGCTAAGTTTTACGTCTTCAGCTAGACTTCAGATTTCTAATCACTTTCGCTGAACCGTGTCATTTGAAATCTGTGAACCCTCAATGTCATCCATCAGACGAATGTCATTGCATTGTTCTTGTGGATTCATTCGAGATCGCTTGGGAATTCGCCTTTTTGATGATGGCCTCCCACATCGATTGCGTCTGAGGCTATTTGTGTTTTCAAAGATTTCAGTCTTTTGTTTACATTTGTGTTTTTCTGAGTGACCTATTCTTCTATCTTGTCTATCTTTGCTTCATCTTTGTTAAGTCTCGCCCTTGTCTCTCCGATAAATGAGGATAACATCTCTTCAACAAATGCTTTCTTTTCACTTGACTCCACTCTGCCTTGATACCCACATTGTATCCTGGAGGTGGCTGCAAAACATTTTTATTGCTAGCATAAGAAAAGTTTTCATGGTTTTGCAACCCTGGATGATAGTAGTTGGGTGTCTGATTATTTCTATAATTGTTATTGAAGTTCCTTTGTAGATTTGCTTCTTCTTCAACAACAGCAGGATCTCTTGGAGTCACTTGCTGCATCGCATCCAGTTTCATATTCAGCACATATACCTGTTCTGTGAGCATGGCGACCTTCTCATCTTGGACTTCTGCCACACGTCGGACAGTAGACCTCTCGGATGGCCATTGGTAACTGTTGTTCACCATCTCCTCTAACAAGTCTAGTTCCTCCTCGGGATAGTTTCCTAGTAGTGCACCCCCAGATGCAGCATCTATGATTGTTCTTGTGTTGCCACTCAAACAATTATAGAAATATTGGACCTGTTGGTAGTTGGGATATCCGTGTTGAGGGCATTTCCTTAGAAATTCCATGAATCTATCCCATGCTTCATATAGTGGCTCATCATCTAATTGCCTAAATTAGGCGATCTCATATTTTAGTTGCAGCGTCTTACTGGGGGGGATGTATTTGGCTAGAAACCTCTAACTTAGTTCTGCCCAATTTGCTGTTGGTGGTGTTAGAGAGCATAACCATCCTTTAGCCTTATCGCGTAGAGAGAATGCGAAAAGGCGGCATCGAATGATATCCTCAGAAACACAATTCATTTTAACAGTATCGCAAATTTATAAGAAGTGAGCCAGAGGCGCATTTGGATCCTCAACGGACTGATTTTGTGACACCATCTGGATCAATGCTGGTTTTAGTTCAAAGTTATTTGCAGTGATCGGCAGACGGGCCACACCCCCATAAGTCGACTTACCTCCCGGTGAAGTAGTCCTAATCGCCCTTCTCGCAGCCTCTCCACAATTTGGTCTGGACGCGTCGCCCCAAGTGGGCGCTCCTCTTTGTTTATGTTGTCCACTGCGTTTGGATTAGTCCCATCCGCCATTTCTTTGGCTTTTTTTTCTTAGTTGCTTTGATGTCTTTTCAATTTCCAAATCAATGGGTATTGGCTGGTCGATCTGGAACGCGTGATCATGAATTATCTGCACTTAACAAAAATAATGTTAGAACCAAACAAATAAATAATTAAATAAATAAAATAATTTTGAATATTTAAAAAAAATAAAAATTATGCTTCCATTATGATTGAACTACTTATTACTATATCTAAGAAGAATCTAATCAATCCCCGGCAACGGCGCCAAAAATTTGTTCGTCGAAAATATTTGGATCATACAACTGCAAGTGTACAGTGTAGTTTATAGGATAATGGCAAGCAATGTCGTATTCCTCATGAATTGATATGTGAAACACTTATGCTATAATAACATTGCATTCTAATTTTACTGAAGCGACCGAATATCAAGAGTTATAAAAAATAAAAAATAATAAAAAATAAAATAAATTTGCGAACCCCGCAAGTATTTTCAACAACTACAGGAGCAATCTTAGGCACATAATCTCAACATGTTTCATCAATATTAAATTCAATTAAAAGTTTCAAACCCAATTCATGCAAATCTATGGGTTCAATTCCTAAGTTAGTTTATTCCTCCTCACGGGTGATAAATAAACAGTAGATTAATAACAATTGTAGATCTCCTGATACATCACAACTATTATTAACTCCCAAAAGATTTATGAATTGAATGACTTCCCACAAACAGTTGTAGGTCTCCCGACATGTTACACCCATTTATGTCCGAATTCGATTTTCGTCTTTGTTAGAACTCATATCCCGAATCTCGCACTAACAAATATGACATGCTAATTATTGATCAGATAAAAAGTAATTAAGAATAAGCAATCGAATTCATAAAATAGAACGCATGAATCAATTAAGAAAATAATTAATCAAAATTTAACATAAATCCACAGTTTTGATTATGCCCATAAGATCCGAAAGATATGCCAAACATTGATAACAAATTCATAGACAAATTCGAAATCAACATTTTGACATCGTTTAAGCACAGATAAGAGACCTAGACATAGAAAGAAAGTTCCTTCTTGTCAGGATGGATTCCCCTCCAAAGCCTTCGAAATTCTTGTGCTCCCGTAGATGCGAAAGGCCTTGTGGTGTTCTTCGCCACCTAGCCCTCCTCTCTCAAAAGACTTCGAATCTTGTGTTCCTGCATAATTTGTTGTGTTGTATGCTGTATGAAGTGATGTAATTTCGTGCAAGCCTTGGGTCCCTTTTATAGATGTTTGGAGAGATTATTTGTAGAGTTGGAATGGGAAAAGAACTCAAAAACGAGTGCGCGGAGTCCCACACGGCTGGCACCACACGGCCGTGTGGCACCACACGGCCGTGTGGTTTGTTGCACAACCCTTTCCCACCTGCGGTTGTGTGAGTTAACACGATGCAGGTGGTGTGATCGTTGCCCTTTCCCCACACGGTTGTGTGAGTTCACACGGCCTGGCCGTGCGGGCTGGTTCTATCCCCTGTTTTTCCCCACACACGGTTGTGTCATTCCACACCTGTATTTTCACACGGCCATGTGAAGTATTTTTGTCTATTTTCTTCGTCGTTTTGATCTTCTCTTCGCATTTGTCAATCTTTGCCGGGTATTCCAACTGATATTTCTTCGTTTTAAGCTCCGTTTCCTGTAAAAATTACAAGAATACACAGTATCATGCCCTTATAAGGAAACCAAGTAAAAACATATCAAATATGTGTGCAACTACATCAAATATATATCATTTTAAGCCCCAAAATGCACGCATATTTTACACACATCAGCAACCTATATTATTTTTCTTGGAAACTAACAACATGAAGTATGCGAGCTTTGCTGATAGCAACCTCAGCAGGACGGAGGGAGAATATTCCTAGAATATTCCCTACGTGACTTGCACATCCCTTTTATAAGGATATTTTCGTCCTTTTCAATTATTTTTCTTTAATTTCTAAATTTATTTTCTTTATATTTGTTTTTTTTTTCATCTCCTTCTTCCCACCCCCTCTATAGCACACTCCCCCCCTTTATCAAACAGGCATATTTCCACTCACAAACATTCATCACCAAAATAATCTAAAAATTTCTGTTTTTTCAACTTCATGTTAATGTTTTGAATTTTTCAATTATTTTCCATATTATTGGGCATTTACTTAATTCTCATTTGGATTACGAGATTCAGTCACCTTCCTTCACCACTTTGTTGATCACCCTCTTTGATTGGATGTTTCCAATTTACGGTTTCCACTACAAATTCATTCTTCACTCGGGCACTGCAGAAAATCGGTTTTGATTTTGCACTCTAATTTTCTTTGATTTTCCTTTTAATTTCGCATTAGAATTGATTCACATTTTCTTTAAGTTTGTATTTGGATTTCCATGACTTTTTGAGACGGTTGTACTAAAGTGTGCTTAATTGTGTTTATCTCATGATGAGATTGGAATTGGAGGTGGTAGGTTTTCCTTGCATATGGGGATTCAAGAAAGAAAATTTCCATTGTGTGAAAAAGAAAAAAATGACACCCAAATATTTTTTATCAAATTTGAAATTTTTCGGATGTAGTGCTAGGGTGGTGAAGGATATTATGGCGTGGCCAGACAACCACTTGCTTGAATGTTGTGATCACCGGAGGTAGTTTGCGCTAAAGATTATGGCAAGAGGGATAGTCGGATTCAAGTTTAGAAATCAAAGGGAATATGATATATGGATCCAATGTGTTTGAACATCACTCACAATTGCTTGAGAAAGTAGCAAATTGACAATTTAGGTTGAGAGGGGAAGAGAGGAAGAAGATGAAAAGAGAAAAATATAGAAGAAAAGATAAAAAAAAAGAAATTAAAGAAAACTAATTGAAAACAATGAAAATACCCTTAAGAAAGGGGTGTGCAAGTCAAGTGCGGGAATATTCCTAGAATATTCCCTCTCCCATTCTTAGGAGGTTACTAATCGCAAAACGCGTCTTGGGTAGTTAATTTCCAAGAAAAATAATATAGGTTACAAAGTGTTAAAAGTGCCTAATTAAGTACAAGTTACTTAAAATATTTTCTCTTTGAAAATTTTGATAAGATGATAAAGATTTAGATAATTTAACGTGGAAAATAAGTAGAAATTTGGGCCAAAATAAATGTGTTAGAACTTAGGTTGGGCTCATAATATATTGGGCTAAAATAATAATGGGTATAATTTGAATATTGGTGTAATGAAAAATAATTAATAAGCTATAGTAATAATGTGTTAAACTTGAATATAGGCTAATAAGATTTTTGGGCTTAAGAAAATTGGACTTCAATTGAAATAAGAAATATAGCCCTAATTAACTAAAATGCTCATCTTATAACTAAATAATATATAGGTGTTACAAACTCTCCCTCTTAGAAAATTTTTTTACCTCAAAATTTAGTCAACTTAATTACTAATCCAATAACGTCTAAATGTCTTGCTAGAATCTTATTCTAGTTGTTAGGAATTTTATTTGTATAGATTTTGATGACGCATAGAAAACTTAGATTAGAAAATTGGCACCCCATTTTCTGTATGTATTTCAACTATGTAATAGTTAGGAAGATAGCTAAGTTATGAAGCAGCCAAGTTGAAGATACAGAAAGCTGACTGAAGAAGTGTCGAGAAGATTCAGCTATGTCGCAACTGAGTATCGAAGAAGACTATCAGTCAAGTAAAGAAGTTGTGTCTTTCAATAGACTCACAGTTGCGTAATCCAAGAATCAAGCAGAATACTCAATAAAGGAGTAAAGCATGCATTTAAATTAGACTGATTTCTAAAATATAATTCTCAACATTTATGGCTAAACATACAAATAACATAAAGCACATTATGGTATCACTTTTTCTCAAGTCTCTTTTTCTTTTTGTGAGTTAAAAAATAAAGTTAATTTTTGTATTCATTTATCATTTAAAATAATAAAAATTTCTATATGTAAACTTGATAATTTTATATTAACATTATGCGCCCCAAAATTTTTGAATTATAAAATATACATATACATTCATTTTAATGAATACTTTTTTTCAATAGGAAAATCATCTCGTTACATGGTCCATTTAATTTCAAAAGGACAATATGTACGGCGGAAGCAATAACATGAAACGATTTTTTAAAAAAATTTGATATATACTTATAATTCCAACCAAACATTTGACAGAGAAGTACTTTTGGCAAAAATCATGTACATACATAAAAATATGGATACACACATTTGTTTTGTAGGAGAAAATCGATCTATATGCATTATCCATTTAATATTCAATAGCAACAACGGAAGCAAATTATAGAGTGTATAAAATTTAAATATTCATTTATTTCTAACAAATTCATACATTTTTCAATTAATGTTAATATAAAAATATCCCTTTAAGTCTATCTGCATAAATAAAACTTAGATAAATCATAGTAATTCAATATTTATTATCTCAATTCTAAAATTTCCTAGAAGTTGAAAATCTGTTCACAACACAAAAAAATCAATTATCACACTAAGTCTAGCATCGTAAATAAATACTTGAAAATCATAATTTGTTTAACAATTTTTTTATTCAATTGAAAAACAACATTTAAAAAAAGTAATTACTCTAGTAGTTTCATGGGTCGACCATTATCCACTCAATAACCATCGCACTCCTTAACCTAAAAAGTTGGATTATAATTTGGGTGAGCGACTAGAGGTGTCAAATGGGTCGGTCCATCCCGGTGCAAGCCCGTTTGGCCAAAGGAGGAAATCGGGCTAGTAGGGCCAAATAATAGTCGAGCACTTTAATTTCATAGCCCAACCAGGCCTGAGTATGAAAAATACACTAAAACCCCGGTGTTTGGCCGACGGCCGACCAGTGTTTTTTGGCCAATCAGTAGGACTTTTAAGGCCCAGTATTTTGGGCTGAATATTCTGACCATTGACCCAGAAAATATTGGGGTTTGATCGCCCACAGCCGCAAAGTCGGGCCAAAATTGCGACTACATGAGCAACATAGCTCAGCGGGGTTAACATTGTCCAAGCTAAATACAAAGTAATTCACAATAACATGCAATAGCAATCCAATAGAACATAGCAGTAACATTTGAAAATAGACATAGCTCGCACTATTGGGATTCCACCCGAGCGATACATTGACCTCAGACCTCTTAAGTCCATGGCGACAGTAGATGTTTAGATCAATTGTACAACACATCATGCAAGATACTAAGCGTTTAATATGGACAAAAGAGAGTTTAGAAAACAAACCCACATCGAAACATTGCTTGATAAGTAAAAAATTAATTGTTTGGATGTAAACACTCCCAAATCCTCGTTCGATAAATCGCCTAACAAATGAAAACATGAAAATATTTATCAAAACCCCAAAAATTTCTAAACTTGGAAACTTAAAAGTAATAATCTGAAATTCTAATTAGGGACTCAGTAGAATATAAAATAAGATTGAAGATTGAAAGGAATTGTTGGCCAAAAAAAGGATTAAAGGGCTTACTTTGGAATATTAGGAATCTGGAATAGGTAATTTGGTAATTTCTGCCAAAAAGAGATAAACCCAAATTGGCCTCTCCTCTTCTCACTTTCGTTTCTCTTTCCCTCTTTTTTTCTTCCTTTTCTAACGCAAATCCATTCTCTTTCTTTTTCTCTCTCTCTCATTTTTTTTCTCTCATTTTTCCCCATTTCTTCTCTCTATTTCCCATAACCGACTCCTCTCTCTTTTGTCTCCAACTACATGCCCCGCTCTTCACATTTCTTCTTCTTTTTCTTCTTATTCTTCTTCTTTTTATATTGTATTTTTTTCTTCTTCTTATGAATATCTAACTCACAAACCCACATGTATACAATTGGAAATAACCCACTTCTAAGTCGCCGGCTCTAGTCTCCCCTTTTTTCTTGACGATGGTGGTGATGGCTTTGGTGTTTTGGTGGATGGATGAAGCGTTTGGTGATTTGGGTTGTGGTACAGGGTTTTCAGTGGTGGACCCCAGTGGCACTAAGCATCCATGCAGTGGCCCGACTTTCTTCTTTTTCTACCTAGTTTTTTCTCTATTCTCTATTTTTTTGGACTGAAATTTGTTGTGGGTTAAATCTTGTCATATTGTAGCAGAATTGTTGGTTTTTGGTGGTTGCCGATGGTTTTCCGGCAAGGCTTGGGAAACAACTAGTGTTGTTTTTGGTTTGCGCTAAGTAGTTGTTTTTGGTTTGGGCTAAGTTGTTCGTTTTCATGATTGAGACGTTGTAATATGGATGGATTGGTGGTTGCCGATGTTGGCCGGCAATTTGGATGGATGGAAAGAATGCACATGAAAGAAAAGTTGTTTGCCCTTGCTCGGAATATCAGAGAAACACGTGAAGAGTGTTTGGACTATATAAATAAGTTTACGACTAAAAGTCCTAATAAAATGGAACTCTTAAAAAACTGATAAAAAGATAAGTTGGAATTTTAAATCTTGAAATCTTGATAATGATAAGAGAAGAAAATGGATTTTTACAGATATTGGGATCGAAAAAATCTTTATTTGAAATTTCTGGAGTAATAGGACTCTAATTCTGATTATGGGATAAGCTGGACTTTATATTTTGAAAATTTTGATAAGATGATAAAACTTCAGATAATTGCAATGAAATATGATAATCCACTGTTGATCAGTGGAGATTTGGCTTTTCACGTGGAAAATAAGTGGAAATTTGGGCCAAAATAAATGTGTTAGAACTTGGGTTGGGCTCATGGGGTGCAAACAAACCAAACTGACCCGAACAGGAACAGGCTCAAGTTTGGCTCGTTTAGTTTTTGGATCGGCTTGAGTTCGGTTCGAGTTTTTGAGCTTTTATAATTGAATTCGAGCTCGACTTGTTTGAAAATTATTAGGTTCGCGAACAGTTCGAGCTCGTCTCGTAAAAAGCTCGTTTAATATATTCAACGTGCTTAGCTCGAGTTCGGCTTATAAAAAGACTCGTTTAAGCTTCAACTAGCTTAGCTCGAGTTCGGCTTATAAAAAGACTCGTGTAAGCTTCAACTAACTTAGCTCGACTCGTAAAAGACTCGTTTAAGCTTTAACGAGCTTAGCTCGAGCTCGGCTCATAAAAGGTTGATTATATGCTCGAATTTGAGCTCGTTAAAGATCGAATTCGAGTTCAAGTTCGTTAAAGCTTAAAATATGTGCTAAATTGTCCTTATTCCTTAATCAAATTTCATATTAAGACTAAGCACTTATATTAGCAATACAAAAATAAAAATCACGAGAGATAGCTCAAAATTTACGTACTATTAAACAAGCAAACTATAAATGAAATTACCATAAGTTTTTAGGTAAATTATTAATAACATTTAATATTTTAAAATTATTAATAAATTATCATAATTAACTAATAAATTTAGTTTTGGATAAGTTATTTATAACAATTAATATTTTAAAATGTATATGCGGTCTTTTAAATATTTATAAAATGCTTATGACTTTATGATAAAATAGTACTAGTTGATGATCATATTAATTACTAAGCCTAATTTATAATTAATATTAGATAAATCTCGTGTGATACACGAGTTTTGTTAGTTTGTTTAGACTAAATAATTCTTAGTTCTCACCAAATTATTCGATTTTATTAAATTGTTCTCGCCTAACTATTCGATTTTATTAAATTTTTTAGACTAAATATTTGTTATCTTTGAAATTCAAAAATATATTATTAATACAAATGAAAGAATATATTCTATAAACAAGATAGATTTTGAACTAATAAAATCTTTTTCTTTTTTTCATGCTCGTTTTCTACATTTTTATACATATAGTATAATATTTAAGTTTGAGAAGATAACTAATTTAAAAATAGTGTCAATAGAATCCTTGATTTTTGGATTATTTGTCTTTTAAGTTTATTACCTTCTAAATTTAAAAACATATTATTAATTCAAATGAGATAATATCTTCAACTTTATTTTTTGTTTTAGTATATATGATTGATATTATATTTGTGCTTATATATAGACTATATTATTATGTATTATGTTTTTAGTTTCATTTGGTTTATAAGATAGTTATAAATTTTGAAAATTTATACTCTTTTAAGCATTTGGTTGAACGAACATGCTCGCGAACTTGGTTGAACGAGCTGATTTTGAACACAGGCTCACTAGCCTATAAATGAACATGATCGCGAGCTTAATTAACGAACCGAGCTCGAACACAAGCTAATGAGCCAAATGAAAGAGTATAAATTTTCAAAATTTATAACTATCTTATAAACCAAATGAAACTAAAAACATAATACATAATAATATAGTCTATATATAAGCACAAATATAATATCAATCATATATACTAAAACAAAAAATAAAGTTGAAGATATTATCTCATTTGAATTAATAATATGTTTTTAAATTTAGAAGGTAATAAACTTAAAAGACAAATAATCCAAAAATCAAGGATTCTATTGACACTATTTTTAAATTAGTTATCTTCTCAAGCTTAAATATTATACTATATGTTTACACTCACGATCCTATAATTTACACTCACGATCCTATAAACGAACATGCTCGCGAACTTGGTTGAACGAGCTGATTTTGAACACAGGCTCACTAGCCTATAAATGAACATGATCGCGAGCTTAATTAACGAACCGAGCTCGAACACAAGCTAATGAGCCAAATGAAAGAGTATAAATTTTCAAAATTTATAACTATCTTATAAACCAAATGAAACTAAAAACATAATACATAATAATATAGTCTATATATAAGCACAAATATAATATCAATCATATATACTAAAACAAAAAATAAAGTTGAAGATATTATCTCATTTGAATTAATAATATGTTTTTAAATTTAGAAGGTAATAAACTTAAAAGACAAATAATCCAAAAATCAAGGATTCTATTGACACTATTTTTAAATAAGATAATTTACACTCACGATCCTATAAACGAACATGCTCGCGAACTTGGTTGAACGAGCTGATTTTTAACACAGGCTCACTAGCCTATAAATGAACATGATCGCGAGCTTAATTAACGAACCGAGCTCGAACACAAGCTAATGAGCCAAATGAAAGAGTATAAATTTTCAAAATTTATAACTATCTTATAAACCAAATGAAACTAAAAACATAATACATAATAATATAGTCTATATATAAGCACAAATATAATATCAATCATATATACTAAAACAAAAAATAAAGTTGAAGATATTATCTCATTTGAATTAATAATATGTTTTTAAATTTAGAAGGTAATAAACTTAAAAGACAAATAATCCAAAAATCAAGGATTCTATTGACACTATTTTTAAATTAGTTATCTAAAAACATATTATTAATTCAAATGAGATAATATCTTCAACTTTATTTTTTGTTTTAGTATATATGATTGATATTATATTTGTGCTTATATATAGACTATATTATTATGTATTATGTTTTTAGTTTCATTTGGTTTATAAGATAGTTATAAATTTTGAAAATTTATACTCTTTTAAGCATTTGTAATATGCTTAGGATTTTATGATAAATACGAGTTGATGATCACATTAATTACTAAGTCTAAATTTATAATTATACTAGGTAAGTCTCGTGTGATACCCAAATTTTGTTGGTTTGTTTAGACTAAACACTTCTTAGATCCCCAAACTATTTTTTTTAATATTTTAATTTTTAGCAAAACCAAATAAGTTTTAAATATCCAAAACCAACACTTTTATGAATATATCTCATTATTATATATGTGCTTCTATATATACTATATTATTTTATATTATACTATTGGATTCGTTTGATTTTGGTTTTGTAGGTTTGATTAATATTTTGTCTAGTTTTAATCTTTAAATATATAATTTTTTACAAGGAATAATATTATTTTATAATTTAAACGAGTTTGAACATACACTCACGATCCTATAAACGAACATGCTCGCGAACTTGGTTGAACGAGCTGATTTTGAACACAGGCTCACTAGCCTATAAATGAACATGATCGCGAGCTTAATTAACGAACCGAGCTCGAACACAAGCTAATGAGCCTGTAAACAAACATGTTTGCAAGCTCAATTAACGAACCGAACTCGAGCCAAGGCTCGCGAGCCTATAAACGAACATATTCGCGAGCCGGGTTTGAATATAAGCTTGCGAACCTGTAAACGAACATGTTTGCGAACTTCTGAGTCGAATATCTATAAGCTCGAGTTCGACTCGTTTAAAAGTTTGAGTTCGAATTTTAGGCTCGAGTTCGGCTCGTTGTGCCACACGAACAATCTCGAGCAAATATTTTTTCGAATCGAGACCCAAATAGCTCGCGAGCGGCTTGGTTCATTTGCCGCCTTAGACATAAAATATTTGGCTAAAATAATAATGGGTATAATTTGAATTTTGGTCTAACGAAAAATAATTAATAGGCTATACTAATAATGTGTTAAACTTGAATATAAGCTAATAAGATTTTTGGGCTTAAGAAAGTTGGACTTAAATTGAAATAAGAAATATAGCCCCTAAATAACTAAAATTCTCATCTTAAATCTAAATAATGTCCGGTGTTACAAAAATACTTACAAAATAATTTTTGTTCTCTTAAAATAATTATGTATTGAACAAAAGTAGATTTACGGTAAATTAGTTTTGATTAGTCAATAATTGCCTGTGGCTCAATTTTTGAGTTTTCAAAGTATAGTCCCTCCAAGTATAATGAAGTATTTCATTTTGCCTAATACTGATCACGGTGTGGTTTTAGTTATTTTATTTCTTTTCTTTTGAAATTTCAATCTAAATTATTTTATATAATTTTATTAAATATTAGTTTCAAATTATGGTTTTGTTAAGTAAAATTGAACATATGATTTAGAGTATCCTACATGATTTTTCATATCCTATATTTAACACGTGAAAACTTATGTTATATATGATAATGATTTCCTGTTAGCTTATTTATTTATCTTGAATATATACTAAGTTTCTTGGTTGAATCTTCACGTGTGATGTTTATCACATGACAGAGCCTTAGTTGTACCTTCTTGATTTTCATATCTGTAGGTCCCAAGGGGTGTGGTGTAAGGTTTAGAGGGGGGGTTAAATAAACCTTACCAAATTTTAACTTTTAGTCTTTTTAAGATTTTCAACAGAGTTGACTCAAATCAGTTGTATCCTTGAGGGACAGCTAGGTTGGCTATATTCAGCTAAGTTACCCACTCAAGAGACTCGATAGAGCTGTTGATAGTATAAGTTGGTTGCTTAAGCTAACACTTAACTTTAGTTGATTTGGTTGTTAACAGCGGAAGACTTAACACCCTTTAGATTGATTAAAGCTTGTTTTTAACACTTGTTTTAGCACTTGTTATTTATCAGTTGGATTAGCAAATAAACTAACAACATATATAAAAATAAATGCAAGAAAGTAAGTGCTGAAAGTAAAATAACACAAGTAATATTTATAGTGGTTCGAGGATAGGGTAATTCCTCTAATCCACTCTTCTCCAACTCCTGGAGGAATCCACTAAGTAACAGATCAAGTTACAAAGCAGCTATCAGTCTAGAGACAACCTTGATCACACAGTTGGCTTCTCCTGCGACTAAGCTTCTTCACAAGACAGCTGTCTTGCTATTTCCGCTCACTTTCAAGTCCTTGGATTTGTTCACACCGCCCTCCAACAGACTTGAATCTTCTGGTTCGACCTTGAACCTTTCTACAACTAACTTGGAGAGTAGACCCCTTTTTATTCTTCAAATGTTTCCTCTTCAACTGGTTGAAGTTATCTTTCCTTCACAGTGTGTGTTGGATAGAGTTTCTTCGAGTTTTATGCTTGAGGAATTCAGTGATAAGCTTTGAGAACTTGCGAGTTATGCTTGCTTGAATATTGCTTTAAAGTTCGATGTCATTAAGTAATCTTTTCTCAAATGCTTCCTCAGCCTTTTATAGCGCTCATTTGAAATTTTTCCGTTGAAGAGATAAGCTAATTTCAAACGACACTTCTTGTTCGTTGGCTTGTCTTTTATTGGTCTTGCAGAGATCTGATGTTGACCCTTCCTCGTATTAATTGGCTCTACATCTTTACTGGGTCTGATACAAACTTCAGTATTTCCCATTGGCTTATTCATTTTGCATGTTTCTGGGCCAAACACTCTAAGACCTGGCAGTTTGGACATATTACTATATCGAGTAATATTCTTGACTTTCTTCTAACGGATCAATGTCAGTTATCTTAACTTGACTGTTGCCTTTACCCCTTGTGACTTGAGTCAACTCCAATCATAAGATTGACTCAACTATCACTTCAACTGTTAGACTAGGCTCCTTTCATTGACTTGACTGACACTTCCTCTAACTTCACACAACTGTTCCTCAGTTGGCTCTCCTTCAGTCGAGTCCTTGTCTTCCTTTTTGGCCATACTCAACTGACACACAGTAGAGTCTTCACTCTAGTCTGCAGTTGACTTCTTGCATTCTTGACTTAGCTGAATTCACTCAGCTCTTTCAGTCCTATCTATTACAATACAGAATTACAAGGAAAGTGGGGTGCCAACTTTCTAGTCTAAATTTTACATGGTATTATCAAAATCTAACAAATAAATTTCCTAACAATTTCCTCCTTTTTGATGATGCCAACATTTAAAACAAACAAAATAAGTAAACAACAGACACAAGCAGTGCAGTAACAAAGAATGTATGCTTTTGAATAATTAATTTTATTGATCATTGCATTCTTGTCCTTTACAAAGTTGTTTACAACAAGTATCAGAGCTTTATACAAGTATAACTTTTCAACATGTATCTAAGCTAAGTTACAATGAGAATGAACATTACAGGAAATTCTCAGAGCTATTACAGGAAAAACTTACATCTATGTATTTACAGCTAAGTAAAATACACGAAGGGGTTTGCAGCTGTCTTCAACGCCTTGGCTGCTTCCTTCTTCTCTGTTCATCATCAGCTCTCTTCCTGTCTTCATCAGCTCTCCTCCTCTTCCTTTCTTCTTCCTCCTCCTTCTTCTTCTCATAGGCTCGCTTAGCAGCAGGGTCATCCCTTTGCTGCCTTTCCTCCCATTCATGATTCAACCTTTCATTTTCTGCCTCTTGCTTCTTCTTTGCTTCAGCAATCTTGCGTGCAACATCCATGTTAGCATGATGATCATATCCAACCTAGTATATGAGTCCCTTCTTCTGTGGATCCACATACTTGATAACTTCTGGTCTTGGCCATGGTTGACTATTTCTCCCACTGCCACCATGTCTACCCCTTCCTGACTCATCTTCCCTTCCTCTGGGAGTATATTGCACTGGAGCTTTTGATTTTCCAGCCGAGTGACTGCTGGAACTTGGATGCTTATCAGCCGTCTTGCATAGATCAATTCCCTTCTCCCAGTACAGATCCCGGCTTGTGGTAGAGTCATATCTCAAAAATAACCTTCTGCTTCTAGAGTCTGGAATTCCTCTAGAGATCTGGGCTCAGATCCAACATCAGGCATTGCAAATTTTCTTGGGGGCTTTATAGCAGGGTAATCCTTTCCAGCTGGAGGACCATCATATTATTTTCTGATATCTTGGATGCGCGCAGATTGCTTCTCAGCTACCTTCTCGAATGCAGCTTCAATGGCCTTCTTTGATTCTTTCATGGCCATCTCAGCTTTTTCTTCAACAGTCAGCTCTTTCGGTAGCTTGCTGAGAATAGAAGCAGTGACATCTCCTTATTGTGGGGTTTTAGCAAACATGAGTTTCAAAGGAAGATTTTTTGAACTTCATTCCCCCTCAGCTATATCACCCTTCTTTGCCTCCTTATTACTCATATTCTCCTCCTTTAGTCCCTTTAAAGCCTCATCTTCCCCCTTTTGGCATCATCACCAAACGAAAGGGTTGGACCAGGGAATAATCCACTCAGAATGAAATCCAGTCGGCTGTTGGTTGAATTCTGCTTGATATCTGCTTTGGAGTGGGCTGTCCGAAACTCTGACCGTGTAGCCTTCGACTCTGCTGCCACCAACTTCATCTCTGCCATAAGAAGACTAAACTTCTGGTTCATGTTGTCCTCTAGGCGTGTAATTTCGCTCTGATGGTGCAACTTAAGCAACTCCTTGTCCGACTTATGAGAGGTTTCCATTCTGATCACCATGTATTCCTTCATTCTCTGCTGAAACTTTGACGTATCCGCACTCCAAACCAACATATTTGCAAACAAGGCCTTGAAGTAGCGGACCTGCTCTGAGCGCATGGCAGTCTGATGTGCAGCCCATTCCCTGATGCGTCGGACAACTTCTCTAATATCTGCGCTGAGGGTTGCATCACGATTGCCTAAATGAAGATCCAGAAATGCGTGGTGGCGTTCCATCTTCTCAATTTCATCACAAATTTTCTTGAAAGCATTTTGGAACTCGGCTGTCGAAGCCGACTCTTCTTCTGGCCACACTGCATCGAAATCAAAACCCATAGGCATAATCGTATCAGTTGAAATGATGGGCTCTTCCTGCACGGTGTATTTCTCTTGTTCTCAGGTAGACTTAGCTTCCATGTCAGGCAATTCAGCATTGAAGAGAAAATGTCTTCAAAGACATCGTCTCGAACAAAAGGAATCCCCCTAGGTCCACACTGGGGGACCTTTTCTTGTTCTTGTTGCAATTTATCATCTCTCTGTGCCTCGGCTGAACTAGCATCATCGGCATATAACGCAGTTGTGGGAGCCTGCAACGGAGCTATTTGAGTCATTACTGCTGCATCTATGGTAGCCTGCATACCGATCGTGGTGTTTAATTTGGAGCAGCGATTGTATTTGTCTGCTTTCGGCTGACTGAGCCTCAGTATGTCTTAACTTCGTCGGTCTCGTGAGTTTTCCTTTTGAGGTAACGGGTCCTCAATCGTCTTAACAACATCATCAGTGTGATCTGGCCTAAGGCAATGGCTCATCATCAAAGTTGAATCTCATCGGAGCTGTCTTATCACTAATATTGCTCCGTGAGTTAAGAACATCCTCAGCCTCGTCCTGCATAGAATCTGCATTATATGTGGACTCGGCTTCATCCTCCGATCCCATAAAAGATATGTCAATATGTTCTTAGGAATGATGAAGGGCGTTGATCTCCTCTTCTGCATCAGCTACTTCGACTTGAGGAATGTTCTCCTGTTCCGGTTCCTTACCTAAGGAAGTCTCAACCTCCTTTAGGCCTTCGTTACCCCCAAACAGTCTCAAACACTGTAGGGCATTCTACAATCCCTTCGACAGACTAAGTTGTCTCGGGGTCTTCAATGGCATCCTTCGGAGATTCAACTCCTAGGATTGCACTTTCATGGCCAAGAGTCTCAACTCCCATGGCCTCTTTTCCATCCATTACCTTAGCTGCATCGGCAGCTTCATCGGCCTGCATTTTAGAGGAAACCTCAGCTGGAACAGTCTCAACCGTTTGAGCTTCATTGATTCCACTTGCTTATATGTTGGTTGCTCGCCTTCGCCTCCAAACTCCATAGAGTTGTCTCCTACAGCGTCCTCCGACCTGGCTGTGGTGGAGAGAGCTTCTTCTTCAGCTGGCACACCAGTTGAGTGAATGATAGTGGGGTTACTTAGCTTCTAAGACACATCTGTGTTTCTTGTTGAGTAGTCGGCCATTGGGGCAGGTGTCTCAACACCTTCTACGGGGATAGGCTTGGCTTGGGTGCCCGCGTTCCTAGCTTCATCACCGTTCCCCTGAGAGCCATCTTGAGAATGCACGGGGGACGTGGTCACTGCAATGATGGTTACAATCTCCTGCGCCACTCCCAATGGATCAGATCGAGGAGATATTTTGGAAGAATCTCTTGGACCTTTTTGAAGGTTTTGCTCATGCATGGCTCGAGATTCTCTAATAGCCTGTTGTAACTCGGCTTTTTTGACTGCATCAGCTGGGTCCATCTCCTCCAGATCGCTGCTGTCAGTGGACTCCATGAGATGTTCATGGGTTCCAGTCTGCATACACATCTTGGTTTTCTCCAAGGCTTTAGCTTTCAGCAGGGCCTGCTCCTATTCATCCTCTTTGATAGTACGGAGGGCTTCCATGCGAGAAATTTTCATCCAGTCATATTGGTCGGACATATTCCCAATGAACCTTAGAAGCTCCTCTTCTTCGTCGATGAACTCCGGACGAGTGAACTGCTATCTGGAGTAATCTAGCTTCCAACTTCTCCAATTCCTTAGCCTCTGCTGGATGTCCGGATAGACTGGAGAGTACATAATTAGATCGTCATCATCACCATCTCCAGCCTCTGGAATAGTAGCTAACGGAGCTTGCTCCTCCTCAGGTTCAAGAGCATCAGTCTGAGGGGGTGAGACAACCTTTTCTTCATGCGTCTTGTCTGTCTCAGCTCCTTCCTTTTCCACGATTGTTTCCCGGACAGTGGGGTCTTCAATACTCTGGCGATCGACATCGGCGATCTTAAGGTCTCATCAATCTTCTCTTGAGACTGCTCCTCTTGAGCATCAGTAGTCTCAATGGGCTTTTCCGGCTGAGTTTCGGACTCGGCTGGCTTCTCAAGCTCCGACCGTCTTCGCTTAGTAGGAACCAAAAGAATCGCTGGTTCAACATTTTGAGGCTCTTCAAGGGTGAATGTTTGTGTTTCAATATCACCCTTCTTCAATGCAGCTGCCTTCCGAGACTTGGCAGTGCGCCTCTTCTTCACGACTAGAGAAGGAATTTGGGGTTCCTCCTCAGTCTCGGTTGCGGGGGCAGGGGCGTCGGCTGTTGGGGCAGGTGCCTTCTTTGTTTTGGATGCTGGGACAGGAGCAGGTTTAGCTGTCGCAACTCTCTACTTTGAAATGGGCTTAAAGAGAGAGGCTGGAGCGGTCGCGAATCGCTTTTCTTCTTCGGTCGGTGATTCCCCCTCACCGTATCATCTTTCCTTGCATGGGTTTTCTTCTGTGCGCCAGAGAGGTTTGCCTTGAACATCCTCTTATTCGCATGGAAGGGCTTCCCATGGCACAATGCAATTCCCTTAACCTCCATCAAATGGCCAATGACATGGCCATACCCCAGTGAACAACCAAAAGTTCCATCCTCCTTGTAACACTTGTTGATCACATTACGCATACTCAATGAAAACGAACTCGGCCAGATTCACTTTCTTATCCTGCATAATCGCAACCATCACTATCAGTTTTGTCCGTGATAGCTAGTTGAAGATCCCAAACTTCATATCCACACATTTAGACACAATGTCCATCAACTTGTGGTAATCATCCTTAATAAAATCCTTCTTAGCTGTATACACAGCTTTCGCAGCATACTCGGTCTTCGCAACTTCCTTCCAAGCTACAACCAAGTTAACATCTTTCTCGGCGATATCCTTCAAACCTTCCATCGATAGGAAACAGTGTTCAGCAAGGTCCTTAGCAGTAATCTTGATGTCCTTGCCATGGACGGATGAGCGAATCTCATCGTCATTCTTAAAAACATTCCCGCTGGAATTAAACGACTGCATTTTTGTCATTTAGCTCATAAATGATTCAGATTTCATCCAAAGTGACTTAACTCTGCTTCTCTCTTCATATAACATCATTCAAATTGTATCGCTATTTCAATATAGTTGACTTCCGACTATCTTTGTTTCAATTGGCTAAAATGTGAAACTTGCCTATTTTTCATTCTCTTTTCTTTTGTCTCTGTGATTGAGTCTTCCGAGTATTCTACTCCTCAATTAAAACACAAGTGTTAAAACATTTGAAAAAGATTGAGATCTAGTTCAGTAACCAGTGCGGAAGGCTCAATGAACCAACCGCTCTGATACTACTTGTAGGTCCTAAGGGGTATGGTGTAAGGTTTAGAAGGGGGGTTGAATAAACCTTACCAAATTTTAACTTTTAGTCTTTTTAAGATTTTCAACGAGTTGACTCAAATCGATTGTGTCCTTGCGGGACATCTAGGTTGGCTATATTCAACTAAGTTACCCCACCAACAGACTCGATAGAGCTGTTGATAGTATAACTTGGTTGCTTAAGCTAGCACTTAACTTTAGTTGATTTGGTTTTTAACAACGGAAGACTTAACACCCTTTAGATTGATTAAGCTTATTTTTAACACTTGTTTTAGCACTTGTTATTTATCAGTTGGATTAGCAAATAAACTAACAACAGATATAAAAATAAATGCAAGAAAGTAAGTGCTGAAAGTAAAATGACACAAGTAATTTTTATAGTGGTTCGAAGATGGGGTAATTCCTCTAATCCACTCTTCTCCAACTCCTGGAGAAATCCACTAAGTAACAGATCAAGTTACAAAGTAGTTATAAGTCTAGAGACAACATTGATCATACAGCTGGCTTCTCCTGCGACTCAGCTTCTTCACGAGGCAGTTGCTTTGCTACTTCAGCTCACTTTCAAGTCCTTGGATTTATTCACACCTCACTCCAATAGACTTAAATCTTTTGGTTCGACCTTGAACCTTTCTACAACTCCTTCAAAGTGGAGAGTAGACCCATTTTTGTTCTTCAAATATTTTCTCTTCAACTGGTTGAAGTTATCTTTCTTTCACACTGTGTGTTGGATAGAGTTTCTTCGAGTTTTAGGCTTGAGGAATTCAGTGATAAGCTTTGAGAACTTGCAGGTTATGCTTGCTTGAATATTTCTTTAACGATCAGTGTCATTCGTAACCTTTTCTCAAATGCTTCCTCAGCCTTTTATCGTGCTCATTTGAAATTTGCCCGTTGAAGAGATAAGCTAATTTCAAATGACACTTCTTGTTCGTTGGCTTGTCTTTTCTTGGTCTTGCAGAGATTTGATGTTGACCCTTCCTCGTATTAATTGGCTCTGTAGCTTTACAGGGTCTGACACAAGCTTCGGTGTTTCCCATTGGCTTATTCCTTTTGCATATTTCTGGGCCAAACACTTTAAGACCTGACAGCTTGGACATATTACTATATCGAGTAATAGTCTTGACTTCCTTCCAACGGATCAATGTCAGTTGTCTTAACTTGACTCCTGCCTTTATCCCTTGTGACTTGAGTCAGCTCTAATCATAAGATTGACTCAACTATCACTTCAATTGTTAGACTAGGCTCCTTTCATTGACTTGACTGACACTTCCTCTAACTTCGCACAGCTGTTCCTCAGCTGGCTCTCCTTCAGTCGAGTCCTTGTCTTCCTTCTTGCCCATACTCAGTTGACACATAGCAGAGTCTTCACTCTAGTCTGCAGTTGACTTCTTGCATTCTTGACTAAGCTGAATTCACTCAGCTCTTTCAGTCCTATCTATTACAATACAGAATTACAAGGAAAATGGGGTGCCAACTTCCTAGTCTAAGTTTTACATGGTATCATCAAAATCTAACAAATAAATTTCCTAACAATATCATAGAATTAATGTGTGGATAATTCAAGATAATAGGGTGTCAACGGTGCAATTATATTTTTTTTACTCATAATGACTAATGAGAAAGAGAAAATGGATGGGTTGCATTGTTAATATGTTGGCTATATCACATATTTTTTTATGCTATTGACAATATACTTTTAATGATGAATGAATAAAGTGTAAAAATCATTTGATAAAATTTAAATTGAGATATTATTCAAAATAATATGGCAGAAAAAATCATGGATAATTTTTTTTTTAAAAAAAACTATTATTTGATTAGATAGAAACTATAGTTGTATTGCCACAAATTTTACAGCAATATCATAATAATACACTAAAAAAATTACGAATATAAACATGATACAACCGAAACGGAGAATAAAAATTTTACCATTGAAATCTATGTTCGTTCTCTATCGTTTAGTTCCAATAGTTGTAGACCCCGTGAGTTTTTTTCATTTTCATCACTCCCAAACCAAAAGAGATTATAGAATACGTTGGAAAGTTTCATAATCCGAAAAAGTTTACATGAGAAGTTTATTTAAAATTGCAATACATGGACGAAGTTTGTTTTTGGTAAATATTTGAATAAGATTTTTTTTAAAGGTAATACATAATTGTCCATTTTGAGTATTACAATTTGGAAAAATTATCCTGTTGAACAAATTGTTGTCATTTTATTATAAGGTAATAAATTTCTATATTGATTAATATTTTATATGAAGGTAAGATTTTGTCAATTTTTTCCTAAACGTATTTTCAATTATCCGACCGCATAGTATTGTCAAATTGGATTAAAAATATAAATAAATACTGCAAGTTTTTTGAGTTGCACGCGTATTTGGTGTCTTCCGTATTTTTTCTTTTTTTCAATTATTATCTTTACTAAAATCAAACAAAAAGAATTTGGTAGATATATTGACTTATATTAAATATTTTATCTATGTTATAATAATGAATTTGCTTAACATATCAAGATTCTATTTAAAAAGAATTTGAGGGTTCGATTTCCACCGAAAATTCATTTCTGTTTTTCATTTTCTTTTTTTATGTAAGAGGTAGGATGATAAACACAAATAGAACTGGTACCAATAAATTATAGAATAAAATAAATTCGAGCATTAAATTATTTTTCTTATATTCTTGTTCTTTATAGTGACAAAATTTACACATTTAAATAAATTCGTAAATTATGAAACTAAATATTACTAAAACAAAAGTAGATTGGAAAAAGATTGGAAAATAACCAATGTTCTATCCTTTTTTTTTTAATTAAAGGATAATGATCTATTTAGGAAGCCACTCAGCGAGATTTGATTTCAGAATGTGTACGCCAATCTTTTATCGCATTTTCTACTATAAACATAGTTATATATATTATAATAAAATAATAGAATATAAGTTATTTCTTTAAGATGTGCTGACTTGTATCAAAACAATATTGTCAGTTATAATTAAATTAGAATTTGGTATTTTATACATACAATTATAATTAAATTAGCATTTAATATTTGATTGACATATTGACATGATGAATTTAACAAAATAAATATCTTGAAAATAAAATAAATCAAGGTTTTTCATTTTTTATTACAGAATCGTATATTGGTGAAACAATACCCGGCTTCCAAAATTTAATTTTAAATATTTTCATTTGATTATTAAATCAATAGTTTTAAATTTAGAAAAAAAAATATAATTTTATTTCAAGAAATATTTTTCCTATAATTCGACTAAATTAATTGATGATATGGAGAGTGAATTGGTAAGAAATCAGGGGGGATTGTTGCGTCATCGATCGTGTAGGATTTGATTTATTTTATATTTTTATGATATTGTATATATATTAATATCAATATTAATGTTTAAGATATTCATTTACTATTGATTGCAGTATCTACTGTTAGGATTTTGCAGTATAATAATTTATAAATTTAGCAAGTAGAAATGAGTGAAATTCCACTTAGCCAATAAATTATATCTATTACAAATATATTGTCATTAACTTACTAGAACAAAACACCGCTAAATTTGGGTAACTCCAAAACATGCATTGGTTAGGAGGATTTTCTGACTAATTGGTCCAAATTTGTCTATCTTATTTTGTATCTTGTATTTATTTTAATTTAACTTTCAATTAAGTCATCCTAAATTATATCATATACTAGTTATTGTATGATCAATGTTATTAGTAGGAAAAACTTAATACTAATTCATCTCCATTATTACTTTGGTATTAGAGTTTATTTGAAATACTAATTAGCTAATTGTTAATCAAACAGAATATTTAATCCATAAGCCAAATGGTTGAATTGTAAAAAGACTGTCCAAGTACACTTTGGGCTCCATAAGCACCGAGGCGGACAAACTGTATAAAGTTACTCGAGGATTGAGATTAGAACTACAGAAACAATTATTGACAGTGGAACTAGATACATACTCAACTGCGGTTAGGGCAGCCTCTCGTGTGGAAATGGGTTTGAACCAAATTGAGCAACTCCAACATAACAGGGCATCGGGATCGAAGAGGCCAGTAATTGAGAGAACAATCGGACCACCTACAAAATTTTAAAAAGGCAGAGCTAGACCGGCCGGCAATGGGAAGCAACCCGTGCAAAGAAAAATTTGCTCTCACTGCCACAAGCCGGGACATAGGCCAGATCAATGTTGGCTTAAACAGGGAAAATGCTTCAAATGGGGCAGCGCTCAGCATCAACTATGAGACTGCCCAATGATTACCGCCCCTGAGAGCAAACCCGCACCACCTCAGAAACCTGGGAATAGACCGGACAACCGAGCAAAGGCACCGGCTCATGTATTTTACTTGGCCGACCAAGAAGGCCCGAATGCAACAAACGTGGTGGAAGATATGGTTTTGGTATCTGACCATCGTGCTAAAGTATTTTTAGATCCCGGGTCATCGCATTCATTTGTCGCACCACAATTTGTTGATAATTTGCATACATGCATGGAACGCATGCCTAATTGTTTAGAGGTGTCAGCTCCTATGGGCGCAAGCCAAATAACTGACTCCATATATAACGCATGTGAAATTAAAATTGAAGATGAGTATTTTCATGCTAATTTGATATTACTGCCCATATCGGGGTATGATATCATTTTGGGAATGAATTGGCTATCTGAACACTTTGCCCAAATGGACTGTCACAACAAAATAGTTAAGTTATATAAACTGGGAAAACCCTTAGTAGAGCTATCGGGAAGGGCACGAATCTGGATATCCCAAATCATTTTGGCCATCAAGGCTAAAAAAGCGATCGCTAATGGAGCACATGATACATAGCGTTTATGATTAACAAACCTAAGGATGAGACTCAAATTCATGAGGTGCCCATAGTATCGGAATACTTAGACGTGTTTTCACAAGAACTCACAGCAATCCCTCCAGATAGGGAAGTTGAGCTTGCTATCGAAATTTTTCCAGGGACCGCACCAATCGCAAGAACACCATATAGAATGGCCCCTTTGGAATTGCAAGAATTAAAAGCTCAGAGACTGGTTTCCAAGAACTAAAGAAACGACTCATGATCGCACCTGTCTTGACCCTTTCGAACGGCACAGAAGGTTTTGTCATCTATAGTGATGCGTCGAAAGAAGGGTTGGGAGTAGTACTTATGCAAGAGGGAAAAGTAATTGCTTATGCCTCACGGAAGCTTAAACCATATGAGGCCAATTACCCGACGCATGATCTAGAATTAGCAGCAATAGTGTTCACATTTAAAAAGTGGCGACACTACTTATACGGGGCGACGTTCACCATGTTCGCGGATCATAAGAGTTTAAAATATTTATTCTCCCAGAAGGACCTCAATTTGAGACAGAGAAGATGGAAGGAACTAATCAAAGATTATCACTTCGATATTCAATACCACCATGGGAAAGCCAATGTAGTGGTAGATGCCTTGAGTAGGAAGGCTAGCGTCGCCAGACTGATGATTAGGGAATGGAAATCCCTAGAAGAGTTGAGCGTATGGAATCCAATGATAACGGACACGAAAATATTTTGCACTAATATCTCAAAGTGAGACTCGAGTTCTTTGAACGAGATTAAAACAACACGGGATGGAGACCCAAAGATCGTAGAGCTTATGGAAAAGATTTTGATGGGAGATCGCCCAAAATTCTCCATAGCGAGAAGACAAAATCTTGAGGTTTAAGAACCGGATGTGCGTACAAACAATGAGGAATCGAAAAATAAGATTTTAAGTGAATCCCATCGTTCAAAGTACACCATACATCCCGGTGGTAATAAGATGTACAAAGATTTAAAACAACGCTTTTGGTGGGTAAACATGAAGAATCAAGTAGCCGAGTATAAGGCAAGATGTCGACATGCCAACGAGTCAAAGCTAAACACCAACAGCCGTCGGGTTACTGGCAAATCATTCTGATTCCGAATGGAAATGAATGGAAATGGGAATATATCACTATGGATTTCGTAACGAATTTGCCTAGAACCAAAGGAGGATACGATACCATATGGGTTGTAGTAGACAGACTCATGAAGTCAGCCCATTTCTTACCAATCAAAAAGACAGACAACTTTACGTAAACTAACACAGTGTATATCCGAGAGATCTTATGACTACACGGAGTATCGGTGGATTTTGTTTCAAACAGAGATCCATGATTTGTCTCGAGATTTTGGAAATGCTTACATGATGAACTAGGAACCTCGTTGAGTTTTATTACAACAGCGCATCCACAGACTGATGGACGATCAGAACGAACGATCCAAACTCTCGAACACATTTTATGGGCATATACACTAGATTTCCAAGGAAGTTGGGACTCTCATTTACTATTGGCTGAATTTTCTTACAACAACAGCTATCAGGCCACAATTGGGATGACGCCTTACGAGGCACTATACGGATGGAAGTGCAGATCACCGCTATGTTGGGAAATTGATGATCAATGGACTCCGAAAGAGAAATGAAAGTCACCAATGATTCTGAAGGTCGACTTAGTCGAGGAGGCCATGGAAAAATTCAGAATGATCAAGGAGCAAATTTGTACCACTCAGAGCCGGCAGAAGAACTATGCAGATAAGAGGAGAAAGGATTTGGAATTCGAGGTTGGAGATGAAGTATTCCTCAGACTTTCACCACGAAAGGGATAAATCCACCTTAAGAAAGGAGAAAATTAAGCCTGAGATACATTGGGCCGTATAAGATACTTAAGAGAGTCGAGAAGCTGGCTTATTAATTAGAACTTCCGCCTCCTATAGTTGGTATGCTTGACGTGTTCCACGTCTCTAGATTAAGGAAATACCAGCCCGACCCGGAGCAAATTTCACAGAGGAAATCCCACCCATAATAGAGAATTTGTCTTACAATAAGAAACCGATACGATCATCGATAGACAAGTGCGCCAATTGAGAAGAAGAGATATCCCAATGGTTAAGGTAGTGTGGCAAGCGCATGATCGAGATGAAGATGCCATATGGGAAATGGAAGACGATATGCGAAGACAATACCCAGAACTATTTTAAGAGGAACTTGGGAACCAAATTATTTTAAGGAGGGGAGAATGTGAGGCCACGACTTTTTATCAACATAAATACAATGTTGTGTAGTGATGAAATTTTGGTTAAGTGTTACAATACCTATTATAAATAAAATGTGACACTCATTTAATTATTTCTTCCAACGTCAATTACTCATTCCTTATTCTTGAGCATACCGATTATATTTTCTACTCAAGTATTAATTCTCGATCGATTATTTATGACTTTAGTAATATTGGACATCTTGATAATTTAAGAGTACATTTCAATCTTTATACAAATATTTCACCTTATTCTATAATACCTTTCCAAACAACTTCCTATTTATTTTAAAACAAATACACATTTTTGTTATTTCACATCCTTATTTTTAACCTTCTATATATTTATATATATATATACATATATATATATATATTTACACATTTTATTTTCCCTCAACTTTAATAAAACATAAGAAAACAAAAATTTTATCACCTACTCCTCTAATTTTTGGCCACGGTGGTATAAGTAAGAATCAATCCCATTTTTTCTAATTATCCTAAACCATTTAAAATTATACCCTAAAAAACCCACTACAATTATTATTTACCCAAAACAAAAAAATATCACCCCTAAACCCCCAACTTTCGGCCATAGCTACTTAGGGGAGGGAATCAATTATAATTTTTATCCTATTACATTGCTAACCACCCAACACTTCACAATTCAACAATTAAAACCAAGACAAAAATAAAAAAAATAAAATAATCCACAACACACCACAATTTCGGCCACCATGAGTCAAAAGGGAACAATTTTTATCTTTTCACTCTAACACTCGTTCAATTCTCCCAACTTCTCCTCATTCTCTAAAAACTTAGACAAAACACAAGACACTCTCTCATTTTCTCCTATAAGGCCGAAAACATCAAACAAGATCCAACTCCACTTTTTCTTCTTAAAACTTCAAGCCTATTCCTTCATTTTCCAACTTGACGAATCGTTCTTGTTGAGGTACTCCTAGAGGATTCTTTCTTGAATAATTAATGAATACCAAGACTAAATTCTAAGCTTGAAGAGGATATCCCAAGTCACTTTAGAAAATAAAAACTTAACGTAAGAAATTGTGATTTTTAGTAATTTCCCTTTTGACAACTTAAGGAATTAATTTTGACTCAAGGATTTGAATTTTTGGAGTTTAGGGGCTGACCTATATAGATCAAGTTGGAAGTTAAAAGCTTGAAGAAAGAAATTCATTTTTGGGAGACTACTTGAGGATATTAAGGTAAGAATTAATCCATTTATTTTAAGATATTTTATTTGGACTTGAGACCTCAATTTTAACACCAAAATATGGATATGGTGACATATATGGGCTGAACTTAGAATATTAGAACCAAGAGCTTGGATTCTTAAGAAGACTTTCACTTTTAACCAAAACCCGAAAACTACTACGAGGTGGGTGAAAAATATTTCCACAAAAATGTATCATTCTTTCTACTAGTGCATAAAAATGCATGCTCATATGACAATATGGTATTTTATGAAATATAGCAAGTATTTATGAGATTCACGTGTTAATAAGTGAGAAAATAAAAAGATGAGTATGATAGTCTTTCTTGCATAAATTGTTGATAAACTGCTCATCAATATGTTTTTAGGATTTATGATGCTATGCATGTTCAAATATGATTTAGAAATGTTTAATATGATTTTTTATATATTATTGGAATTCTGGACGTGTAACTTGTATAAAAAAAATTGAAGCTTCGATTATTTTTGCAATTATTGTGAAATAAGGGGCCAAAAGTGTAAATATGAAAAACTGTGAAGGCCTCCTCTAAAAATTCGAAATGTTGGATCAAAGACTCTGTAAATTTCATATATCAAGTGACTTGAAAGATTGAGACCCCTTCCGGGCAAGAAAATACAATAATGAATAAGTTTGATATCAAAATGTAAAATTGTAAAACGTAAAGGACCAAAACTATAATTTTCAAAACTTGGGCAGTCAAAGTGTCTCAAAATTTTTCTAACTTATTTATTATGGTATTTTGAACCTTTAGTTCAAATTTCATAACCATCCGACTTGAAAAGAGCCTTTAATGACAAAAAATACTTTTGGGCCAAAATTGTAATTTTCAAACATAAAGTACCTAACTTGCGAATTTTTCAAATATATTTTAACCACAACTTATTACTGTCATAAGAAGTATTTTAAAATTTTAATCACCTCAAAAACCTTCTCGGTTTAAGAGTTAGCTAATTTTGAAATATCAAGCCAAAAAACCACAATTTTTGAAAACTAGAGGGCAAATCTGCAAATTTTATAAAATTTGTCCCAAGTCTTTGAAAAATATAATCCTATGGTAATTTAGAATTTTTTTTTAACTGACCTTACCCTTTGAAAATATTCTCCTTAGTAAAAATGATTTTTATTTTAAAATTTGCTAAGGACCTTAAAATTTATATTTTCTAACTCTGTTACCTTATAAAAAATTTAAGATATATTTTTCATACTTATCAAACAAAAATATCGAGCTTGAACATAATTCACTGAACCAAATATTAAAACCAGCTAGATTATCCGCCCGATAACTAGACCGCGAGTTTTTAAAAAAAAATGTTGGATATTGTGTGACCAAGATTATCCCGGACTTTCTAACTGATTTTATAAATTCTTTTGAAGTAACAAACTTATATAAGTTAAAAATGTAATTGGAAGAGAAATTTTGAAGTGAAAATTTAAGTGAAACGTAAAGTGGATTTAAAGTAAAATTTTGAAGTGAAGAGTTAAGTGAAATTTAAAGTGAAATGTGAAGTGTAATTTAAAGTGAAACTTGAAGTGAAATTTGAAGTGAAATGTTAAGTGGACCTGAAAATGTAGAGTGAAAGTGAAAAGTAAAGTGAAAATTTAAAGTGGGATATCGGTTATGACCATATCCAAGTGAAGTGGGATACTGGCTACGGCCTTATCCAAATTAAGTGGGATACCGGCTACGACCCTATCCAAGTGAAGTGGGATACTAGCTACGGCCTTATCCAAATTAAGTGGGATACCAGCTACGACCCTATCCAAGTGAAGTGGGATATTGGCTACGGCCTTATTCAAATTAAGTGGGATATTGGCTACGACCCTATCCAAGTGAAGTGGGATACTGGCTACGGCCTTATCCAAATTAAAGTGGGATACTGGCTACGACCCTATCCAAGTAAAATGGGAAACTAGTTACGACCTTATCCAAATTAAAGTGGGATACTGGCTACGGCCCTATCCAAGTGAAGTAGGATATTGGCTACGGCTTTATCCAAATGAAAGTGGAAGTAAATTTAATAAGACAATAATAATGCTTAACTGATTCTGACCAAGCTAACACAATGGTTAATGTAAATCGTAATACCAATAACGAGATAAAGTCATATGCATTCTCATGCATTGATTTCCATGAAACCATTTTTCGTACATAAAAGTGAGCCACACTCTCACACCGGCACCCACCCACTGAGAATTTTTATCTCACCCCACCTCTTTTATCAACCAGAAGATGAAGAACCGTATCAGGACACTGGTGGCGACGACTTCCAAGACGTTTTTTAGTTTCAGTAGTGTAATTTGAATTCGATAAGACGATGGATGTTAAATTGTAATGGTTTAGACCTTGATCTAATTTGATGTAATAGCAGGACGTAGGACCCTGGGGTACGACTATGATATTGTATGATATTTCATTTGGATTCCACTGCAATCATATTTTGACTTAGTTATTCCCTTGTTTATGCCTAATTGGGATTTCATCGTTACTATTGATGTATGTTGAAGGATTATTAGGTCGACTTGGTAAACTGGTATAAGTTTTTTCATTCGTGTTACGGCTTCCGTTTTAGGGCGTGACACTAACTATAGTCATTTTCTTGAAAAATAAAGTTAAGCAACTGTAACAATTACTTCACACAAAGCAAAAAGAGCAAACTAGATGATGATAGCTAAGTTATATAAATGCTGCCTCTGATAAAACTAATTATGAATCTCTTTATACGAACAATTTTTTTTAATTAAATTTGTTACCATGAATAGTTTTTAAAAAGGACTCCAAATTTTCTCAACAAAAAGGGACTCCTAATAATATATGTAATATTTGGATTCTCAACACCGATGTTGCATAATTCATTCTAATTCATCATACTCCGTGATTACGTTATTCTAAAAATGTCACGAACTATTTCCTGTCCAAAAAAAATGTCATCAACTATTCACGTGTATAAAAATTATCACATTAATTTTCAAATATAAATTGTGTGTTTTTATAAGGCAAGTGATAACCGTAAAAAAATAATTAAAATTAAATAGAATAAGAGATGCAACACTATTTTAAAACAGAGAATCATTCGGTTTTCACCAGCAAACTTTTAATGATTTCACGTTAAGGGGTTGACTGATTTATTGCATGGCAGTACATCCAAAAATGGATTGTGATTTCCTTCCATGTTCCACTCCCTATTATATTACATCATATGAATAACACATGCACAAGATGATGTCACAATTGTACGTGTATTTTTCATCCAATCTATATGTAATAGCGTTTTGGTCCAAAACTTTTCCCGCCCATTTTTACTTCCTAAATTCAAATTTATTTCTTGCAAAAATCCTAACCGTAGATCTTACAATCTTTATTAAATAATATTCTTGAACATTAATATTGATATATGGATATTACAAAGTCGAAGATTATATACACAAATTGCCATAACAATTATTTATAGAAAATATTATTCATTAAGTACATATACAATGATACACAACTTGCCATTAACAATATATTTAAAGTCAATGTTTTGAACAAAGATTTTGTTCATAAATTGGAAAAGACTATAAATTGTATTCGAACTTATTATTATATCAAATATGGCTTCATCTTCACTTTTACCCCTATTTCTATCTTCCTTAAATGTTTCGCCGACATCGACAGGATTGAACCTTGATTCTACACTAAAAAGAATTTCTTATAATCTATCTTGTGGAACAGCATGGACATTTTTTGGTTAGTTTAATAAATAAATTTTGTTTCTTTTCTATTTTTTCTTTATATGTTTTGTTGTATTTATTTTTTAAGTTATATATTGTGTTTTGCGTTTTGTTTATTACGAATTATTCTCATTTTAAAAATCAATATTTAAATTTAGATGGAAATGATAACTGGTAATATCTTCCAGAACAACACAATTATGTAGCCTCTCTATAGTCTATCATAGCACCAATTGTTTGATAGACATGACAAGCGACAATTCTTCTAACAGTGAAATCCTGATTCATACTGGGCCACAGTCATACTTCCTTGCCTCAAATGATGGAATTCGTCACGCCTCGCCTTTCGGACCACCTGGGGAATGTATTGGTCCTCGAATTCTAACAGAAATATATCCCACGTCCTTCGGGTTCTGTCTTGTTCCCACATTCTTTCAACAGACTTCCACCAATCGCGGTCGGTGAAATCAAATCGAAATACTGCTAAGGTGACTTGTTGTTCTCTGGTGTATCGTAGGGCAACAAAAATATTCTCCATTTGTTCAAGCCAATCCTCAACTTTGGCATCATCTGGTTCCCCCCGACAGACTGGTGGATCGAAATGCAAGAATCGTTCTAACACCCGATCATGTGCTTCCCGCGCAGGTTTCTGTACGTTCCGATTTTGTCTTGTCTATTGTTGCATGAATATCAAGATTTGTTGAAGGGTCAGTGCTGTCAGATCGGGCCCCGCAGTTGGGGGAGGTGATGGTAGTTTGGGTGATGGTGTCCTCTCTTGTGAAGGGTTATGGTTCTCCCTGTCCACATTGCGTGGTCTTCCTCTACCTCGTTGTCCAGCCATCTGTGTTTAGAATAATTAGCATCCACTTAACTTATGTAATAGAAATTATGAGCCAGGGTACAATGAGCAAGGATGTATGATATCTAATTAAACGAAGCAAATATGCTGAATGTATGAACAACCATATTAAGACAAGTGCAAGAGTTGTATTACGAAATATTGCAGTTGAATTACAATAGATATGTCAAATGCCAAACAGTAGTAGTACAATTCATTATAGGCAAAACTTCGTGATTATAGAATTCAAATATAGAAAGTAGAGTACAACAAAGTAAATCTAATCTAATCGATAATGGAGCTATGAGCATCATCGTCACTATTGTCATTCATATCATTTGCTGGTGCTGGATTTTCCTGCCATTCTTCTGGGTCTTGTGGCATGTCCATTGGGTCCATCTGAGGATCATCTTCCGGATCTTCTTCAGGATCCTCTTATGGGTCCTCTTCCGGATCTTCTTCAGGATCCTCTTCTGGATCCTCTTCCGGTTATTCTTCTATTTTTGGTGCTACCTGCGGAGCAATATTGACGGCCTCCAAAACCCTGTTCCTAAGTAATTGGACCTGTGCCTGGAAATCTGCCTGGTTTAACGACATTTGTTCTTCCAGAGTCTCCACATGCAGCTGTAGAGTCTCAATTTGTGCCTGCATCTGAGTGATCATCTGATGCGAGTTTCCAATTGTGTCTTCGTGTTGTTGAACCAGTGCATTAAGGCCCTCTATC
This sequence comes from Rehmannia glutinosa, assembly GCA_016081115.2. Taxonomy (NCBI): domain Eukaryota; kingdom Viridiplantae; phylum Streptophyta; class Magnoliopsida; order Lamiales; family Orobanchaceae; genus Rehmannia; species Rehmannia glutinosa. Next base: position 47,262,107 of record CM071928.1, read on the forward strand.
ATTTGGAGGTGTTGGGCTACGAGGTCCTCGCTATGTTCGACTATGTCCCGTAGTTCTTGCATGGTGCGAGTCAGGGACATTTGCCTCAGTTTCGCTTGGTGAGTACTCTCAACTAGTTGGTCTATTCGGACTTCTCGAGCTCGGAGGGTTCTCTTATGCTCTGCGACCTGATACACTAAGGCATTTTTTCTTCCTAACGACAGAAAACCGTGTGCTCCAGGTTGCGCACGTGATCGCGTGCCAATTGTAACTGGGAGCTAACCTTCACGAACTCTTTATACCAGTACGATGCCACTTCTTTATGGTGGTCCCTTCCGTTGCGAGCCTCACTCACCATGGACCAAGTCGGGATTTCATTCCTGGACAAAGCACGATCAGTGTTTGTCAAACAAGTATAAGCGGTTAAGATGATATTAAAAGGTGAGTATCACAATTCAAAAATCAACTAAGTATAAATGACCATAAATTCTGAGTCTTAAAAAAAATACTTAACTTAATATAACTATAAGTGAGACGATTCCTATAATCCGTTGTCGATCCTAATATTGAGGATCTAGGGTTCTCTTTTTAGATTGAATTCTCAGCTTATAGCCTTATACTAGTCAACAGTGGTAATTTCCATCACAGGCAGAGGGTCCTATTCTAGGTCGGCTGGTGTAAGTTTCCTTTTACTAGCCGAGCTTTAAAACCATAACTATCACGTCCCCAAAACGGAAGTAGTGACACGAATTACAAAACATATACCGGTTTACCAAGCCGGTCTAATAATCCTTCAACATACATCAATAGTAACGATGAAATCCCAATTAGGCATAAATAAGGGAATAACTAAGTCAATATGGTTGTAGCGGAATACAAATAAAATATCATACAACATCATAGTCGTACCCCAGGGTCCTAAGCCCTGCTATACATCAAATGAGATCAAGGTCTCAACCATTACAATTTAACATCCATCGTCTTATTGAATTCAAATTACAATATTGAAACTAAACAACGTCTTGGAAGTCGTCGCCACCAGCATCCTGATACAATTCTTCATCTTCTGGTTGATAAAAGAGGTGGGGTGAGACAAAAGTTCTCAGTGGGTGGGTGCCGGTGTGCGAGTGTGGCTCATTTTTATGCATGGAGAATGGTTTCATGGAAATCAATGCATGAGAATGCATATGACTTTATCTCGTTATTGGTATTACTATTTCCATTAACCATTATGTTAGCTTGGTCAGAATCAGTTAAACATTATTATTGTCTTATTAAATTTACTTCCATTTTCATTTAGATAAGGTCGTAGCCAATATCTCACTTCACTTGGATAGGGTCGTAGCCAGTATCCCACATTAATTTAGATAAGGCCGTAGCTAGTATCCCACTTAATTTGGATAAGGCCATAGCCGCACTCCACTTCACTTAGATAGGGCCGTAGGGTATCCCACTTAATTTGGATAAGGCCGAGCGATCCTACTTCACTTGGATATGATTGTAGTTGATATCTCACTTAATTTGGATAAGGCCGTAGCCGATCTCACTTCACTTGGATAGAGCCGTAGCCGATATCCCACTTTAACTTCACTTTCATTCTTCATTTTCAGTTCCACTTAACATTTCACTTCAAATTTCACTTCAAATTCACTTTAAATTACACTTCACATTTCACTTTAAATTTCACTTAACTCTTCATTTCAAAATTTCACTTTAATTCCACTTTACATTTCACTTAAATTTTCACTTCAAGATTACTCTTCCAATTACAATTTTAACTTATATAAATTTGCTCATTCGAAAGAATTTTTACAATCAGTTAGCAAGTCTGGGATGATCTTGGTCACACAATATCCGACATTTATTTTAAAAACTCGCGGTCTTGTTATCGGGAGGATAATCTAGTCGGTTTTAATATTTAGTTCGGTGCATTATGTTCGAGCTCGATATTTTTGTTAGATAAGTATGAAAAATATATCTTAAAATTTTTATATGGTAACCGAGTTAGAAAATATAAATTTTAAGGTCCTTAACAAATTTTAAAATAAAAATCATTTTTACTAAGGAGAATATTTCCTTACCGGATTCTAAAATTTGATAAGTCTTAATCCTGGACTCGGAAAAGGTTAAGGCCAGTTTCAAAAAATTTCTGATTTTCCAAAGGATTATATTTTTCAGAGACTCGGGACAGATTTTATATAATTTGCAGATTTGACCTCTAGTTTCCAAAAATTACGGTTTTTAGCTTGATATTTTAAAATTAGGTAACTCTTAAACCGAGAAGAATTTTGATGTGATTATAATTTTCAAATATTTCTTAGGATATTAATAATTGTTTGACAAAACAATTTTGAAAAATTCTCAAGTTAGGTACCTCATTTTTGAAAATTACAATTTTGGCCCAAAAGTGATTTTTGTCCTTAAAGGCTCGTTTCCGACTATGATTATGAAATTTGAAATAAAGGTTAAAAATATCATAATAAATAAGTTAGAAAAATTTTGAGGCACCTTGACTGCCCAAGGTTTGAAAATTACAGTTTTGGTCCTTTAAGTTTTACAATTTTATATTTTGATATCAAACTTATTCCTTATTGTATTTTCTTGCACGGAAGGGGTCCCAATCTTTCAAGTCACTACATATATGAAATTTATAGAGTCTTGGGTCCAAAATTTTGGATTTTTAGAGGAGGCCTTCACAATTTTTCATATTTAAACTTTTGGCCCATATTTCACAATAATTACAAAAATAATCCAAGTTTCGATTTTCTTTGTACAAGTTACAAGTCCAGAATTCCAATAATATATAAAAATTCATATTAAATATTTCTAAATCATATTTGAACATGCATAGCATCATAAATCATAAAAACATATAGATGAGCATTTTATCAACAATTTATGCAAGAAAGACTATCATACTCATCTTTTTATTTTCTCAAAATTTCATTAAAACATGAATCTCATAAATAATTGCTATACTTCATAAAATATCATATTATCACATGAGCATGAATTCTTATGCACTAGTAGAAAGAATGATGCATTTTTGAAGAAATATTTTTCACCCACCTCGTAATAGTTTTTGGGTTGTGGTTAAAAGTGAAAGTCTCTTAAGAATCCAAGCTCTTGGTCCTAATATTCCAAGTTCAGCCTCTAAATGTCACCATATCCATATTTTGGTGTTAAAATTGTGGTCTCATGTCCAAAGAAAATATCTTAAACAAATGGATTAATTCTTACCTTAATATCCTTAAGTAGTCTCCCATAAATGAATTTCATTCTTCAAGCTTCTAACTTCAAACTTGAGCTCTATAGGTCAGCCCCTAAGCTCCAAAAATTCAAATCCTTGAGTCAAAATTAATTCCTTAAGTTGTCAAAAGGAAAAATACTAAAAATCACAATTTCTTACCTTAATTTCTTATTTTCTAGAGTGACTTGGGATATCCTCTTCAAGCTTAGAATCGAGTCTTGGTCTTCCTTAATTCTTCAAGAATTAATCCTCTAGGAGTACCTCAACAAGAAGGATTCATCAAGTTAGAAGATGAAGGAATAGGCTTGAAGTTTTAAGAAGAAAAAATGGAGTTGGAAGAAGAAAATTTTTCTCACCTTCTTGTTTGATGTTTTCGGCCCTATAGGAGAAAATGAGAGAGTTTCTTGTGTTTTGTCTAAGTTTTTAGAGAATGAGGAGAAGTTGGGAGAGTTGAATGAGTGTTAGAGTGAAAAGATAAAAATTGATCCCTTTTGACTCATGGTGGCCGAAATAGTGGTGTGTAGGGAATTATTTTACTTTTTTATTTTTGTCTTGGTTTTAATTGTTGAATTGTGAAGTGTTGGGTGGTTGGTGATGTAATAGGATAAAAATTATAATTGACTCCCTCCCCTAAGTAGCTATGGCTGAAAGTTGGGGGTTTAGGGGTGATATTTTTTTGTTTTGGGTAAAAAATATTGTAGTGGGATTTTTAGGGTATAATTTTAAATGGTGTAGGATAATAAAAAAACAAAATGGGATTGATTCTTACCTATACCACCATGGCCGAAAATTTGGGATAGGATGATAAAATTTTAGTTTTCTTGTCTTTTATTAAAGTTGAGGGAAAATAAAATGTGTAAGTATATATATAAATATATAGAAGGTTAAAAATAAGGATGTGAAATAACAAAAATGTGTATTTTTTCAAAATAAATAGGAAGTTTTTTGGAAAGGTGTTATAGAATAAGGTGAAATATTTATATAAGGATTGGAATGTGCTCCTAAATTATCAAGAGGTCCAATATTCCTAAAGTCATAAATAATCAATCGAGAATTAATACTTGAGGAGGAAATATAATCGGTATGCTAAAAAATAAGGAAGAGGTAATTGACGTTGGAAGAAATAATTAAATGAGTGTCACATTTTATTTATAATAGGTATTGTGACACTTAACCAAAATTTTATCACTACACAACATTGTATTTATGTTAATAAAAAGTCGAGGCCTCACAGTTAGGTTTCTTTTTGGGACGGAATATATGCTAAATATTGAGGACAAGCACTCTATAATAGGTACAAATAATAATAATGATAATAATAATGATGATGATAATGATAATAATAATAATAATAATAACAATAATAATAATAATAATAATATTTGGTGAATCAATGGTCCATTTGGAACAAATTTTATCCTTATTTTTTTACTAATTTGGGAGTAGTGGTTGGTGGAGAGGGGATAAATTTGAAGAAACTGAAAGATGCAAAGTTCGAATCCTGGTGAACACCCTTACAAAGTGTGAGTAATACCACTTGAGCTACAAGCTCGTTGTAACACCCCAAAAATTCAATACTTACGACAAACATAATAATAATCCTCGGAGTATAGCTCCAAAATATTATGCACTTAAGTTGGGCATAATAACTAACAAAATCCACAAAAAAATACAGAATACACAACGGAAATCTACACAAGTAAATATAAATTCTTAATACAAGCCAAAGCTAAGTCCGACAATAAAATACCAATGACATTAATATAAACATTATAACTTGAAAATCACCCATCACCCTGAATCCTGAATCGAAAACTCCTCTTCGATATCCTCATTACCATCCTCACCTGTGTTTAAAAAAATATAAACTAAGGGGTGAGCTAAACGAGCTCAGTGGATATGGGTTGGGTAATGTTTAATTATTTGTATATAGTTATAATAGAATAATACAATGTTCTATTTAGTTGTAAAGAGTTAGAAATATTATGCATGCATGTGACATCTAATAAAAGTGCATTTTATGAAAAAAAAAATGCAAAACTCAATTTCAATTAAATATTACAATAACATGTTTGTGCATTCCGGCTAACAAAATCAATTAATAATGAACATGAAACAATGACAGGATATAACGAATAGTAAATAGGATCAGGAAACATGTACTTGAAATATTAACAAGCAGGAAACAGTAACAGGAACACCGAAGTGTTAACAATCATAATAGTGATGATCGGGCTATAATTATGTTGTTATTCCTTATATCTACCTAGGGTTCAGTATTTGACCGAAGTCACAGTCACCTTATGCCTCCAACAGTTGGTTCGACGTCTCTTTAGCTAGGACCTATCTGTCCAGAGATAGTCATATTCCGAAATATACCATTCTGTGACCCGCTTCGCCTGTTGGACACTCTGTCCTCCAGTGGTGGGATTAGGACCAGGAAGTGTGTACGTAGACCGCAAGCAACCCGCTCGATCTAGCACAACATCTCCCCACCTCAGTTGGGCCCAACTCAACCAAATAAGTTTTCACGACAAGAAATAAATTTAATAATTATATTACTTGAAAACATTTAGAATGATTGATTGATTTCAGGTCCAAATCAAGTATAACAAATCAATTATCAGTTTAAATGACTCACAAACCCTAGACAAGCAAGTATGAGTTGACTGATTAATTTAAAACGAATATGGTGAACTATCATCAACATGTTATTTAATTGGACATTAATAAATGAATTATCTGAAAATCTCTTAGGAAACTTGTCTAAATTTTACATCAACTTATAAAATTATATTACAGCCCCTAATCCTATTGAGAAATTATTTCAGATTTAAAATTTATTTTAGAAAAAAAATTTGCGTAAAGGCCCTTTAAGTTTTGAAATTTACGATTTATACTCAAATGATAAGTTCAACAATTGAGGCCTAAGTAATTAGCAAAATTGAATTAATAGAGTTATATTTTTGTTATTTCAATTTAGTAACCCCAATAATTCAGTCTTTTTCATCAACCCCTAATGTTTTGAAAATCCCATTTTAAAACCTTAAACTTTAATTATTGTCCAATTAGGCCTAAACTAACTTAGAAAATTCTTAAAATTTTAAAAATAGAATAAACATAATTGAAAAATAGTCTTCTGTCCATAATTTTGTTTCGTAGTTCCATAATTTTAAAAAATTATATTTTAGCCCAAATTTGTTGGTAATTTATATTTAACCCATAAACTTTGATAATCTCTCAACAGGGTCAAACGAATTTGGAAAATTCTCAAATTATAAGCAAGAGTCTATTATAACATTATAAAATAGTACCAAAAACAGTTTTTAAAATATCTTCCTCGACATTCCGAAAATTACATATTAGTCCTCGGTTTATTCTAAAATTCACATTTCTTGTCTACAAATTTAGAATTTAATCCATTTCAAACCAATACAATGAAATAAATCCATAATATATCCCATATTCTTAATTTAAAATTTTACAGTCTATAAAATTCAAAATTACAATCTAGTCCTTGAGATTCTCAGTTTTAACAAAATTTGTCCAGTCTTTCGATTGAATTTATGATTGTCTTATAATTCACTCAATACATATATAACAACATAAATATAATTTAGTAACATAAAAATATTCAGAAATTTCAGTTTTTCAAGCTCATTTATTTTTAAAAAAATTAATAAAATTAAATCCCAAGATTTTACATTTTTTAAAGAAATTATTACCCACCTTTTGTGTTCTTCAATTTTCTACTTCAAACCAAGCTTAAAAACTTCTTCAAACCAAGCCTTAAAGATCACCTACAATATACCATCATAACCCAAGTTCTGAACCATAAAACTTTAAATAAAGTCATTTAAATCCTCAAAATCCAACAACTTACCAACTTTATTTGTAACTTGATGAATTAATTCCTTTCTTCTTCACCCATATCTCACGGCTAAGCTTCCATTTCTAAGAGGACTATTATATTATCTCTTCTAAAATATGTTAATGATTGTAGGATGAATTTTCAAAGGTTTTTAGAAGTTTGAAAGAAAATTGTGATTTTCATAAAGTTTGTGGAATATATATATATATAATCTATATACTCTCTCACTCTCAATTCTTCGGTCAACAAAGAAGACAAAGGAAAAAATTTTTTTGTCAAGTTGTGGTAAAAGAAAATACAAAGGTGGTGAGAAAGAAATAAAAAAAAATATAAATCCTACTATATAACTAATAGGTAACCGAACCATGAGTGATAATTGAGGGGACAAATTGGTGAGGTGGGGTATGGTGGAAACATGTTATTTATGGTGGAATGTTGATTGGCTATTAGTTAAGATTAGCTTAGGTCTCTTCGAATCTTATTAATGTAGTATAAAAATAATTATAACTTACAAAAAACTCATTATATTAAAATATTTATCAAATACATAATTACATTAATATATGGATATAGGGTTTTACGCTCGTGGTAACAAATTTTATCCTTATTGTCATTTTTCGAATTAAAGTGCCTAACTCTGATAAAAAAAATTGGGACAACAATTTTTTACCCCCAAACTAAGCTAGTTATTACACATTGCCATCCGAACTTTGAAATGTTGTACTTTGCCATCCCAACTTTGTAAAATTTTAAACTTTGCCTAAAATTTCAGATTTGCCCCTCTGGACATTAAAGTTTGTTTTTCAGTTTGCCCTCTAAACTTTAAAGATTTGTTGCACTTTACCACCTAAGTTATAAATATTATTACATTTTCTACATTTACTACTCAGGTCTAGCGATCCTCGAAAATGGTATCAGAGCCTAGGTTTATTAAGAACTTTAAGTTATTTTTATTATATTTATGTAATTAACAATTGGTGAGGAGAATTTTCTCCAAGAAAATGGATATGGACGAATGTCCAAGATATATACCTTACAAGATATATCGTCAAATTTTGGCGATGTATGCACAAGAACTCCAGGAGAAGATAACATATTGGAACAATCAATATATTGAAAAAGAACTCGCAGGAGCCGATAGGAAAACCTTGAGACAATGCGATAAATAAGCAACATATTATCTGAGTTTCCTTACGATAAATCAGATATTATATATCGGTCTGATGAATCGTCAGGAAGCAGCCCATCAAAATCATGAGTCCTAATGGAATACCAGAATGAAATGAGATACTTCTAGATACATCTAAGTTCTCAAAAGATCTTAGAGAAGTCCAGAAGATGGTGCAGAATTATGGCAACCACCATAAACATCTACCAACACAAGTTCATCAGATCCAAAACCAGATGGAGACGATGATGAAATACCAAAAGAAAACTCTTGAAATCCTTCATGATATTCAAAAACGAGTCAAGAATCTGGAGGATAGACCAGGTTCATCTGGAGCAAAGAAGCGTATTGATTTCAGAATAGTACCCTATTTACACCAAAATGGGAAACCAACCGAAGTTGTACGTAAAATGACAGACGACGAAAATCTCCTTGCTATCATCAAAGGAAAATCTATCATAAACTAAAAAAAAGTAATGGATATGGAGAAGATTAATCATAAAGATCTACACGAGCTTGCAGAATCCTTCGCAGGATTAGGAATTATAGATTTAAAGTTGAACGCAGGAGATGAATCAACTTTGGTTACTCGTGACCAACATCAAAGACCACCTCCACCACCACCGGTTGATCCCAATGTTGCAAAACGTACAGGTTCACATCATGGAGATGAACCAATGCCGCATGCTGGAGATTTTACTACAAGAGGAGATCCTATTGTTTCAGGAACTCGACGACGTTCCAAAAGGCCAGATCTTTATAATACGCCTTATGGAAGATCATAGCTCAATCTGATACATCCATATGGATTGATGCTAAATCTAGATATCCCATATTTCAAAAATTGAGAAGTCCTTATTGATGATTGGGCATCGGCTATGATGATTGCAACAAATACCCTCGATCTTACAATTGATGGATTCATCTTACTCCTTGAGATGAGTCTTGAAGGATATGTAAAAATTGCATGGGATATCACCGATCGAAAATGAAGAGCGATGTCACACAAACTAGAGAGTCATTGAAAGGAATTGTTGATAATATGGAAAAATTATTTAAAATCCCTTTTATCGGCACAGGCTATTTTGAGGGATTGGAAAAAGAAAAAAGAAAAAGATACAAACAAGCCCTCTACTGTCTCTAGTTACATGATATTTTTCATATTGATGAATATATCAAGTTGTTCACCGAGTACCAATGGAAGTCCAATGTGGAAGATAAGAAGCTTCGCAACTATTCTTTGCGAAGATATCAAGTCCTTGGAGAGAAATGTTTATCGGGAATACAAGAGTGCAACTAATTTAGATACAGTGGCCAGAAAAATATCTTTCCTGAAGGCCAAGTTATCTGAATGGTGCCACCAGATAGCACTTTACAGGAACTATAAGAGACTGCGAGGAATCAATAAAATGGTTCCTCTATGTTGCGAAGATGATGGCATCCCAACAGTTGTGAGAGGTAAACCACGGAGGCATAAGCAAAAGAAGCACAAAAGTCATCCATACAACCGTGGGAGTAGCGGCAAAAGGAGTAGGTCTTCATGGATACCTAGAAGGTTTTGGTCAAAACAAAAAGCCAGAAGTTATAAATCAGGGCAAAGACCAACACCAAGTAGGAGTAGATCCTCTTCATTAGGATCTAATAAAGGATGTACCAACAAGACCGGGAAGAAGAACTTTGGATTTAGGTCACACCGTGCTAATTATGAAAGTTTCAAAGATTGTAATTGTTAGACATGCGGAGCAAGAGGACATATCTCAACCGATTTCCCAAAAATCAAAAAACAAGGAATCAGACAGTTCAAAGCTACACTAGAATTCGAAGAAGCTGTCTATTATCAAGATTTGATCCAGGTGTATCAATTTGAGGATCTAACCTCAGATGAAAGCATATATGAAGAAGAAATTTATTCTGACGATGGAAGTGAATCTAGTTCAGAATCAGAGTGAAGAAGAGATTCTTCAACAGATAGTCAGGGAGGATATAACAGGATTTCTCTCTCATTTTATGGTTTCTCATAAGACTATGATAAGGATTATGAAAGAAGATCCAAAGCTTCAAATATATGACAATTTTACTATCGGAGCAACATTGAAAGCTTTGGATAAGATGGGGTTCTGTAACAGAAAATACCGAATTACCCACAGGGTAACTACTGGAGAATTTGTCATTCCGATGGAGTTCACTGGTAAACTTATCGAGATACAGATGGTCCCTTACCGAGAAGTCCAGGAGATCAAAAGCACAATCAAGAGAGAAGTTGCAAACACACTCTCATGGATTCATATCGGAGCCATAAGAGTTATTATTAAGGCAACATTCAAGGACAGAATAGATTCGCCACTCAATCTTGCTATCTTTGACAAATGAATCTCAAATCTCAAGGATTCATGCCTTGGAGCGGTTACAGGAAATTTGTATGCAGAAAAATTGACAATTAATGTTCCTAGAATTCCATATAACTTGGGAGATCAAAATTTCAACATAGTTCTAACCCTTCATCAAGATTTCAAAAGAACCGATTTGATGAAAGAAGGAAATAGACCTTACTCGATCACATACAAGACTTCCTATGCTCTCTCGAATACACATCATTCAGAAGTATTCTTGAGAAAGGAATTTATTGAACTCCCAAGAATCTTTGAGGACTTTGCCAGGGTGGCTCTACCAGAAATTATTGAGTCTCCAACTATAAAGGAAATTAATATGAAAATTCAAGATCAACCAGTATTCAACAAAAGTCGAAATCTCAGAGTGGAGCCAAGGAGAATGTCTTTCCAACAAGACAGAATGATAAGCAGTAGTCGTTGGGAAGAAAAAAGACCGAGTACAGTTCATCAAATCCCAGATGTTTTCAAAACAGAAGGAGAGCTGAAATGCCCAGAAGGATGGAGAGAAGTTGAAATAATATTTGACATCACTCAAAACGATAACATTTTTCCTTGTGATGTTCTATATTATCTCCAACAACCTATATTGGAAGGTATCAATGAAGCCTAAAATGGGTGAAATTGAGCTGACCATCACAGAGATAGCAAAAAAAAATCCCAGAGCAGCTAATATTGGGTATTGAGTTTCTTAAGGATCATAAACCTTGAGAAAGATTACAAGATGGAATGGAGCCCACAGTGGCTGATAAAGATACAGAATCAGATGACCACTAGTCTAATTCTCCATATACATTTCTATTGGAATGTTATATGCTGAATACAAGGCCGAGTATTTCACCGCCTATATTGATTCAGATGTCGGAATATGTACTACAAAGCATGAGGTTTTTCCTAAAGAAATTGGAGAATATCTACCAGTTATTGCACGAAGGGATTTCTCTAAAAGAATTCTTATCCTTAATCGAGGAATTAAACAAGCAGAAATCATGATCGGGGGCACAGACGGTACCCCATGGTACAAAGTGAAGATGCCACCAATCTATTTCCATGATACATGAGCGGATGTTTTGCTAAGAAACAATTTTCTACAAATATTCAAGCGATTTACACAGGAAAATGAGACAAGAAGACTTATTTTCACAACGTTATGTGATCATAATATTATTGTTCAGAGACTACAGGAAAAACATTCTATAGAAAAATGCCTATTAATATTTGCAGCAAGCGTGGTGATGAAGCCAAACTTCGAAACCCAAAGATGGTGGATAGAAGAAAGTTTGGTGAAACATTATTATCCTTTTGACAATATGGTTCGACATAAAAAGATACAAAACGATTGGATAATAACCTATATTCATTCAGAATACAAGGAGAAGAACAAGTACCTCTAGAGAGTATTGCAATATTGATGATGAGCCTAATGGAGAACTCATAGAGTGATGTTACCATAGAAGAACAAATATCACTCGAGGATGTCAAGAAAAAGATCCAAATGAGTTATAATGAAAATACTTTGGCATAGTGGGATAAGAACGAGCTCAAAGCATCCCTAAAGGTCAAACCAGATAAAGAATACGAGTTCGTGAGATTCAAACCAATCCTAATGAACAAGGAGGATCGTGAGGATATGCAGAAAATACTTAAGGAACATCTTGACCTTAAGTTGATTTCACTAGGAGTTTCTCCATACAACAGTCAGGGATTCTTAATCAGGAATCATGGAGAAATCAAAAGAGAAAAGTCGAGACTTGTTATTAATTACAAACTAGTAATTCCACCCGTGCGTTGCACGCGTATCAGTATTTTAACATTATTAATTTGTAAGAAAACTATTTATTAACAATGAGTTGGTATTTATTACTTTATTTTAATAATAATATTAATATAACGTAAATAAAATAAGTATTTGTATATCAAATTTATATTTTGAATTATAAATTTAAATGTCAAATTCAACTCGTTTATATTTATCTCTCAATATATGAATATTTCTATATTAGTATCATATTTGTCACTCTCTTTCTCACACACACTTTACCTCTATACCAAAAAATCCATATGAGACATATATTTTCATATTGAACTTGCATTGATGAAAAAAATAATACTTGACATTATTATTAAATAAAAATCTTCACAAGATTGTATTAATAAATCTATCAACTCTCCATAAATAATGTCAATGAAGAAATGTAGTTTACAAATTACGAAAAACTTCCTTATATAAAACATTTGTAGTTTTGTTGCTACATTTATTCTCATCATCACAAATTAGGATTTTTAAACCCATACGATTAGTCACCCTGGATACAAAGAACGCATACAATTGACCATGGTCAATCGGCTTTTTCAAAAGAAGTCCAACATGAGAGAGAGATTGTCCTTGACTTTTGTTGATAGTCATTGCATATGAAACAATCAAAGGAAATTGTCTTCATTGGAACTTGAAAGGCAACCTCGGATCGGATGGAGTAACTGTCATTCGAGGAATTAATACCTTTTGATCTCATTGTTTCCTGTCAGAATCTTTGCCTCCAAAACGTGATCACCAAGCTTTGTAAAAACCAATCTAGTGCCATTGCATAAACCAAGTGAATGGTCTATATTCCTCAACAACATCACCGGAGTTCCAACCTTCAACTTTAACTCATGATTCGGCACTCCAGAACACCTAATTGTGTTCAAAAACTCCGATGCGTATACATCCTGCAATAGGTCAACATTTGAATCTGATTTGCACGCACTATCAGGGCTCAAATATATCTTACATTCCCGTTCGTTCAATGAAGTCATATATTCATTTACAGAATCGACCACATCAAGTGTTGGTGCAAGGATGGTGTGACCCTCCAAATAAACAGAGCATTAATTAGTCTTACCAAACTGTGGATATGTGTTTTCTACAATTGTCGCAATAGGGTCCCCATCACTGTAGGTCCCAATGAGTGCGAGTGTAAGGTTTAGAAGGGGGGTTGAATAAACCTTACCAATTTTTCGATTTAGTCCTGTTAAAAGTTCGAGTTAATACTTCACAACTAAGTCTTGATGGACAAATAAGTTAGTTAACCAAACAGAGTTAGGCACTCAATGCACTGACGAGTCCGTTGATAGAATAACTCACCGCTTAGTCTAAAACTTAACTTGACGTGATATGATTTCACAAGACTTAACACCCTTGAATTTGGTTTAAGTTTGTTTTAATACTTGGTTTTAGCACTTTGTTGATTATCAATTGGATAGCAAATTTATCAAAGCAAATATTGAAATAATATGCGAGAAATTAAAGTGTTTGAAATGTAAATGACACAATAAATTTTATAGAGGTTCGAAGATGGGGTAATTCTTCTACTCCTCTCTTCTCCAACTCCTGGAGGAATCCACTAAGTATTGATCAATGTACAAAGTGGTTATCAGTCCAGATGCAAGTCTTGATCACACAGCTGACTTGATCCTTTGGGACTCAGTCTGGAGATGCCTTGGTCACACAGCTGGCTTCTCGTACGACTCAGCTTCTTCACAGGGCAGCTGCCTTGCTACTACAGCCCACTTGCTCAAGCTTCTTGGATTTGATCACGAAGCCCTCCAAAAACTTGAGACTGGTTCGACCTTGAACCTTTCTACAATCCTTTGTGGAATGTAGACCCCTTGATTCTTCAAATGTTTCCTCTTCAACTGATTGAAGTCGTCTTTCCTTCACAGGTGAGTGTTGGATTGATTTCCTTCGTAATGTAGGCTTGAGGATTGAACTTGAATGACTTGAGTAGGTTATAGTTTGAATAATAGCTTGAAAGTTCCAGGTAACAAGGTAACCTTTTCTCAAATAGATTTCTCAGCCTTTTATAGTGTTCTTTTGAAAATTTGCCCGTTGAAGAGATAGGTTAATTTTCAAAAGACACTTGTGGTCGTTGGCTTGTCTTGTTGCAGTTCTTGGAATTGACATTTCCTCGTATTAATGAGTCTTGACTTTTCGAGTTCTAACACAAAAAGTGCGAGCTTCCCATTGGTTTATTCCTTTTGCACGCTTCTCGGGGTCGAGCACTTTAAGAAATGCGATAGAAGTATTACTTGTTTAAGTAATTTTCTTGACTTACGGCAACGGATCTCTTTCGATTATCTCGACTTGACCGCATTTCCTTGACTTCCCAGGTGACTTGAGTCGACTTCCAATCATTGGATGACTCATCCGTCACTTCAACTTGAGACTTGGCTATCTTGAGTTGACTTGATCGACACTTCACTCACCGCATCTCACCGCACCTTCAATGAGTTCTGTCTTCTCTTCTTTGCCACACTCAAATGCCTCACAAATGAGTCTTCCTTCTAGTCTCCAATGACTTCTTGCATATTCGCATAGTGACTTAACTCACCGACCACCCTATCTATTACAATGCAATTTACAACAAAAATGGGGTGCCAACTTTCTATTCTAAGTTTTACATGGCATTCATCAAAATCTAAAAATTAATTTCCCAACAATTTCCCCTTTTTGATGATGCCAAAATTTAAAACATTCATACAATAATTAAACATCAAAGATACGTACAGACAATGTAGAATCACAAAATGTATGCGTAGAATCAATATTTTATTGATCATAACATTCTTGTTCTTTACACAATTTGTTTCTGAGTGTGCATCGAGCTTAAACAGAGCTTAAGGTAACCATGCTATTCTATATCTACGCAAGTATAGAAATTATACAATTTTATTCGATGTACAGAAGACTTACATAAAGATGCATTTACATAGTAAAATACATGAAGGGGTGGACATCAACACTTCATCTCCTTCGCTGCCTCATTTTTTCCTCATCAGCTATGTCTTCTTCTGATCTATTTCTCTTCTTCTCTTCTTCAGCTGCTTTCTTTTTCTCATATGCTTTTCTGGAAGCTTCATCTCTTCTTTTTCTTTCTTGTCTTTCTTCCCACAAACAGTTTGTCTTCTATTTTCTTCTTCGATTCTCTTCACATACTCAACATTGTTCTTGGCCACTAGCAGGTTGGCTACTTCGTCGAATCCAGCCCAATAGATCCCTCCTTTCTTGCCTGGATCTATATATTCGATGTTTTTGGGCAGAGGTCTAGGTCGAAATCTCTTCCTCCTCCACTGCTTCTTCCTCTACCTGCTGGCGTGTATTGTCTTTGGGCCTTCTTTTTCCCGGTGAGTGACCAAACAGAGTGACCATAGAGTGACTCGCCAAAGAGTCTCCTGCTGTCGCTTCTTCACATAGCTTGAGGCCTTTTTCCCAATACAAATCCCGTGCTTGAGCCATGGACATATTTGCGAAGTAACCCTCGGATGCGAGCGTCTTGAATTCATCAACAGATCTTAGCTCGGTTCTGATGTCTGAAATGGTATCAGTGTCTCTTCCTATCGGAATGCCTCCATATTGTTTTAGTATATCCGTCACTCGGGCATCCATCTTTCCTTCTACCTCCTTTATCCCTGCTTCTACTATTTTTCGCTTTTCAGCCATGGGTA
Organism: Rehmannia glutinosa; assembly: GCA_016081115.2. NCBI lineage: Eukaryota > Viridiplantae > Streptophyta > Magnoliopsida > Lamiales > Orobanchaceae > Rehmannia > Rehmannia glutinosa. The sequence goes on from CM071928.1 coordinate 47,278,246, forward strand.
CTGCGGAGTGTTGGAGCGGCAGAGTCACTAGGAGTTTGCTGATGATATCAGCTTTGACAAGTCCTTGTTGGGGGGTTTTAGCAATCATCAGGGTCATATCTTTCGAACCTTCCCCCTCAACAGATTTTCCCTTATTCTCTCTTCTTAGTTCTTCAGCTGTCTTCTCCTTCACAGCTGCGTCCTTCTTCTCAGCTTCAGAACCTTTCAACGCCTTTAGGTATTCCTCTTCCCCCTTTTTGGCATCATCAAAGGAGAGAGGAACCCTGAAACAAGCTAGCAATCATGAAATCTAAGCGGTGATAGCAATGAGTTATGCTTCGAATCTGCTGCGGAGTATGCTCTTGCACGGAATTCGGAGCGGGTGGCGTTGATTCGATTGTCACTGGCTTCATTTCAAATGCATGAGGAGGCTGAATTTCCTCTCCATGTTCTCCTCTACGCCAGCAGAAGCTCTTTCTTATTAAATTCACGCAGCAAACAGATCATCTCGTGTTGTGAGATTCATGCATTCAATCGATGTTTTCTTGCATTCTTCTCTTCATATCGGCATTCTCACCCGCCGACTAGTAATTTATTGAACAATGTGTTTGATACATGTTTTTATCTTAATTTTGATGATTTTATTTTATCACCAAAACAATGTTTTTAAAGGTTGTCCAAGTACTCCTAAATGATTTAAAATGTTTTTAATATTTTCCGGAGTATTTTCTCAAAGTTTATTTTCGTCTATATTGGACAATGCTTTTAATGATTTTACGTTATTGGGTTTTTACTCTCAAAACGATGACTCTAAATGTTGTCCTAATACTTCCGATCGGTTTAAAATGTTTCTACTATATTTTCGGAGTATTTCTTGGGTTTTATTTTCGACAAAAATTGGACAACATTTCTGTCTCGTGGTCGACCGGCCGCCCTATAGGGCAACCCATACCTGAAGATGTTTTTAGAAACATAAAAATGAGACGGAAGGAAAAAAGAGCAGGTCGGCCGTGCATCAAGCGTCGACCGGTCGGCCGTCGACGGCCGCCGCCAGTGCGACGGTACACTGCAAGTGTGTTTGAAACGAGCGTTTTATCCTTGCAAAATCCATGAGGGGACGGTTGGGGTGATGGTCGACCGTCGAGGTAGACGTCGACCGTCGCCCCTGTGTTATTTTTTGTGTATTCTTTTCAACGTCTATTTACGTGCGACCGGTCGCCTATGTTTTGACAAATTTCGACCGTTTGACACAATGACAAACTTTCCTTAAATTGTGGGATTGATTTCTAACAGCTATATTCTTGATTTTAATTGTATTTTTACGAGATTTTCAATCCCCAAGAGGAGCCTATGCTTGATCAATCATCTCCTATAAATAGAGGAAGTTTTGGAGCAACCAAAACAACAATTGAGATACAACACAACAAGATACACTTCAAGCAAACACTTGGTCTTTCATTGTCATTATTCTTGTTGGAAAATTGCCTAGCTTATCACTTTCACATCTTTGAGGTCTAGGCTATTCTTGATTACACTTTGCACTCAAATTGTATTATTCTTTATTGAGTTGTAATCTTGATTTTTGGTTATCATTCAAACACAAGATATCCTTGTGAGTGTTCTTGTGGTAAGAGCACACTTGGATGATCTAGGTGATAGGTGCAAGAAGATTGTGGTAATCTTCTTATTAAGGTGTTGAAGAATTTGGTATTCTTCAAGGTTGAAGATTGTGGTAATCTTCACAAGGTGCCGTTGAAGGAAGATTGTGGTAATCTTCAAAGGAGATTGTGGTAATCTCCAAAGTGGTGTTGAAGAAGAGTGTGGTGCTCTTCAAGGTGTTGTAAGTTGAATTTGTATTAATTTTGGTAATTAATAAAATTCTTTTTCTTCGAAATCCATCCCTGATATCTTTGGGTGGTAGAGGATTAGGCCCTAGGTGGGTTGAACCTCTTTAAATCGACGTGTGTTGTTTACATTCCGCACCTTATTATTGTGTTTGAGCTTTCGGTTTGAAAAAGAGGGCGAAATCGAAAAGATGGAGATAATCTATTCACCCCCCCCTCTAGATTATCGTAGCCGCTTGGACTTACAAGTGGTATCAGAGCCAAACTCTTTGGCAAGCTCGTTTCACATCGCGAGTGAAGAGAAACGATCGTCGGCTGAACGAAGCTCACCTTTCCTAAGCACCTCCACCACCAAGCCACCTCGGTTTGATTCCAAAAATTTTATATTTTGGAAAGAAAGAATGGAATGCTACTTACAAGGTTGCGGGTTCGACATTTGGAACACCGTCATTAATGGAGAATCCATTCCAACGAAAGATATACCATACACCTCAAAAGGCTTCAAAGAGCTCAATGATGAAAAGAAGAAAATCATCTCCTTAAACGGTAAGGCTTTAAATATTTTATATTGTTCATTTACTAATTTAGAATATGAACATATTGTAGGAATAAAGTCGGCACATGGAGTATGGCAAAAATTAGAAGCCATCTATGGAGTATTTGCAAATAAAAGGAGTCAAACAAAAGCATCTACTTCTCAAGATCATACAAGCTCAAATCTAAGGAATAAGCCTCCTACAACTTCCAATTATGAAGAAGTTGAATATTGTTTTATGGGCATCAATGAAGAAAATGAGGTATGTCTTAAGCCCTCTACTTCTTATGATATTGTTATTCAAAATGATTATAGTGATTTGCAAAATGATTTTGATGATCTTCAAGATGAATTCCAAAGCTTGCTTGTTAAGTATAAAAATTTGAAAAAGGAATTCAATAGTTTGAAAAATGATAAGGATAGTTTATTTACTTCCTATGAATCACTATCATGTGCTCACACCACCACACTTGACAAGGTTAGAAACCTTGAAAAAGAAAATAGTACTCTTGTTGAGAATATTGAAGGCATGAAAAAGGATTTAGCTAAATCCAACTTGAGTACCAATGATATGACCGATATTGTTGATTATTATGATAATTCGAAACTAGAACTTGATCATAAGCCTAAAGTTGTTAATCATATGAAAAAGGATCAAGTCACTATGCATATTGGTCATTATGCTCCTAGAATTACTACTTGTTTTTATTGTGGCAAAAAGGGTCATACGGCTAATTCTTGTCGGGCTAGAAATAGCTCTAAATATTGTTGGAGACCTAAAAGTCTCAAAGCTAATCTTAAAGGACCCAAACACATGAGGGTACCACAAAACAATGTGCTATTAGGTACCCGGCAAAGCAAAAATCGGAGAAAATTCATGCCACCAAGAAAACATCAAATGAACGTTTCATTTGATCAAAGAAGGAACTACTCTCAACAAAGCCAATTTCCAAGAAGAGCGTATAATCAAAAATGGGAAGAACACAATCCTTGGAAATGGCAAAGACATCATCAACAAGATGATTTTCAAAGAAGGAGAAACCATCAACCATGGGAAGGTAACCAAATTTGGAAATGGAGAAGTCATCATCAACAAAGTGACTTCTCAAGGGGAAGATATCATCAACAATGGGAAAGACACAACCCATGGAAACGGCGTAATTGGTAAACCGTATCTCCCCATTTGTATATGCATTTTATTTTTAAATCTATGCATACTTTTAATTGTGTCTTAATTGCAAAATGAGTTTTCAAGTATTTATTTTTAATAGGTCTCTTATATATTTATGAGTTTCAAATTTTTCTTTAAAAAAGAGACCTTGCATGATTTTATAAAACTCCTGAGCATTTTCATTAGACTTATGTGGCTTATTATCTCTTGAAATCTTATAGCATAAGCTCTTTTTGATATCTCATATTATTTGCCTACACTTGAATTTTCTATGAAAATGTTGTCTAAGAATTGTGTAGGACATATATTGGCTATTACGCCATCAAGTTTCTTAAACCATCGAGGTATGTCTACTCGTATTTTTTTTTAAACTCGATATTATGCTTATGCACATATCTTTTAAGATATTCCATTTTGACCACTTATATGCCCCAAATTGAACTTGCAAATATTTTCTTCTAAAAGGCACTACGTGTTTAGTCTCGATTTTATCATTTATATGTTTTTTCCAAAACCCATATTTGTTGGACATAGTCCAAAATTATATTTTTGCAAAGTTTTAAAACTTTTGGGGTGGAAAATCGAATTTTGAAAAATCTGGGAGAAAGAAAAATCACCTGGGACGGTCATAGCAGGGGCGACCGGTCGCCCTGCACCTCGACCGGTCGCACCCCACCTCGACCGGTCGCCCAGGGTTATTTTTCAGCTTATAACATTCTGTTCTTCATTTCGCAACAGAAGAAGAAAAATCCCCCCCAAACCCTTATCAGCGTATTACACCCCCTTTCTTTAAAATCTTCAATTCTTCATCATTTTTCACGATTCTTGTTGCTAATCTTCTTATTTTCTCAAGAATCTTTCATATATGGCTCCTCCAAGAAATTCCACCGATCAAAATCCCACTTCTAAGAGAAGAAAGGGCGGAGAGGGTACTTCGAGAAATCGGCGAGACGGCCGAACAAAGGGATATTCGAGCCGCTCAAAGAAATGTGGCTCAAGAAGGTGATGATGTTCAAAATCCCATTCTCTCTCGGGCCCAAATCACCGAGCTCCGCGGAACAATTTCGCTCGAAAATTGCCGTTGGGCGAAAGGTAAAAAATCTTTTGTTACTCAAGCTCCTAATTCCCGCAATGCTATAAATTTCATCAATAAGTATGGAATGGTACTATGAGGATTCGGGGATGAAAGGTAAATCTATTGCTCGGACTAAAATGTGTCGTTTTAGTTCATTTACGAATGAGTATCCTACGATTAGAGGATTTTTGAGGAGCAAGGTTGGATGTATTTATGGGAGCATGCTTATGTGTTGTATGATGATGATATTATCCAACTCTTTTATGCCAATATGTGGGTCGAATATGATAATGATAGAAAGCCGATTGCCGTTAATTAAACTTATAAAGGGTCGCCATTTTAGATGGACTCCCAATGATATTTGCCGGCTTTTACATGTTAGAGAAGGTGGTTGGGATTATTTCTCTTGCGGGACTTGGAATGATGAAATGTTGGGGGTATCGATGAAAGAAGTCAAGACGTATTTGGGAGTATGGCCTAAGTATTCTTTGTTGGCAATGACACTTGAGCATCGCATTTTATCGGTCATTGTCGCATATTGCATTTGTGGTAAGTCGGGAAAGATGCCTAGCAATATGGATTATTTTTTGACTTATAAGATTGCTAGGAGGGAACCACTTAACTTTGGCGCCATACTTATTCAATGTCTAATCGAGTCCATTACTCAAGGTAATAAGAAGTTGGTTATGGGAAATTGGATTTGTAAACTTCTTATTCAATCGGGACTTCTTCGTCGGAGTTTAACTCGGAAGTTTTTCAAAATGACTTCGACATTGATAATATCTCCCAAATAGTCACGATGCGCAAGAATATGGACATCCGACCAACCAAAATGGCGAGAGGAAGAGGTCAAGAGTCTCGATCCTAATGACATCTTTGATGACGCCGGGCCGCAAGATTGGTGGAAGAAGGCGAACCGAGCAATCCGGGAGGGTAATACCGGTGCTCAACCGCCTAGGAGGTATACTCAAGCCGAATTTGATGAGATGAGGGCTTTTCATGAGACGAGGTATGAGGCTTTGGAGCAAAAGACCTCTAAAATGCAAAAGTCTATCGGCAAGTTAAAGAAATTCATCAAGGACTTTATTCCCGGATCTTGCTTCTCCTCGGATGAGGAATGATGTTACCCCACCCCCTTTACTTTCTAGCATTTTCATTAATGATGTTTTGTATTTTGATGAATCTTTGTAAAACTCATTTGTACTAATGATATTTGCTTGTTTTTCTTAAAAGGGTTAATATTGCAAGTTGATAATGACTTGTGGATGATCATGATTTTTGATGGAGTATTTGATGGTAAAAATACTCTAAAGCATTGTTTGATAATTGGTATGAAGTACTTGATGGTAAAAGTGCTTCTTTTATTGCTTTGTTATGCTTAGTTGAATATGTTGAGACATTTGATACATGTATTGTTGAAAGCATGACTTATTATGATGGTTGCTCTAAATTTTGGCATTTGTAATGCCTTGATCATTCTTAGCTTATCTCAATTGGGTTGAACCCTTGAGAATCTACTTTGAGCTTCTTAATTGATGAACAATTTATTGCATATGGTGCATATGATTGAGCTTTGAAATGAGGTTGATTGATGATATGAAAATTTTTTGGCTTGAACCATTTACAAAGGTTATATACAACCTCTTCTATTTTTCACACACACAAGGTGTTTGTTAAAATGTCGCTATGAAAATTTCAACTTCTACATGATTCTCTCACTTCCACAAGTTTTCAATACTCATTGAGATCATGTTTTGGGAAACAAAACGAGCGTATGAACTCATCATGATACATTTCTCCCATTTTCCTTGGTTTTTAAGCCTACATTGCTCAATGGTTGATAAACCATTTCTTTAGCGCACTTTGATATACTTCTATGATGTGTTCACCATCCTAACATTCTTTTTGATGATTCCAAAGGGGGAGAAAAACAGGATATTGGCTCATTAGCTCAAAGAAGCTAATAAAAGCTTGTCATAAAAGCTATAAGCTATGGCTCATAAAAGCCATAAGCTGTGATTTATTTTTAGTCCAATTGTTGCTTGATGGACTTATATTATTGTTTAATGTTGTTTTGTGACAGGGGGAGCTTATAAGCTCTTGAACAAATTGTAAAAGCTAAAGCTTTTACCTTATGGATTATTGCTCTTACATTATTCTTGATGTGCTTGTGGATAGGGGGAGCTTGTGCTTATTATTGAAAATATTTACTCCCTACTTGGTTGCTTTAATATTTTTGGAAAATTTTGGTTGCTTCCAAACGGTCAAATGTTTTTACCGGAAAATCATTTCTAAAATTGCTCTCTTAGTTTGTGTAAAAATTGTTTTGGTTTGTAATCATCAAAAAGGGGGAGATTGTTTGATACATGTTTTTATCTTAATTTTGATGATTTTATTTTATCACCAAAACAATGTTTTTAAAGGTTGTCCAAGTACTCCTAAATGATTTAAAATGTTTTTAATATTTTCCGGAGTATTTTCTCAAAGTTTATTTTCGTCTATATTGGACAATGCTTTTAATGATTTTACGTTATTGGGTTTTTACTCTCAAAACGATGACTCTAAATGTTGTCCTAATACTTCCGATCGGTTTAAAATGTTTCTACTATATTTTCGGAGTATTTCTTGGGTTTTATTTTCGACAAAAATTGGACAACATTTCTGTCTCGTGGTCGACCGGTCGCCCTATAGGGCAACCCATACCTGAAGATGTTTTTAGAAACATAAAAATGAGACGGAAGGAAAAAGAGCAGGTCGGCCGTGCCGCTCAAGGCGTCGACCGTCCGGCCGCTTCCTGGGCGTCGACGGTCCGGCCGACCGGCCGCCAGGGTGCGACCGGTACTGCAAGTGTGTTTCAAAGCGAACGTTTTATCCTTGCAAAATCCATGAGGGGGACCGGTTGGGGTGATGGTCGACCGGTCGAGGTAGACGCCGACCGGGTCCTGCGTGTTATTTTGCTTTGTGTATTCTTTTCAACGTCTATTTACGTATGCGACGGTCGCCTATGTTTTGACAAAGAAAATTTCGACCGTTTGACACAGACAAACTTTCCTTAAATTGTGGGATTGATTTCTAACAGCTATATTCTTGATTTTAATTGTATTTTTCTCAGAGATTTTCAATCCCCAAGAGGAGCCTATGCTTGATCAATCATCTCCTATAAATAGAGGAAGTTTTGGAGCAACCAAAACAACAATTGAGATACAACACAACAAGATACACTTCAAGCAAACACTTGGTCTTTCATTGTCATTATTCTTGTTGGAAAATTGCCTAGCTTATCACTTTCACATCTTTGAGGTCTAGGCTATTCTTGATTACACTTTGCACTCAAATTGTATTATTCTTTATTGAGTTGTAATCTTGATTTTGGTTATCATTCAAACACAAGATATCCTTGTGAGTGTTCTTGTGGTAAGAGCACACTTGGATGATCTAGGTGATAGGTGCAAGAAGATTGTGGTAATCTTCTTATTAAGGTGTTGAAGAATTTGGTATTCTTCAAGGTTGAAGATTGTGGTAATCTTCACAAGGTGCCGTTGAAGGAAGATTGTGGTAATCTTCAAAGGGAGATTGTGGTAATCTCCAAAGGTGGTGTTGAAGAAGAGTGTGGTGCTCTTCAAGGTGTTGTAAGTTGAATTTGTATTAATTTTGGTAATTAATAAAATTCTTTTTCTTTTCGAAATCCATCCCGGATATACTGGGGTGGTAGAGGATTAGGCCCTAGGTGGGTTGAACCTCTTTAAATCGACGTGTGTTGTTTACATTCCGCACCTTATTATTGTGTTTGAGCTTTCGGTTTGAAAAAGAGGGCGAAATCGAAAAGATGGAGATAATCTATTCACCCCCCCTCTAGATTATCGTAGCCGCTTGGACTTACACAATGTTCTGAAGTATCGAGCTTGTTCTACGCGCATTGTCTACTGTTGTTGCCACCATTCCCGGATCCTAACAATTATTCCTCGTAGATCGGCAGTAAGATTTGCGTCTCGGTTATCCAGTCTCATGTCCAGTGAGGCCTGGTGCCTCTCCATCTTCTCTATCTCTGCAAATATGGCCTTGAAAACATCTCGAACCTCACCGTCACTGTCTCTCGGTGGCGGCCAAAAGTCAAAGTCTCTGGGACGATGGTGTCTGTTGGAATAACGGGATCGGTTTATGGAAAGCGTTCTTGATCTCTAGCCGATTCTTCAAGAAGGTCAAAAACTCGAGAGAAAAGGGAAAGCGGATCATCACGGGATGGGAATCGCTCAATGATAATCGTTAGGAATTTTATTGTTTAGATTTTGATGAATGCCATGTAAAACTTAGAATAGAAAGTTGGCTCCCAATTCTTGCTTTGAAATGTATTGTAACAATTAGAGCCGCCAAGCCGAGTTAAGTCGCCTACGCTCCAACTTGCAAGAAGACAACTCAAGGCTTGAAGGAAAACTCTCGTGAGACACAATGAGTACAACAAAGAAGAGCAGACAGAACTCGATCAAGAAGCAACTGAGATGCAACTGAGTGAAACATCAAAGTCAACTCAAGAGAAGCCAAGTCTCAAGATGAAGTGACAGAAGAGTCATCCAATGATTGGAAGTCGACTCTAAGTCACCTGGGAAAGCGAGGAAATGCAAATCAAGTCGAGATAATCGAAAAGGAACCGTTGCACGTAAATCAAGAGATTTACTTAAACAAGTAATATCTCCATACTACCTTTCTTGGAGTGCTCACCCCGAGGAGCGTGCAAAGAAATGAACCAATGGGAAGCACTACACCGTGTCGAACTCAAAAAGGTGATAAAACATTTCATACGAGGAAATGGCAATTCCAAGAAGTGCAAACCAACGATCGCAAAGTGATTTTCAAAAATGAGCCTATCTCTTCAACGGGCAAATTTTTGAAAGTTCACTATAAAAGGCCGAGGAGTTTGATTGAGAAAAGAAGATGATGCGTGGATGACACACACATGAGATATACAAGCTTATCAAAATTGAAATATTCTCAATCCTCAAGCCTACATCTCAAGTACATCAATCCAACACTTACCCGTGAAGGAAAGAGAACTTCAATCAATCGTTGAAGAGGAAAATATCGAAAACAAGGGGTCTACATTCCAAGAAGGATTGTAGAAAGGTTCAAGGTCAACCAAGTCTTAAGCTTTTGGTGGGCTTCGTGATCAAATCCAAAGTGCTTGAGCAAGTGAGTCAGTAGTAGCAAGGCAAAATGCCTGCGTGAAGAAGCCGAGTCGCACGAGAAGCCACCGAGTGATCAAGGCATCTCCGATCGAGTCCCAAAGGATCAAGTCGGCCGTTGTGATCAAGACTTGTATCCGGACTGCTACCACTTTGTAAACCGATCATTACTTAGTGGATTCCTCCAGAGTTGGAGAAGAGAGGAGTAGAAGAATTACCCCATCTTCGAACCTCTATAAAAACCTTCTTCGTGTCATTTACATTCCAAGATTTAAATTTCTCGCACTTTTAATTGCTTATATCTCACGATAAATTTGCTATCCATTTGATAATCTATAAGTACTAAATCAAGTCAAAAAAACTTGCTTAATCCAACTTAAGGGTGTTAAGTCTTCCAATAAAACAAAACCACAAAGTCAAATTATAGCCAACAAATTGAGTTACTCTATTAATGTACTCAAATTTGAGTCTGTGAGAGATTAACTCTACTGAGGACTAATTCGATCGTCCATCAAGGACACAAATGTGTAGAAACTCAGAGATTTAAAAGACCTAAATCGAAAATTTGGTAAGGTTTATTCAACCCCCCTTCTAAACCTTACACTTACACCCCTTGGGACCTACAAGTGGTATCGGAGCGGTTGGTTCATTGAACCCTCCGCACCGGTTACTCGAACTAGATCTCCAATCTTTTCAAAAGTCTCGCTTTAGTACTTATCTTTCAAAACTCTTTTCTATCATTAAAAATTATTATCATGGAAGCAAATCTAACACGCATTCCTATGTTCACTATTGAAGAATTTGATGATTGGAAAATTCGTATGCAGTGCTCATCTATCAAAGATTACATGATGAGATGTGGATAGTGATAGAAGATGGGCCTCTGCAAATATTAAAGGTGAACACAAAATTGTCATTTAAGAGTTACAAATTGAAGGGGAAGAAGATGCAAAGACCTGGACTACCATGGTTGAAAAACCAAGAACCGAGTGGACAAATGATGACAAAAAAGATACAACCTGGACAATGTAGCCAAGGACATTCTTTACAAAACCTTGATAAAGCCATGTTCAACAAAGTCAAATCTTGCAAAACGGCTAAGGAAATCTGGGACAAGTTGACTTTGATTTGTGAAGGTTCGAGCAAATCAAAGAAAACAAATTATCAAAGTGGTATTTACAAGTTTGAAAATTTCAAAATGATCTCAGGAGAGAACCTGGACCAACTAGACGCTCGATTTACGAAATCACAAATGAGTCAGTTCACACTTGGAAAGGAATATACACAAAAGGAAATGTGTATGAAGATCCTAAAAAGTCTTCCACTGAATGGGAAATGAAGGTCATGGCATTGAGACACTCCATGGACCTATCAAAGACATCCAATCACGAGTTATTCTCGGACCTCAAAGCCTACGAGTTTGAGCCGAGAAGGAAAGACCAGGAAGAGACAAATGCACCCAAAACAAAATTTGCTCTAGTTGTCAAAGATGGAAGGAGAGTCAAGTCAAAGAGGCAATTGACCCGTAAGAAATAGCCCTAATGGTTAAAAGATTTAACAAGTTCTTTAACAAGAACTACAAGAGAGGAAAGGGTGAATCCTCCGTAAGACACTCACTCCCTCCAAATCAAGGGATGATAGGCCAACCAAGAGGATGATCATCAACAAGTTGAGTATCAAAGGGCGACAACTCAAGAATAGAAAGAGTTGAGCAAAAGGTCAATATCTATGTTGGAATTGTAGACAACCAGGTCACTATGCCATTGATCGCTCATATCCTGCGTAGTCAACAAGTACGTAAACGAAGAAGAAAGAAAAGTCTTCGAGAGAAAGAAGACAAGAGAAAGAAAAAGGCAATGATGGTCCGCAGAGATTGCTTGAGACAAACAAGTCAAGAGAGACAAATGACTCGAGAGCAAAGGAAGCCGACTATTCTAGTGACTCAAGAAGAAGCTTTGATCCGCTTAATGGCCAAAGAACAAGATCAAGAAGATGAGGTACAATCTAACTCAACAAGCTCGGACTTACTAGTGATAGTGACGTGACACACACACTTCATCACCCACTCGATCTTTATGACTCATTAGGCAAAATGATGAAAGATTTTGAGCACATTAAAACCTCACACACACTATTGAATGAGGAAAACAAATTACTCAAAAATCAAAACTCAAAGCCGACTAAGGAGCCGAGTACTCTAAGTCAAATAGTCGATGAGAATAAAAGTTTAAAGGCTGAAAATGCCAAATTAATAGCAGAAATTGCTCGCTATAGAAAAGAGGGAGAATGACCTCAAAATGTTATTGCCTCATTCACTAAGGCATCTAAATCATTGGATGATCTTATTATGAGTCAAAGAGAATGTGGAGACAAGACAGCTTAGGATTTAATTCCTTTGTGCCATGTCAAACCTCAAGAGTAATTTTGGAAAAAGGATCTTCAAGTCATGAAGAGTCCGAAAAATCCAAAACTCTAAATGATGCACACACTTTCAATCCAAAGCACAATGCTAAGCAAACTGGCCTTGGTTACAAAGGAAAAGGAAAACAACCAGTTGAGAGTCTTTGAAAGGATAAATGAGAAGAGATTCACCGAGTCCTCAAACAGACTCAAACAAAAAAATACTCAGAAAGAAGAAGCGAGCTACCAAAAATCCTTAAAACTCATAAAAGAAATACACATGATGGGAATGGTAGAAAATATCCAAGCCAAGCCGACGAACAATGTGAACTATCACCTGACTTATGGAATACAAGCCCAAATGGCAAAGGCCTAGAACTCAACAAAGGCCATTCCAAAAGCATAAGAGCTTTCATCAAAGACACATATGCACCTAGGCACTACACTCAAAGACACCACAATTACCCAAGAAAGGCAATTGCTAAAACACATATGCATGCATACGACAAAAGAGACAAATGATGAACCTGACTCCCCAAGCAATTTGCCAGGATTGATTATGATTATGGCACCGATAGATGGCAACCTCTTAGAGTCAAATCATTTGGCTATAGGTTGGTTGGATCATCTTATAATTCTAACCCCTCGACCCGCATAAGAATGGGTACCTAAAACTTAATTTCCTTGATTGCAGGTTCAAGGAACAAAATGAGTGCCAAGGAACCTGGTACATGGATAGTGGTCGTTCGCACACATGACAGAAATAAGAGAAATCATGTCAAAATTCAAGGAAGTCAAAGGAGCAAAAGTCATATTTGGAGGAAATGAAGCTCCCGGTGAAATAAGAGGCAATCGGATCCATCAAAAGAAATGGTTTAGAAATCACGATGTTGCATATGTTGAAGGACTAAACTTCAATTTACTAAGCATCACCAACTCGCGACAAGGGCTACAATGTTGGATTCAACATGGGAATATGCCAAATCAAAAATGTTGAATCTAATGAAGTTGTCTTTGCAAGGATGTAGACAGAAAAAATATGTATGTAGTGGATTGGTCAACTGCAACACCCAAAGACTGTCTACTAGCAAAGAGCACAAAACTGAATCAAGTTGGGCGTGGCACAAAAAGCCGAGTCACCGAACTTCAAAACAATTAATAAGCTAGCAAGAAGTCATCTTGTAGAAGGACTTCCGGACTCAAAGATATACAAGAAGGAAAGTATATGTGATGCATGTCGGAAGGGAAAACAAATCAAGTCGTCATTCAAAGAAAAGACATGCCCATCCTCAACAAGAATATTGCATCCGCTTCATATGGATCTATTTGGCCCAAAGGAACCAAAAAGCATAAGTGGAAAGAAATACACCTTGGTGGTAGTAGATGACTACTCAAAATATACATGGACAATATTCATGTGCAAGAAGAAAGAAACTCTACAAAAGCTACCACAAAATGAAGAGAATACAAAATGAGAAGAGTCAAACCATTATCAAAATAAGATCGAGATAGAGGAACCGAGTTTGTCAATGGAATAATAACTCAAGATCTTGTATTGAGAATGGTATTGGTCATGAACTATCACCGCAAGGACTCCACAAAGAGAATGGAGTTGCGAAAGAAGGAATAACCCTCAAGGAAGCAAAGAAGGACCATGTTAGTCAAGCAGGTTACCAAAAAGATTTTGGGGTCAAGCAATCAACACAACTTGCTACACCCAAAACAGATGTATGATAAATAGGCAAATTGACAAAGACTCCCTATGAGATCCTGATGGAAGAAAACCAAATGTTGCATATTTCAGATATTTGGATGTAAATGCTTCATTCACAATAATGGCAAAGACAACCTAAAGGCTTTTGATGCTAAAGTCGATGAGGTATCTTCTTAGATACTCACCGAAAGCAAAGCCTACGTAATACTCAACAAAAGAACTATGGTTACAGAAGAATCCATTCATGTAGTATTCGATGAGCCAAACATAAATGGAGAAGACATTGAAGAGTCACCGATAAGTCAAACATCCAACCTTACAGAAGAGTCCCTATGTCAAGCCGAAACAGAATTATCAATTCGTAAGAAGATGAGATAGCCAATCTCAAAAGCAATGGAAAATCTGCAATGAGTGATCACGAGAGAGTCGACCACAAAGAACACAAACCGCAAGTCGATCAATCCAATCCACTAACTTACTTCAACCTCGACGTAAGATGGCCGAGAGACCATCCACCAAATCTTGTCATTGGAGACATGAGAGAAGGTGTCAAGACAAGATCCGAGAACTCAACAAGAAGCAATGTTCACATGCTTCATCTCGCAGATAGAGCCCAAAGATGTGTCACAAGCATTGATGACACACATTGGATTCAAGCTATGCAAGAAGAGTCAATCAGTTTGAGAGAAATAAAGTATGGGAATTAGTACAAAGACCCATACATCAAAATGTTATTGGAACCAAATGGGTATTCGTAAATAAGATGAACGAGGAAGGTTCTCGTGGTAAGAAACAAAGCAAGATTGGTAGCCAAAGGATATTGCCAAGAAGAAGGAATAGATTTTGATGAAACATTTGCTCCTCGTAGCAAGATTGGAAGCTATAAGGATGTTTCTTGCCTATGCACTCACAAAAACTTCATTGTATATCAAATGGATGTAAAAAGTGCATTCCTAAATGGATTATTGGAAGAAGAAGTGTATGTTGAACAACCTCCAGGATTTGAGCGAAGACTCTTGGAGACAAAGTGTACAAACTCAAGAAAGCCCCGTATGGATTGAAACAGCACCCGAGCATGGTATGATACCCTGTCACAATTCCTAATCAAAATGGATTCACTAAAGGAAAAGTAGATAGAACACTCTTCGAATTCAAGACAAGAAGAGTATACCGCTTGTTCAAATATATGTGGATGACATCATTTTTGGATCCACTAACAAAGAGTCATGTGTGAAAAATTCTCAAACCTCATGCAAAGTAAATTTGAAATGAGCATGATGGGAGAGCCGACATTCTTCCTTGACTTCAAGTGAAACAAATGAAGGATGGAACCTTCATAAGCCAAACAAAATACACCGAGATTTAATGAAGAGATTTGGTATGGAGGAGAAGTCTTCAAAAATACCAATGAACACATCACCAAAATGGACATGGATGCGGATGGCAAGCCCGTAGATCAAACAAGATACGCACTTATTGGATCATCGCTTCTATCTCACAACTAGCAGCCGGACATCACCTTTGTTTGTAGGTGTATGTGCAAGATTTCAATCGCTCCAAAAGAGAGCCATATGATCGCAGCTAAGAGAATATTGAGATACTT
Organism: Rehmannia glutinosa; assembly: GCA_016081115.2. Classification (NCBI taxonomy): domain Eukaryota; kingdom Viridiplantae; phylum Streptophyta; class Magnoliopsida; order Lamiales; family Orobanchaceae; genus Rehmannia; species Rehmannia glutinosa. The sequence goes on from CM071928.1 coordinate 47,293,744, forward strand.
AAAAGGAAATCAAGAAGTAGGGCTATGGTATCCAAAGGAAGGTGGATTCAAGCTAATTGGCTATTCGTACTGGGACTATGCTTTGGATGCGAGTGGGACAGAAAAGACTACTTGCACATGTCAAATGCTTGGAAACAGACTAATTTCCTGGTTTAGCAAGAAACAAAACTCAATAGCCACTTCTACAAAATGAGGCGAATACATAGTCAAGGGCAAACAAGTGCCCAAGTCCTATGGATGAGACAGCAATTGAGAGATTATGAAGTTGAAGAAAAAGAAATTCCAATCATGTGTGATAACACAAGTGCAATTGCAATCACTCAAAATCCTGTGTTGCACTCAAGAACAAAACATATAGATGTCAGATATCATTTCATAAGAGATCATGTTGAAAAGAAGGACATTATCTTGGAATATATCTCAACGGACAAACAACTAGCTGACATCTTCACAAAACCATTATGTGAGTCAAGATTTGAAGAACTCAAACATGAGTTGGGGCTAATTGAGCTAAGCTGAGACACAGAAGAGTCAAAGAAACGAAATGGAACAGAAAAGAAGGTGAAAAGGAGCTGAAAACAAAAAATTAGCTCAATAAATCAGCTGTATCGGAAAAGTCAGCTATACCAAGTCACCGATAGTGAGTCACTAAGAGAAATGTGAGAAGCGAGTTAAATCGGCTAAGAGATAAGTCAATAACTTATGAGCAAAATGACAAAAACGCAATGCTTTGACTAAGCGGGAATGTTTTAAGAGACACGTCATAATGATGATGTGTACGGACATAAAGCCGCACACAAAGCCTATGATTGGATATAAATGCTGCCGCATTAAATACGAGACATGAATCGCTCAATATGCGTGCGAAATCCAAGCCGTTGATTTCGATCACGATTCAAAACCGTCCGCACGCCCTTTCATAAACCATATTTAAACCATTTTTCGTCCGCTTTTCTCTCACACTTCTAAAAACTGCTCAATCTCTCTCTCAAAAAGCAAAGGCAAATACTCTCGAAACCCTATCAATCTTCAAATCAAATTTCTCGAACTTTTCTTGAAATTATTCTCAAAAATGGCACCAACGTATAACTTTACCAAGTTGGGAAAACAAATCCACACCGGTTCGACCGTGGATTTCGACGAATGGTGAAGCAGGGTCCGACGACACCCTGGTGAAGAAAATCGGAGAGAAGTTAGAAACGCCAGATCGAAACCATTTCTAACACCGAGTATCCTATGACCTATGTGGAGGAGGTCGCACAATTCTACGTGAATGCCGAGATTCACGATGAAGGAATCAAGTCATCTGCTCACGGGAAGCAATGACTATCACGGCCAAGATTTGGCTGAATATTGCTCACTACCAAGAGAGGAGCATCCGAAATCAAAGAGGCTGATGTAAACTTGGCTGAAGCATGGAAAGAAATAGCCAAGTCCGACGTTCTTTGATAAAATAATATACACAAAAAACAAGAGATCACCAAGGAGGACTATCACAAATTGTTGGATATCGTTGCCAAGTGTATCGACATCAAATTTGGCGCCTTTGACCAACCGTCAAAAAGGCAAAATTGATTGTGATGGCTGCAATAATCGAAGAAAAGAAGATAAACCGGCCGAGTTTATCTACACAGCAGACTCGCCAAACGCGGGGAACAAGTCCTTCAAAGAAGATGGGTCATTTGGAGGATCTTCGGGATATGGCCTGGTGATTGGCCGGCTATTGAGGTGAAAGGAGTACCTCTTAGACATGGGAAGGCCTTCCATGTTAACAAGAGGATGTTCGAGCTAATCTCTCCTCGGTGCTCGAAGCGTCGCGCGTACGCCAAGAGAGTCGACACTGAGAGGGGAATCACCACCCCGAAGACACAAACGCCTCTCCAACCAAGAAGAAAGTTGCCCCCGCAGCTACCAAAAAAGTCTCGCCCCCCGCAAAGAAAGAAAACCAAACATGCTCCCCGCCCGCAGCAGAGTCACCCGCCCGCAGCAGAGTCACTCCGCCTGCAACCGTGTCACCCGCCCTGCAGCAGCGGTCGAGAAGGACTCACAAATTCCTTCTCTCGATCGTCAAAAGGAGGAGATCCGACAAGCCTAGACGGCCAGCTCCTCGAAACAAACACAAACACCGCCCTACCGCCCAAGACTCGTAGGACACCGCCCAACTGTAAATTCCCCCTGTACAAACCAGAGACGAAGAAGACTCGTCAAGGCATCCGAACAAGAGAAACCAAATGAGTCGCCTACTCACTAGCACAGATACGAGACTACCGGAGAAGTAGAGTCTCCGGATGTAATTGATGAAACCAAGTCTCACGGAAGGTGATCGTGAGAGGCAACTCAAGACACAAACAGTTCATACAAATTAAACTCAAGAAGAACCAGCCCAAGCAGATAGTGATGTAATGATTCTATCTCCACCTTACCCGGACATCCAAAATCGTCTGCGTGAGTGGAGAAAATGGAAGTCGAGCAGTCAAGGGAACAGTTCCAACGGCCAATTCATAGAAGAAGAAGAGGAACTCGCTAAATTTCCTCGATTATCTATCGTGCTCCCACTCTAGATGAAGACAACTCGCATGGATATTCTGCAGATCTACAAGGACAAGGAGAGAGAAAAGCAAGTCAAGAAGCCAAGCACGCGAAAAGGCAAGTACCGCCTATCTCCGGCAAGAAGACAACACTTCCATCCTCTCCTTGATGTCTTCTCCGAAAGTGATGAGGAACCCGAGAATGTCACGCCGCCACGAATAAGAATGCGATGCAAAGGCAAGCATTGCATGAATCAAGAATCCTTCACGAGCAAAGACCGATGGAGGGACCAGGAGAGTCCTCCGAAACACACCGAAATCGACCCAATGGGAGTGGTTCAAAAATAGCCACCGATGTTGCCGCTACCACTTCCCCAACTAACTCGGAAGAAGGCAATAAGGAAATGGCGATGAAACGGGCTAGTGGGGACCCCAGCCAACCCCTATTGAAGGTGTGCCACCACCGCCCCAACGGCCGAACCATCAATTGCAACAAATGGGAGTTTGGAGACGAGTAACCCCACTCCAAGTCACTCACCGGGTGCGCCACCGGGGGAAACTCCTCCACCGCAGCAGGTCGGAGGATGTTTGCATGACTCCACAAAGAATGTAGGAGGCGAAGCAAAAGACACTCAAACACAAGAAGAACAACAGAAGTTGCCACCAACGAAGCTCGATGCTTGAGACTGTCTCACCGAGGTGCCAACACTCAAGGCTAATGACGCCGCCGATGCAATGAGGCACGAAGGAATGTACCGGGAGTTAACACTGGGCGATGAAAGCGCAATCCATGGGGTTGAGACTCCAATGGATGCCACCGTAAAGACCCTAAGACAAACCACACACGCCGAAAGGGAAGGCCAGCCTCCTCGCAGCAGAGAGACCGCCGGAGGAAATGAAGGCCCACGGAGGTTGAGACTTCCTGGGTAACACAAACAAGTAGAGAACATCCTCCCGCAACCATCGATCCATCCGAGAAGGAGATCGCGCACTTCATGATTCCCAGGACAACCCCGATGTCACCTTTCCGGGATCGGGCGAAGAATCGAGTCAACCCCATGACAAATCCAAAAGATTCACGGATGTTCCAGCACGAGCAAGTCCGATCCCAAGACTACTCGTCGACCTTTAATTTTGATGATGAGCCACCAATGGAAATCTCATCATCGTCCGATGACGCTCGATAAGGCCGAGGACCGCCTACTCAAAAGGAGAAATCACCGAGACCAACGGTTTAAAGACAAATGAGGCTCGCAGTTTAGCCCATCGCACCACAAAACCCACCAACCAAATCGATCACCGCTCCGCTCCTCAAGCTACAAATGGATCGATTCCCAAAAGAACTTCACGCCCACCGCTTATCATCGAACAAATCCCGGATGGCGGTGATGAATCCTTTGTGGAATCTTTCCTTTCTCACCGGAGATACCGTAACTCCACGAAGAGTCGAAAATGAGCAAGCACGCTATCACGCACTCCCTCCTGTTTTTCACTCAGGCACCATTGTTCCAAATTGACTTCGATTTCGACGTTGTATGGCCATCACCGCAAAGAAGAATCACCAAGTACGAGAAGTGTTCAAGGCACTCTTTCTCAAGTTGAAAAGATGGAGAGGCATCGAGCCTCCTTGGATATGCGCTACGACAACAGAGATGCCAACCTTACAAATGACTTGAGAGGCATCACAATCGGGGTAAGGGAATGGTGGCAACAAAGAAGAATCAATGCGTGTGGAACAGTGAGATACTTCAGACAATTATTCAAAAAGTCAGCGTGGAGAGGCTGAAAATGTTGATGCGAAAACAAAGTCATGGGAACACATTGAACATATGCACGAAGCTCACACTACCGAGATCAAGGCTGGCCGCGTGAGAGCGTAATGCAAATGATATACAGCGTTTGGAAGAACACATGACAAGAAAATTCAGCCTTCTCATGGCCGAGATGAAGCCGATTTCAAAGCAGAATCCAACGCTACTCGACCAATTCGTGCGCAAGATACAACGCAGCAGATTTGAAGCAAAATTCAACCATCGGAGACTTCGACTTCATGCTTGCCAAAGATATGTTCCCGGGGTTCCTCTATCCTTTGATGATGCCAAAAAGGGGGAAGAGGAATACCTTAAAGCAAAAAAATCAAGCCGAGAAGAAAGGAGCAAACAAAGGAGCAAATGACAAGGGAACAACCGAGAAGGGAAAATCACCGAGGAAATTTTGAAATCAAGAAAGGAAAATCACGAGGGGGAAGGATCAAAGAATATGACCTTGATGATTGCACAAACCCCCAACAGGGTCCTCCCACACAAATGACATTATAAGCAAGAAACTCCCCAGACTCGCCACTCCAACACTCTGTATCTATAGCCGAGAAGAGAAAAGAAATTGAAGCAGGGGATGAAGGAGGTGGAAGGAAGAATGGATGCCAGGGTGATGAACATTTTGAAAGAACACGGAGGCATTCCAGTTGTCGAGACACGTATGCCATTTCGTATGTCGGACAGAGCCAAGATCGCTTGACGAATTCAAAACGCCGAATCAAGGTTATTTTGCAAATATGTCCTTAGCTCAAGCTTGGGACCTCAGATCTTGGGAAAAGGGTCTCACATTATGTGAAGAAAGCCGACAGACATGCCAGACAACCTACATCCACTCTGCTGGTCACTCCGCCTGGCACTCACCGGAAAGAAGAAGGCCCCAAAGACAAGATACGCCCGCAGGTAGAGGAAGAAAGCGGCAGGAGGAAGAAGCTTGCACCTGTGGCCTCGCCAAGAATATTGAAATACGTAGATCCGGAAAGAAAGGAGGGATCTACTCACTGGGCTTGACCATGTGGCGAACTTGCAAGTGGCCAAAACCAACGCCGTATGCAAGAAGAATAGAAGAAGAAAACAAGAGACAAACTCAGGCTATGGCAGAGAGACAGAAAGAATAAGGAGAGATGAAGTCCGCCGGAAGGCGTATGAGAAGAAAAAAAGGCAAAATGATGACGAGAAGAAGAGAAGAAGAGAAGAAGATGCTTGATCAAGATGAAAGAAGGAGACAATGAAGGAGATGAAGTGTTGTTGTCCAACCCTTCGTGTATTTTATATGTAAATACATACAATGTAAGTCTTCCGTAATAATGCTATAAATTTTTTTGAGACAATTACATACTCGATACACCTTGTAAACATTGTGTTAAGTACAAGAATGATATGATCAATAAAAAGATTGATTATGCGCATACATTCTATGTCAATACACTATCTCAGTATGTATCTTTGTTATTTGCATCTTTGTATGATTTAAGTTTTGGCATCATCAAAAAGGGGAAATTGTTAGGAATTTTATTGTTTAGATTTTGATGAATGCCATGTAAAACTTAGAATAGAAAGTTGGCTCCCCAATTCTTGCTTTGAAATGTATTGTAACAATTAGAGCCGGCCAAGCCGAGTTAAGTCGCCTACGCTCCAACTTGCAAGAAGACAACTGAAGGCTTGAAGGAAAACTCACGCGTGAGACAAATGAGTACAACAAAGAAGAGCGACAGAACTCGATCAAGAAGCGGTGAGATGCGGTGAGTGAAACATCACCAAGTCAACTCAAGAGAAGCCAAGTCTCAAGATGAAGTGACAAAAGAGTCATCCAATGATTGGAAGTCGACTCTAAGTCACCTGGGGAAAGCGAGGAAATGCAATCAAGTCGAGATAATCAAAAGGAACCGTTGCACGAAAATCAAGAGATTTACTTAAACAAGTAATATCTCCATACTACCTTTCTTGGAGTGCTCGGTCCCGTAAGCGTGCAAAGAAATGAACCAATGGGAAGCACTACACCGTGTCGAACTCGAAAAGGTGATAAAACATTTCATACGAGGAAATGGCAATTCCAAGAAGTGCAAACCAACGATCGCAAAGTGATTTTCAAAAATGAGCCTATCTCTTCAACGGGCAAATTTTTGAAAGTTCACTATAAAAGGCCGAGGAGTTTGATTGAGAAAAGAAGATGCGTGGATGACACACACATGAGATATACAAGCTTATCAAAATTGAAATATTCTCAATCCTCAAGCCTACATCTCAAGTACATCAATCCAACACTTACCTGTGAAGGAAAGAGAACTTCAATCGCTTGAAGAGGAAAATATCGAAAACAAGGGGTCTACATTCCAAGAAGGATTGTAGAAAGGTTCAAGGCTGAACCAAGTCTTAAGCTTTTGGAGGGCTTCGTGATCAAATCCAAAGTGCTTGAGCAAGTGAGTCAGTAGTAGCAAGGCAAAATGCCCGTGAAGAAGCCGAGTCGCACGAGAAGCCACCGAGTGATCAAGGCGTCTCCAGCATCGAGTCCCAAAGGATCAAGTCGGCCGTTGTGATCAAGACTTGTATCCGGACTGTTACCACTTTGTAAACCGATCATTACTTAGTGGATTCCTCCAGAGTGGAGAAGAGAGGAGTAGAAGAATTACCCCATCTTCGAACCTCTATAAAACTTTATCGTGTCATTTACATTCCAAAGATTTAAATTTCTCGACTTTTAATTGCTTATATCTCACGATAAATTTGCTATCCATTTGATAATCTATAAGTACTAAATCAATCAGAAAAACTTGCTTAATCCAACTTAAGGGTGTTAAGTCTTCCACCGAAAACAAAACCACAAATTGAGTCAAATTATAGCCAACAAATGAGTTACTCTATTAATAAATTCGGTGAGTCATGTTGAGAGATTAACTCTACTTGAGGGACTAATTCGATCGTCCATCAAGGACACAACACTGTAGAACTCGTAGATTTAAAAGGCCTAAATCGAAAATTTGGTAAGGTTTATTCAACCCCCCTTCTAAACCTTACACTTACACCCCTTGGGACCTACAATAACTTTTGCTCGTGAAGTTCTCGGTGGAGTCGATCCTGCTGCGGCTTGGGGAGCCTGCGATTGACTCTGTTTGGTGTGGGTCCTTTGTGGAGTTGACCCGGTGGTGAGCCTCACCTGTCTCAACAACCGTCGGTCTCGATTGGTTTTTCCATATGAGTTGGCGGTCCTCGGCCATATCAGTAGCATCATCGGACGATGATGAGATTTGCATGGGTGGCTCATCATCAAAATTAAAGGTTTGGCGAGTAGCCTTAAGGTCGGTCTTACTCGTACATGGGAGAACATCCTCAGCTGAGTCTTTTGGATCGGCAATAGGGGATGACTCAGCTTCGTCTTCATCTTCAGATCCCAGAAAGGTTACATCAAGATTGTCTTAGGAATTGTGAAGAGCACTTATCTCCTTTTCGGATGGATCAATGATAGTAGGAGGGATGTTACGTGCTTCCGTCTCTTTACCCTGGGAAGTCTCAACCTCCCGTTGGCCTTCATTACCTCCCGCAAATCTCAACCGCAAGCGAGGCCTTGGGCCGATCCCCTTCGACAAAGTCGGTCTTGGGGTCTTTGAGGTGGCATCCACCGAGTCTCAACTCCATGGATTGCACTTTCATTGCCCGTAGTGTTAACTCCCGGGGCGGTTCCTTCCTCGCGCCTCGATCGCATCGCGGCGTCATTGGCCTCGCAGAGCGATTGGCACTTCATTGATCCATCTCAACTGCCTCGAGCCTCGTCGACAACTTGCTGTGTATCCATTTGTTGTTCCTTCTCCACTTAGCCTCCAAGATTCGTTGGAGTCACCGCAAAGATCCTCCGACCTTGCTGCGCAGGTGGAGGGAGTTTTCCCCTCACTGGCACGCCACCGAGTGACTTGGAATGGGGTCACTCGTCTCCGGACTCCCGCTATTCCCTTTGAGTATTCAGCCGTTGGGGCGGTGGTAAGATACCTTCATTAGGGGTTGGCTCGACCGGGTCCCCACATTCCCAATTTCATCTCCGAGTTCCTTAACACCTTCTTCTCGAGTGAGCAGGGAAGTGGTGGCAATGACAACAGATGGCAATATCTTTGCACCACTCCCATCGGGTCAATCTCCACCGTGAATGGAAGATTCCCCGGGGCCTTCCATCGCCTATTGCTCGTTTAGGATCCTGGATTCCCGCATGGCTTGCCGCATCTCCAATTCTTGATGCAGCAGGTCCGATCTTCATCGCTCTCGACAAAGATATCAAGGTGTGGATGAGTATGATCAGTTCTGTTATAGGGCGATATCGGCTTTCTCACGAGCTTCACTTTCCTCCGCGCTACGCTTCTCTTGTCTTTGAAGATCCGCAAGATATCATGCGATTTTTCTTCATCCGATTATTGGACCACGTGGTCAATCCGAGAAAATTCAACAATTTTTCTTCTTCTTCAATAAACTCCGGTGTTTGGAATCGTTTCCCGGATCGACTCACTTCCACTTCCTCCATTCTCGCAGACGATTTTGGATGTCCGGATATGGTGGGGATAGGATCATCACGTCATCATCTTCTTCATCATTATCTCCTTGCCGTCCCTCGTTCTCGGGGGATTGAAGGTAGCAAACTTTGGTGCTCCACACCTCGGCAGCGTCTTGCGGGAGGGGATACAACCCCACAACAAGAGAGTTTGCTTTCTCGGCTACTTGTGTCTCACTGCTCGACTACAAACATGTCTTCAATTTGCCTCTCTGACGGCTTCAAAGCAGACTTGGTTGTTTCATCAATAATATCGAGACTCTACTTCTCCGCTTGTCTCCGCGATCTGTTCAACCGAGTGGCGGACTGTTGTTTTCTCAAGCTCGATCGCTTGAAAAGTCTTCTCCTTTTGGTCCTTACCGAGGAATTTCTGTTCGGATGCGCTTCTCCGAGTCCTCAGGCGGGGGCCTTTTTGCTTTTTCCGAGGAGCGGCTTTCTAGGCTTGTCGACCCTCCTTTTCTTGACAATCGAGAGAAGGTATTTGAGGTTTCTTCTCCGCGGCTGCGGGGGGTGTGACTTCGGCTACGAAGGCGTGCATCTTTTGTTTTCTTTTTCTTTCTTTGCAGCAGCGATTTCTTTTTGTAGTCGCAGGGGCACCTTTCTTCCTGGGGAGGAGGAGACAAATTGTTTCTTCATGGCCACCGATTCCCCCACTCGTGATCGCCCTCTTGGCGTATGCTCGCTTAGTGCTCCGGAAAGGTTAGACCGAACATTTTCTTGTTTACATGGAATGCCTTTCCATGTCGAAGAAGGACTCCTTTAACTTTCATCATCCGGCCAATCACCAGTCCGTAGCCCTGGGATCCTCCAAACGAACCATCCTCCTTGAAGGATTTATTCCCAATATTCTGGCAGAGTCTGCTGTATATGACTCAAATTTTATTCACTTTCTTCTCTTCAATGATCGCAATGATCATTACGATCGGCTTAGTTTTGGACAGCTGGTTAAAGCTTCCAAATTTGATGTCTATGCATTTGGCAACAATGTCCAACAGTTTGTGGTAGTCCTCCTTCAATAGCTTCTTGTCAGCTGTGTAGACAACGCAGCACAGTCGGGTTTGGCTACTTCCTTCCACGCAGCAGCCAAGTTAATATCAGCTTCATAAATCTCCAGCACTCCTTCCGCCGGCAACAAACAATGTTCTGCCAAATCCTTGGCAATTATGGTGAAGTCTTTCTCGTGAACAGAGGACTTGATTCCCTCATCGTGAACTTCAGCGTTCACATAGAACTGTGCGACCTCCTCCACGTAGGTCATCTGAAACTTCATCGACAAAAAGGGTTTCAGTCCTGATTTCTCCAACTTCTCTGCTATTTTCTTTACAAGGGTTTCATCTGACCCTTGATTGATCATGCCCTCGAAATCCACAGTAGATCTCGTGTGGATTTGCTTTCCCAATTTGACGAAGTCGTATGTAGATGCCATTTCTTGGAGATTTACCAAATGAAACTTTGAAAAATAAGCTTTGAAGATTTGTAGGGTTTTGAGAGTAAAAATGCTTTATTTGCTCTTGAGAGAGATGAACAGTCTTGGTAAAGTGAGAGAAAATCGGACAAAATGGTATATATATGGGTTATGAAAGGACAGCGGGTGGTTTTTGAAATTTGATCAAGATCAACGGCTCAGATTTTGCACGCCGATTAGCATTTAATTTCTTGCATTTAATGTGGCAGCATTTATATCCAATCATAAGCTTGGTGTGCAGTTTTTTACTGTACACGTCATAATTATGCTGACGTCATTCTTAAAAAAACATTCCCGCTTAGTAAAAATGACTGCGTTTTTGTCACTTTGCTCATAAATGACTCAGCTTATTCCTTAGCTGATTTAACTCTTCTCTCTTTGCACATAGGTACTCACCGTCGCCTAACTTGATGCGATTGATTCTTGATACTGGTGATTCACTTAGGCGATTCAAGAGTTCACTCTTTTTCATCTTTTCATGTTCCATCTCTTTTCTTTGAGTCTTCCGAGTGTCAACTCACCAATTAACCCTATTTCATGCTTGAGTTATTCAAATCTTGATTCACATAATGGTTTTGTGAATATATCAGCTAACTCGTTTATCATGCATCTATTTTGAGTATAGCATCTTTGTGTTTATTGCTTGACCAAAATCTTTTAGCACCTGCTTGCTAACATGGTCCTTGCCGCTTCTTTGAGAGTTCTGTTCCTTCTTTCTCGCAACTCCATTCTCGCACATGGAGTCCTTGCCGCAGATAATTCATGACCGATACCATTTTCAACACAATATCGAGTTATTATACCATTGACAAACTCGGTTCCTCACGATCTTATTTTGATAATGGTTTGACTCTTCTCATTTTGGATTCTCTTCATCGATGTGGTAGTTTCTAGGGGTTTCTTTCTTCTTACACATGAAAATTGTCCATGTGTATCTTGAGCAATCATCTACTACCACCAAGGTGTATTTCTTTCCACTTATGCTAGTTGGTTCAACAGACCAAATAGATCCATATGTAGCAGTGTAATATTCTTGTTGAAGATGGACATGTCTTTTCTTTGAATGATGATTTGATTTACTTTCCCATTTGGAATGCATCACATACACTTTCCTTTTTGTATACTGAGTCTGGAAGTCCTTCCACAAGATTGCTCCTTGCAAGCTTGTTAATTGTTTTGAAGTTCATGTAACTCGGCTTCTTACCATGTACCAACTTGATTCAATTTTGTGCTCTTTGCTAGCAGACAAGTGCTTGGTGTTCCAGTTTACCAATCTACTACATACATGTTCTTTTGTCTGCATCCTTGCAACACAACTTCATTTGTTTCAGTGTCCTTGATTTGGCATACACCCATATTGAATCCAACATTGTAGCCCTTGTCACAGAGTTGGCTGATACTTAGCAGATTGAAGTTGAGTCCTTCAACATATGCAACATCTGTGATTTCTAATCCATTTTTCTTGATGGATCCAGTGCCTCTTATTTCTCCTGGAGCTTCATTTCCTCCAAATATGACTTTTGCACCTCTAACCTCCTTGAATTTTGATAGATTTTTCTTGTTTCTTGTCATGTGTCTGGAATAGCCACTATCCATGTACCAGGTTCCTTGGCACTCAGCTGCTCCTTGAACCTACAATCAAGGAAATTAGGTTTTAGGTACCCATACTTGTCTGGGTCCTGAGGGGTTAGTATTGTAAGATGATCCAACCAACCTATAGACAAATTACTTGACTCTAAGAGGTTGCCATCTATCAGTGCCATAATCATAATTAACTTTGGCAAATTGCTTGGGGGTTTTAGGTTCATACAACTGTCTCTTTTTTCTGTATGCCTGTGTATGTGTTTTAGCAATTGCTTTGTTTGGGTAGTTGTGATATCTTTGAGGATAGTGCTTGGGTGCATATGTGTGCTGATGATAGCTCTTTTGCCTTTGGAATGGCCCTTGCTGAGTTCTAGGCCTTTGCCATTTAGGCTTATATTCCATAGGTCTTTGCTGATAGTTCACATTATTCCAACCAAAGCTTGGGTAATTTCTACCATTCCCATCATATGTGTTCCTTTCATAGAACTTATGGGGCTTTTGGTAGCTCTGTTTCTTCTTTACAGAGTACTTCCTATTTGGAGTTTGCTGAGGAAATCGCCTGGATTTCCTCTCAGTTGTCCTCTCAGCACACTCAACTGGCTGTTTTCCTTTCCCTTTATAACCAAGGCCAGTTTGCTTGTGGTTGTGCTTTGGAATGGATGTGTGTGCGCTATTTGGAGTTTTGGATTTTTGAGATGCTTCATTACTTGAAGATCCTTTTTCCAAAATTACTTTTGGAGCTTGACTTGGTATAGAGGAATTAAATCCTAAGCCTGACTTATCTCCACATTCTCTTTGGCTCATAATAAGATCATCCAAAGATTTAGATGCCTTAGTAAATGAGGCAATCACATTTTTGAGGTTATTTTCCCTCTTTTCTCGTGGCGGCTATCTCTCGCTATTAGCTTAGCATTTTCACCTTTTTAAACTTTTATTCTCATCACTATGTGACTTAGAGTACTCGGCTCCTTAGTCAGCTGTGAGTTTTGACTTTTAAGTAGGTTGTTTTCCTCATTTAGTAGTGTGTGTGAGGATTTAATGTGTTCAAAGTCTTTCATCATTTTGCCTAATGAATCATAAAGATCAGTGGGTGATGAAGTGTGTGTGTCAGAATTACTATCACTAGAATCTGAGTGTGATGAGTTAGAGTGTACCTCATCTTCTTTGTCAGAGTTGGTCTTGTTCTTTGGCCATTAGACGATCAAGGCTTCTTCTTCGAGTCACTTGAGTAGTCGACTTCACTACTCTCCGAGTCTGCTGTGTCTTTTGACTTGACTGTCTCAGCAGTCTCTGCAGCCAGCATTGCCTTTTTCCTTTCTTGTCTTCTTTCTCTGAAGACTTTTCTTTCTTCTTCATTCATGTATTTGTTGACTACAGGATATGGGCAATCAATAGCATAGTGACCAGGTTGCCTGCAATTCCAGCATAAATTCTCAACCTTTTGATTTGTTCTTTCCGTCTTTGGATTTTCAGCTCTTTGATACACAACCTTTTGATGCTCTGTTCTTTTGGGTGGCCTATCTTCCCTTGACTTGGAGGGAGCTGAGTGTCTTCTGGAGGATTCACCTTTGCCTCTTTTGTAATTCTTGTTGAAGAATTTGTTAAACCTTTTAACCATCAGGGCAATCTCCTCTTGGTCAATGACTTCCTTGACCTCAGATCTTTTACCATCCTTAACTATTAGAGCAGCTGTTTTGGGCACAACTGTCTCCTCTAGGTCTTTTCTTCTCAGCTCAAATTCGTAGGCTTTGAGATCTGAGAATAGCTCATTGGTTGGATGTTTTTGATAGGTGCATGGAGTGTCTCAGGGCCATGACTTTCATTTCCCATTCAGCTGGGAGATTTCTTAGAATCTTCATACACATTTCCTTCTCTGTATATTCTTTTCCAAGTGCAGATAGTTCATTGGTAATTTCTGTGAACCGAGCATCCAGTTGATCCAAGGTTTCTCCTACAAGCATCTTAAAATTTTCAAATTTTTGTACAACAACAGATAGTTTATTTTCCTTGATTTGCTCAGAGCCTTCACAAATCAAAGTTAGCTTATCCCAGATTTCTTTTGCCGTTTTGCATGATTTGACTTTGTTGAACATGGCTTTGTCCAAGGTTTTGTAAAGAATGTCCTTGGCCACATTGTCCAAGTTATATCTTTTCCTGTCATCATTTGTCCATTCAGCTCTTGGTTTTTCAACCATAGCTGGTCTGGGTGCAGCATCATCTTCTTCTTCAGCTGCAGCAGCTCTCCTTGCAGCTGTGTTTACCTTTAAAATTTGGAGTGGCCCATCTTCTATCACTATCCACATTTCATCGTGGAATGCTGATAAATGAGCCTGCATACGAATTTTCCAGTCATCAAATTCCTCAATAGTGAACATAGGGATGCGTGTCAAATTTGCTTCCATGATAATAGTTTTGCTAAATAAAGAAGTTTTGAAAGATCAAGTCTTTGGAGCAAGCTTTGAAAAATTTGGAGATCTAGTTCAAGAACTTAGGTGCGGAGGGCTCAATGAACCAACTGCTCTGATACCACTTGTAGGTCCCAAGGGGTCCGAGTGTAAGGTTTAGAAGGGGTGGTTGAATAAACCTTACCAATTTTTCGATTTAGTCCTGTTAAAAGTTCGAGTTAATACTTCACACTAAGTCTCGATGGACTAAGTTAGTTAACCAAAGAAAAGTTAGGCACTCAAACACTTTGATTGAGCCGTTGATAGAATAACTCAAACCGCTTAGTCTAAAACTTAACTTGACCGTGATATGATTTCAAAAAAGACTTAACACCCTTGAATTTGGTTTAAGTTTGTTTTAATACTTGGTTTTAGCACTTTGTTGATTATCAATTGGATAGCAAATTTATCAAAAAATATTGAAATAATATGCGAAATTAAAGTGTTGAAATGTAAATGACACTATAAATTTTATAGAGGTTCGAAGATGGGGTAATTCTTCTACTCCTCTCTTCTCCAACTCCTGGAGGAATCCACTAAGTATTGATCAATGTACAAAGTGGTTACAGTCCGGATGCAAGTCTTGATCACACAACCGACTTGATCCTTTGGGACTCGATCCGATATGCCTTGTCACACAAATGGCTTCTCGTGCGACTCAACTTCTTCACAGTGGCAAATGTGCGCTTTGCTACTACAGCCCACTTGCTCAAGCTTCTTGGATTTGATCACGAAGCCCTCCAAAAACTTGAGACTGGTTCGACCTTGAACATTTCTACAATCCTTTGTGGAATGTAGACCCCTTGATTCATCAAATGTTTCCTCTTCAACTAATTGGAGTCGTCTTTCCTTCACAGGTGAGTGTTGGATTGATTTCCTTCGTAATGTAGACTTGAGGATTGAACTTGAATGACTTGAGTAGGTTATAGTTTGAATAATAGCTTGAAAGTTCCAGGTAACAAGGTAACCTTTTCTCAAATAGATTTCTCAGCCTTTTATAGTGTTCTTTTGAAAATTTGCCCGTTGAAGAGATAGGTTAATTTTCAAAAGACACTTGTGGTCGTTGGCTTGTCTTGTTGCGCTTCTTGGAATTGACATTTCCTCGTATGAATGAGTCTTGACTTTTCGAGTTCGACACAGTGCAGAGCTTCCCATTGGTTTATTCCTTTTGCACGCTCGGGATTGAGCACTTTAAGAAATACAAGATGGAAGTATTACTTGTTTAAGTAATTTTCTTGACTTACGTAACAACGGATCTCTTTCGATTATCTCAACTTGACGCATTTCCTTGACTTCCCAGGTGACTTCGAGTCGACTTTCCAATCATTGGATGACTCATCTGTCACTTCAACTTGAGACTTGGCTATCTTGAGTTGACTTGACCGACACTTCACTCACCGCATCTCGATTGCACCTTCATTCGAGTTCCTGTCTTCTCTTCTTTGCCACACTCACCGCCTCACAAAGGAGTCTTTTCTAGTCTCCGGTTGACTTCTTGCATATTCTAGCATAGCTCGACTTAACTCAAATTCGACCCACCTTATCTATTACAATGCAATTTACAACAAAAATGGGGTGCCAACTTTCTATTCTAAGTTTTACATGGCATTCATCAAAATCTAAAAATTAATTTCCCAACAATCACATTTCAATAATATATCATTAGGAATTTCAATATCAACAATACCATCATTTGGGCTTCCAACTGATCCATCTCCTACGCTCGCGATCCATTTTGAAAACTTCTTCAATTCAAGATACTCAGAATCTGAGTTTAGATTTTGTAGCCTCATGTTCTTGGTTAACCTCAAAACCGTGCAATACCTCCATAAACGTGAAGAATTGATCGTCGCACGAACTATGTCTTGTTTGGTGCCTTTTGGAACCACGGGTAAGATTTGGCGAAAATCCCCACTGAGCACCACTATTTTACCTCCAAAGGGTTGATCTGAGCTATTTGGATTGTTGTATCTCATAATATCTTTCAGTGATGTATCCAAAGCTTCAAAACAATGTTTATGCATCATGGGGGCTTCGTCCCAAATTATCAACTGTGCATGTACTATTAGTTCTGCAAGCAGACTACCTTGAGATATTTTTCACGTTGATTCTTCAGTAAGAATGAATGGAAGTTTAAACCTTGAATGACCAGTTCTTCCGTTTGGTAGAAGAAGTGAAGCTATGCCGCTAGACGCTACATTCAGAACAATTCCACCCCTAGACCTTATGGCTGCAAAAAGTGTTCGCCACACAAAAGTTTTTCCAGTGCCTCCATATCCATAAACGAAGAATATATCACCCTTCTTCGAATCAACTGAGTCCATAACTTTATCATAAACATGTCGCTGCTCACTGTTCAAACTTTCAATCGGATTTCTGTGTTCTTCGCTCAATGCTTGACGATCGTATTGCATTTCATCAGAAATAAACTTATTGTGAAAGATATCACAACTCACGACATTTGGTACTGGCATCTCTGGATAATCCTTTAAACTTTTTCCGAGCTTCTGCAACAACTTCTCAAATTCTACTAATGCTAGATTTTTTATTTCATCATTACTCAGATTCAATTCTGAAAAATATCAAATGAATCAGTTAGTTGGATCAATTTAAATATAGAAAAATTTGATAATTCTATATAATAACATTATTCTTAACAATTTGTCTATACTTGATACCTTTATATTTTCTGAGCTGGCGTTGTTTGTATAAAACATCATCCGATAAATATTTCCAACATTTTTCCCAAACATATTCTAGACGGCTCAAAGAGCCTAAATAAAGCAAAGTAGTGAACAAACCTCTTACGGACTATGCAGATCCCCAATAGCTTGCCTCAGTAATACCATCAATATATTCTCTATCATCTTCCAATAACCCCAAAACATAACAGGCATCGCGATATGAACCGTACTGGGTGTTGTTAACCTTTTTAAATCATCATGACATTTCGCTCATCGGATTATGTTAAGTAGACACCTAGCATTAGAGGTGTCAAAAGGCAAAAGATCGGCCCCTAAGCCGCCCGGCCACGCCGGGCTTTTCAAAAAATCGGGTCGGGCGGGCCGGCCAAACAAGACTACCCAGCCATAAAATTGGGGAACCAAGCCCTACTAAAAATGAAAAATACACTAGAAAAATCGGGCTTTTCGGGCTAGCCCGTCGGGCCGGGCCGACCGGGCCGGGCTTTTGAGGCTCGACTTTTTTCGGGCCTTAAAAAATAGAGCCCACCACTAGAAAACCGGTCGGAAGTTGGACCCCCGTCTGGCTGGGTCGGGCTTAATTGACAAACTCTACCTAGCATAATAATTATCACCGATCCCTGGGGACATAGTAAAGTCGAGCCAAAGACAATCCTCTTTTCCTAGGAATCCATTCTCTAGTGTCTTTCTTCCAAACAAATTTTTGAGGAAATTCCACGTAAGTCAGATTGTTTGCCTCTGGGAATTTTTTATTAGCCTCAAACCAACCTAAAAACATACTTTGATTCAACGATTGACGTTCAATGACTTCATCCAATGGATCTGAATCTAAAAAAATGATTCTCTGCTCATATGGAATAATTACCCCTAATACTATTAATGCTGCAGAAGTTGTTGTATAAAAAATCATCGCCATAGGAAGTATTTAATAACTAGAGATGTAGAAGAAATTTTGAAGGTTGTTTTCCCTTTTCTAGAAGGCATGGACCTAGTGATATGCATGTTAGTTTCCAAACGGTGGCGGGAGATTGCTCAAGACGATTATTTAATGCTTATGTGCAAAAAGATGGCCATCGATCTGCAAGCAGTCTTCTCCTCCTACTTTGTCTTATCACAAGCTATTTAAAACTTTTTATAAACGCCAACACAGCAAAACCCTTCTTCCACCAAGGTTGTCCTTCAATGACTTGGAGTTTTACATTGACATTTGGGCCGAAGAAAACCTTATTTTTTCAGAAGTGGCATCAGAGCAAACTTTTTAAATACAATATCTAAGCGTATATTTAAATTAAGTGGTATAAAAAAAAATACAGCAAAAATAACAGAAAATAAAAAAATTTGGTGTATATAAAAAATAATACAATATAAGGAATAAAAACAATATCTAAACGTCTATAAGAAGCAAACAATAATTACGTAAAATACGATGAATGTAACAAAAAATATGTTAGCATGAAGAATAATAAAAAAACAAACAAATCTAATAAAAAAACTTAAAAAAAACACAACAAAACTATCAAAAATAATAATAAAAAAAAGAAACTCACCAATTCTTTTCCGTACAAATCTACAATATAGTGTATAAAAACTCTTCCTTATTGCAGTATTCGAGTTCAATACTGATGGTGTTGGCGGGACACTTGATGAAAACAAAAATAGAAGAGAACATGAAGATGAAGCCATATTCGTTGTTTAGGCTTCGAATTTAAGATCAACAATATGAGAAAAGTGATGAATATATGTAGAATAACAATAAAAGTGATGAAGATATGTTTTGAAATAAATAAAAGTGATGAAGATATATAAAAGAAAATAAGAACTGACGTTTAGTTGTTTAGCTTTAGTTCATATAATTATGGTGGAAAAAAATTACCATATATATTTACACGTCTTATAATGTAATTATCTTTAATTATATTACAATTATCTTCTTATAACACATTCCTAAAATAAGAATTTATAATAATTACCATTTATAATTTATAAGAATTACCATTTATAATTTATAATAATTACCATATATAATATTTAGAATTCTTACCTAATATAATAAGTAGAAAGAGCGGGAAATTTTTTTTCCGGACTTCTGCTATTATATATATATACTTGGGAAAAGTTTTTCTTAGTCAGGAATCATGGAGAAATCAAAAGATGAAAGTCGAGACTTGTTATTAATTACAAATGGATTAATTGACGGATATTATATCCCAAGTAGAACATTTGGTTAATTGTATCAAAGGTGCCAATATATTCTCAAAGTTCGATTACAAGTCTAGATTTTACCAGATTAAGATGGAGGAAGAAAGTAAGAAGTTCACAGCTTTCTCTACACCACAAGGACATTATATTTGGAATGTGATGCCTATGGAATTGTCTAACACACTCCAGATATATCAAAGAAAGATGGATAATCTGTTCAAAGATTATTTCAGTTTCATGTTCGTATACGTTGACGATATTCTTATTGCATCAAAGAACATGAAGGAGCATCTCAAACATTTAGAAATATTCTCAGAAGTTTGTCTTTTAGAAGGATTAGTGCTTTCAAAAAGAAGGCAGTAACTGCTACGAGACAGATTGAATTCCTCGAAATTGAAATCGATGAATTTGGAATTATTCTATAGAACCATATTTGGAAGATACAAGGATTTCCAGATATTCTCAAAGACAAGAAACAACTTCAAAGTTATCTTGGAGTTGTTAATTTTGCTGGAATGTTCATAAACAATCTGGCGCGTTACAGGAAGGTGTTTAGCCCATTACCCAAAAATGATGCTATATTCAAATGAGTAGATGAACATCAGGAAGGAATAAATCAGCTCAAGGAAGTTTGTAAAAAGCTTCTGAAACTTGCGATTCCACAAGATGAGGATGAATTGGTTCTATATACAGACGCCAGTTATTATTGGTGGGCAGCAGTTCTTATGAAAGCCACAACAAATGGAGAAAAGTGTCGTGCAGATATTGCAGCAGTTTATTTATAGATAGTGAAGTAAATCGATGGCATATAAAAGAGAAAGAATTATTTGCAGTCAAAAAGGCTTTCAAAAAATGGCCTCTATTTTTACTGGCTAAAAAGTTTACTTTGAAATTGATATTCCATGTGTGAAAGCTTTTCTGAAACACAAAATTGAATCAAAACCAGAAAAGTCTAGTTACTTCGATGGCAAGTTGAATGTCAATGTTTTGATTATGATATTATCATTATAAAATCTCAATAAAATGTTCTTGCAGATTTCTTGACACGAGATGGAAGGATGCATTGCTGACTAGGTCCTTAAACGAGTAAGACATCTCAGGGAAAACCTGGAACGTCTAGAACGAGATTTTGGGACGTTATGTTCCAATGCAGAAGTTACTGAACGACTTCAACAAGCTGACCAGAAATTCGATTATATTCAAATACGAGCATGCCAGTTTGCTCAAGGACAATTATTCTTAGCACTGCAAGGACCTCTCCTCCAGGCCGCATCTCTCACGATGCAGAAAGGGGCGATTATAGAACGAGGCTCTAACCCGGAGGTTATGGATTCAAATACCAGAATCACAAGTGTTGCAAGTGATGCACCCTCTGAGGGTGTACAAACTGTAACGAATATTGAAGCTCCAGTGTCACAACCCGAGTCTTCAAGTCAACCCAACACCTCTTGGGTTAAACAAAGAGAGTTGAATCTTAGGCCACAGAGAGGCAAATCTAAGGTGCAAACTGGCGAAATTGAGATTTCTCTAATGCAGGTTTATCAAAAACAATGGGAGAAATTGATTACAAGAAAAGGTATTAACCTAGAAAAAACAATGGTTGATATCTCAGGCAAATACCTAAGAGTTTGGATGAAACCAGGAAGTCATCCAAATGAAGTACAAGAATGATATACTTTTGGAGCTTTAGCTTTAGTATATATCTTGTGTAACCGTGGATTCCCAAAATTTCAAAAGTTACCAAAATGGATTCGGAAAGCGGTTTACGAGACTTGGGCCAATAATCCACATTTGGTCGGGGGTGATATTTTGGAACTGTATTTCATCAGTGCAGCTCCAGAACCAGCAAATAAAGGCTTTAATGAAGCTTTTTATTTCATCAAGCTTAGAAGACCGGATGGAAATTATTTAAAATACATAAAGACAGCTTCATCGGAAGAAGTACCATTATTGGTAGGAGCAATCTCAGAAGACGAAGCTTCTACATGATGAGCATGGGGACTTTGGATTTGTCTAACTGAAATGGACAAAGTCAAATATCCATTCAAGTTCTTTCAAAATTCAGCAAATGGATCTTTCCTTGTATATTCAATGACATGATCAACAACAGGATTTGCAGAGGAACTTTTCGAGACAAAGAGAAGAATTCTCTCGGAAAACAAGATTTTGGCTAACAAAGAAACTTATCGAAAATTCTGTAACATAGCGCATGTAGGTCGTTGGATCGATCGGATCTGTCAGGCATGCCCCGAATAGAAAGAACCCAAGTTTGGGAAAGGATTCTAGCCCAAACCCGACTGACAAGACCATACAGCTGGAAAGGACAAGGGCCCAGCTCACAAGACGTGTTATCCTCGGGGACCATGCAAACCAACTTTTTAAAAGATTCCCCGAAAACCATCACATGGGCTATGTCACGTGGAAGGAAAAGGAAGACAGCTGGCGAGGCAATAATTCATGAGTAGGACATAAGCAGTGACATCTTATATTTCAACAAGATTTGAAGTCGCCTTTGAAATCCGGACTTATCTCTATAAATAGTAGGAGTTGAAGGAAGTTAAGGACATCGAACATTTCCCTTAGTTTTCTTAAGAATAAAAATCTGAGTGAGAAAAAAATTGTAATATCCGAGTGTTTTAGTTTTCTAAGTCTTATGTATTTTTGAGTGTTAGCCTCATTAATGAGAGGCTAAACAAGTATTCTCCTCCCAAAAGGAGATTACGATGTAATAAAAAATTCTTCAAGTTCTTAATAAAAAGTGCTTTTGTTTCAACATGCGTTCATAATGTTCTATTAATTTATCCCTTTGAAGAATTATCTTATACGCCTGGAGTAGGAAACAAACCAAGGTTGTGATGAGCTGTTGCTGAAGGAGTCGATTAACTTGTAGACCATCTTCCTTGTTGGATAAGTTGAACGAGACGTATGTCAAATGGTCTAGGGGCAATAATTTATCAACTGGTGGCTTTGCAATCTATCTCACCTGGTGCAGTTTCGGTCAAAGAAAGGTATGAAATTTAAGGGGTATTTTAATTTTACGGAAGCATGTTGAGTCTGATATGGCTGTAATGGACTATTTTCATTTTCAATCTAAAGGCCCAATTTGTAAACGGATATGTACTTAGAAGTGAGATCTTTGAAGGAGTATGCCATGTTGAGTTTATAGGCTGGAAACCTGACATGATCCATTTAAAACATCCGATTGGAGACTGGATCTAAGTAGGTGTAACAATGCCACGAACAAAATGGGTGTAAGAAAGTAAAAGTTCTCATTTCTCGAATATTCGAAAAACAATTTATTTATGGAGCTAAATTTCAAGTTTATTGAATAATGTAATGAAATTGTAATTATGTAGTAATATGCCACAAATTGGAGTTTAGAGGGATAACTACAACTGATGTTAGAAAAGAATAAAACTATGGGGGCAAATTGTCCATATAGGATAAAGTGTAAAGATTTTCATAGGTCAGGGGGCAACGTGTCACAAATTAAAGTTTGGAGGGTGAAGTGAAAAAAATAGGTAAAGTTTGGAGGGTAAAAAATATTTTTCTCAAAAAAATTAAATGAACAAACTAAATTAGTTGGTCCATAATATAAAAGTGATTGACAAAACTCAAAAGCATACTTTAGGATTGGTAAGGAGAATGAGATGGTGGATGCATTCAATTATTCAAATTCAAATATGGTGGTTACGGATTTGGATTCGAAGATTTCATTTGATAGGAAAAGGCGAAGAGGCCCATTAACCGATCTTGCCCATGAAAATACTATGAAGAGTGTTGCGCCCATGAGTTCACTTTGTTTAAATCCTAAAGAGTATGTAAGCCCAAAAACTTATTAGTGGCGGTCCCTCGGTCTCCGTGCCCGCCCTTAACAATGATTGTTTTGTGTTGGAATTGTTGGGGTCAGGTCATCCCGAGCAATTCCGGCTCTTCGTGAGCTTATTCGAGCTCACCGACCCGATGTTATTTTTCTTATTGAAACACTTGTTAATAGTAGTAGGATTCAAGAAATTTGCATTCAAATCGACTTTGAAAATGCTTTTGTGGTGGATAGAGATGGTCGGAGTGGTGGTTTATGGGCTTTATGGAAAGATTCTATTAATTGTAATCTTTTAGGTTTTTCGCAGAATCATATTGATTTTGAAACTACTAACCAAATCAAATGGAGATTGACCTGCTTCTATGGTTATCCAGAAAGACAAAGAAGGCGAGCATCTTGGTGTTTCCATCAACCAAGACAAACTTCACGAGAGAAGCTTTCTCGCTTGCCTTTCTCATTTTCGCCACAGATTCCTCGACTGGTTTTTCTTTGGGAGTGGACTCAACTTCGTCTTCTGTGTCAAGAAATTCAATAGAGACATTGTCCTCAGAATCATGTAGCGCACTAATTTCTTCCATTTCAGTTGACTCTGGATGAGGAGCTGGCATTTGTCTTTCCTCTTCGGCAACTTTACGCAAGAAGTCTCAACCTCCTTTGGGCTGCATTACCCTCAATGGCCTCAACCACATGTGGGGCCTTCCACATTCCCTTTTTGCGCCTTAGCTACGCAGGTCTTGACATTTCCTTCGCATTTGCCGCATTGGGGTATTCAGTGGCAATCTTCGACGTCTCAACATCTTGTATTACGCTTTCATGACCAACATTCTTAATCGCCCGTGGTCTCTTGTCCATCCTTTGCCTCACCGCAGCAGTAGCCTTCACGGCCTTAAGTGCAGTTAGAATTTTAGCTGAGACAGTCTTAACCATCTGAGCCTCATCAATCCCACTCTATTGTACGGTGTCAGTCTCCTCATTGCCTCCTAACTTCAAATTGGTGAAGTCACCCACAGCCTCCTCCAACCCGGCTATGGTGTGCGCAATTTTCTCCTCAGCTGGCACACCAATTGAATCATCAGCAGTGGGGTCACTAGACACGAGAGACTCAGATGTGTTTCCCTCTAAGTGATCAATCGTCTGGGCAGTTGTCTCAACAACTATAGCAGGGGTTGACTCAGGTAAGTTGCCCTCTACTTCTCATGACTTAGCTTCATTGCCAATTTCCCTGGTGGGTCTTTCGGAGTGCACAGGTGAGGTTGAGGCATCAATGGTCCTCACCATTTCCAAGATATCAAGGGTAGGAGAGATTTGCATGGATGAAGACCGCCCAGGCCCCTTCACAAAGTTTGATCATGCAACTCATTGATTCTCTTAAGGCTTCCTTTAGCTCCGCTTCTCAATCGGATCGCAGATCTCCGCTCTCTTCTACATCGCTGTCACTGCTTGATCTTTGCAATGCACTTTCAGGAACATTATCAAAAGGATAAGAATGAGGTTTATTTGACTCCTCAGTTGCCTTGGTCTTATCCTTTGCCTTCATCTTCTCTTCATCCTTCTTTTGATAAATGATGGTGGTGCAGAAATCTGGGTCCAAAGCTGACCGGATTGCAATGTTTCCCAAAAAGCTCAGGAGTTCTTCCTTCTCTTCAATAAACTCCGGGCTTTGCAATTGATTCCCTTTAGCTACAAATCTTTATTTGTTTCTTACTGCAACTCCCTCTTGATTCATCTTGTTTCTAAATACTCACTTAGTACCAATAACATTTTGGTGGGTAGGCCTTTGAACTAATTCCCAAACCTTATTTCTCTCAAATTGATTCAGCTCCTCCTGCATAGCTAGAACCCAATGTGTGTCATCCAATGCTTGTGACATATCTTTAGGCTCAATCTGGGAAATGAAACAAATGAACATGGCTTCATGTTGACTTTTAGATCTGGTTCTCACTCCATCTCTAGAATCTCCAATGATAAGCTTTGGAGGGTAGTCTCTCAGCCATCTCATATCTGGTTGGAGTAAGTCTGCTGGATTCAGTCTTCTTGTAGCTGAGTTGTCTTGAACAGCTTCCTCATCATCATTCAGCTGCAGACTCTTCAGCTGTCTCTGAGATTCAGCTATCTCATCTTCTTCTGGGTTGAGTCTTCTGATATTTGCCTCAACATAGGGACTCTTCTCAAAAGTCGACTGATTCATCTTGTCAGCTAACTCATCAATGTCTTCTCCATTAACATTGGGTTCATCAAAAACCACATGGATGGACTCTTATGTGACCATAGTCCTCTTGTTCAGCACTCTAAAAGCTTTACTCTCAATGAGTATCCCAAAAGATACATTCATCGCTTTAGCATCAAAAGCATTCAAGTTGTCCTTGTCATTGTTGTAAATGAAGCACTTACATTCAAAGACATGAAAATATCCAACATTTGGCTTCCTCCCTGTCCAAATTTTATAAGGGGTTTTGGACAACTGCCTACTGATCATACACCTATTCTGAGTGTAGCAGGCAGTATTGATGGCTTCAGCCCTCTAACATGGTCATTGCGGCTTTCCTTGAGAGTTCTGTTCCTTCTTTCGGCCATCGCATTCTCGCAGCGGTGGAGTTTTTGCAGCTGACAACTCATGAGCATTGCAATTTTCTATGCAATCCTGAGTGATAATCCTATTAACAAACTCAGTTCCTCTATCAGATCTTATATTGATAATGGTTTGACTTTTCTCATTTTTAACTCTTCTCATCACCGAGGAAGCACGCAAATTTTCCTTTTCATTTCACTAATGTTGGCTGATTCAGTAGGACCAAATAGACCCATATGCAATAAGTGCAGCATCCTGGTTGAAGAAGGACTTGGATTGTCCTTGAATGAAGACTTGATTTGCTTTCCCATCTGGCATGCATCACAAATGTTTTCCTTCTTGTATACTGAGTCTGGCAATCATTCCACAAGATGACTCCTTGCAAGCTCGATGATTGTCTTGAAATTCAGGACTAAGCTTCTTGTGTCACAACCAACTTGATTCAGTTGTACTCTTGCCTAACAGACATGTGCTTGGTGTAGGAGTTGACCAATCCACTACATACATGTTTTTCTATCTTGAACCTGATAGCACAACTTCATTAGATTCGGCATCCTTGATCTGGCATACTCCCATGTTGAATCCTACATTATAGCCCTTATCATAGAGTTAGTTGATGCTCAGCAGATTGAAATTGAGCCCTTCAAAGATAAATACATATGTGATTTCTAGTCCATTTTTCCTTATGGATCATGTGCCTTTGATCTCCCCGAGCTTAATTTCTCCGAATATGACTTTGGCTCCTTTCATTTCCTTGAAATTTGAAAGATATTTCTTGTTGCTGTCATATGTCTAAAACAACCACTATCCATGTACCAGTTCCTTGGCACTCAACTGTTCTTGAACCTCGCAATCAAGGAAATCGAGTTTTTAGGTACCCATACTTGTCTAGGTCCTGAGAGGTTAGCACTATAAGGTGATCCAACCAACCTATAGCCAAATGGTCTGACTCTAAGAGGTTGCCACCTATCAGTTCCATAATCATAATGAATATTTGCAAATTGCTTGGGAGTTTTAGGCCTATACATCTGTCTCTTTTGTCTGTATGCCTGTGTGTGAGCTTGTGCATTTGCTTTCTTAGGAACATAATGAAACTTTTGTGCATATTAGGCATTGTGTTTGGGTGCATATGTGTGTTGATAATGGTTCCTTTGCCTTGGGAATGACCTATTTTAAGTTGAAGGTCTTTGCCATTTGGGCTTGTATCCCTTAGGACCTGGTTGATGTCTCATTTGATTGTTCCAATCAGCTTGGCTAGGATAATTTCTACCATTCCCATCATATGGCTTTCTCTGCTGAAACCTCTGGGGCTTTTGGTAGTTCTGTTTTGATTTCGCAAACTATTTTGCTAGATCTTTGTCTTTGGCTTTACATCCTAGGCCAACATGGTTGTGATTGTGTTTGTGAGTGGGGTGTGGGTGCAACATATGGTGCTTTAGATTTTTAGACTCCCTCATTACTTGAGGATCCTTTTTCCATAACCACTCTTGGAGATTGGGCATGCAGCCATGCACAGAGGAACTAAATCCTATGCATGTTTTATCTCCACTTTTTTTTTGTATCATTATCAATTCATCCAATGATTTAGATGCCTTGATAAATGATGCAATAACATTCTTCAAATCTTTTTCCCTCTTTTCTGTTTCAGCTAAATCAACTTGGATCTTAGCTATCTCAGCCTTCAGCTCAGTGTTCTCAGCAGCTATATGAATTAGAGTACTATGCTCCTTAGTCACCTGTGAGTCTTGGCTTTTGAGTTGGCTGTTTTTCTCATTTAAGAGTGTGTGTGAGGTTTTAACGTGCCCAAAATCTTTCATCCTTTTGCCTAATGAATCATAAAGATCTCAAAGGTGATGAAGTGTTTGTGTCACTATCACTATCATCAGAATTAGAATGAGATGAGTTAGAATGTACCTCATCTTCATGTTCTTTGGCCATGAGGCATATCAAAGCCTCTTCTTTTGTGTCTGAGGAGTAATCAGTCTCACTGCTGTCTGACTCAGCAGGTTCATTCCACTTGGTTGTGTCAGCAGCTTCAGCAGCCAATATGGCTTTCTTATTTTCTTGTCTCATCTCTCTGAAGACTTTTCTTTCCTTCTCATTTCTATATTTGTTAACTAATGGATAGGGCAGTCAAAAGCAAAATGTCCTGGCTATCTGCAGTTCCAGCACAGGTTTTCAGCTTTCTGGAAGTCAGTTATGTCAGCTCTCTAATATTTAGTCCTCTGATGGTCAGCTCTCTTATGTGGTCTGTCTTCTCTTACTTTGGAAGGCGTTGAGTGTCTCCTGGATGATTCACCCTTGTTCCTTTTATAGTTCTTATTGAAGAACTTATTAAATCTTTTCACCATAAGGGCAATCTCCTCTTGTCAATGGTTTCCTTCGATTCAGCTCTTTCACATTCTCCAGCCATGAGTGCAGTTGTCTTGGGTACATCTGTCTCTTCTTGATCTTTTCTTTTGAGCTCGAATTCATAAGCTTTAAGGTCTGAGAATAGCTCATGGTTGGATGTTCTTGTTAATTCCATTGAATGTCTTAAGGCCATCACCTTCATTTCCACTCCTCTGGTAGCAAACTGAGTATTTTCATACACATTTCCTTCTATATATATTATTTTCCTAGAGCTGAGCGCTCAATGGTTATCTATGTGAACCTGGCATCCAGCTGATCCAGACTTTCACCTGCAAGCATTTTGAAATTTTCAAATTTCTATACATCAATAGTTAATTTGTTTTCTTTAATTTGATCCGATCCTTCACAAATTAAAGTAAGTTTTTCCCAAATTGTTTAGTCGTTCTACAAGATTTCACTTTGTTAAACATGGCTTTATCGAGGGTTTTATACAAAATGTCATTGGCAACATTATCCAAGTTGTATCTCTTTCTGCCCTCGTTCGTCCACTCGCATCGAGCCTTCTCGACCATAGCTGATCTTGGTGCAGCAGGTACATCATCTTCTCCTTCAGTAGGAGAATTAAGCACCTCTTAAAATTGTAGTGACCTTCAATATTTGTAGTGGTCCATCCTCAATGACGAACCACATCTCATCGTGTAAGGATGAAAGGTGTGCATGCATGCATATTTTCCAATCATCAAATCCTTCGACAGTAAACATAGGAATGCGAGTTAGATTTGCTTCCATGATAATAACTTGTTTTGCAAGAAAAGCTTTAAAATAGAAAGTGTTGTATCCTTTGAAAAAGAATGAGATCTAGTTCAATAACCAGTGCAGAAGGCTCAATGAACCAACCGCTTTGATACCACTTGTAGGTCCCAAGGGGTAATAAAGTAAAGTCTAGAAGGGAGGGTTGAATAGACTTTACCAACTTTTCGATTTAGTCCTTTTTAAAGTCAGAGTTTTAATCTCAAGTCAGTTGGGTCCTTGGTGGACAGCTTAGTTTACTTGCACAACAGAGATAACCACTCAACAAACTCGACTGAGCTGTTGATAGTATAACTCAGTTGATTCAGTTAACTCTTTAAATATTCATTAAACTTGGTTTTTACAGCGGAAGACTTTCACCCCTGTTTGAAATATGTTTTTCAACACTTGTTTTAAGCTTACTTATTATCAGTTGACCTAGCAAATTAAACAAACAGCAATATAGATATGCAAGAATGCAAGTGTGCTAAATGTAAATGACACAAACAATTTTATAGTAGTTCGAGGATGGGGTAATTACACTAATCCACTCTTCTCCAACCCCTGGAGGAATCCACTAATGTAACTGTGACTTTGTTACAGAATGGTGACAGTCCAAGCTTGGCCTTGATCACACAACTGGCTTAGCTTCAAGGACTCAGCTTCTTTACAAAACAGTTGTCTTGCTACTTCAGCTCCTTCAAACTCTTGGATTTGTTCACACAGCCCTCCAACGAGTCTAAAGCCTTTGGTTCAAACTGGAACCTTGCTACACCTCCTTAAACCTTGGAGTGTAGACCCATTGTTCTTTGAAACAAGTTTTTCTCTTCAACAGGTTTGAAGTTGTCTTTCTTTCACTGAGTGTGTTGGATTGAATTCCTTCAATTTTACGATTGAAGATATGAATCGAATGCTTGAGAGATATTTGCTCTTACTTTGCAGGTTAGTCTCTATTTACTTGCTTGCATTCGTAACCTTTTCTCTATGTAATCCTCAACCTTTTATAGTGCTTGTTTGAAAAGTATATTCGTTGAAGAGATAGATGTATTTTTCAAACTACACTTTGAGGTTGTTGGCTTGTCTTGTCTTGCAGCTTTGATGTAGACTGATCCTTGAATTTAATGCTCTGCAGTCTTTCCTCAAACTCTGTAGGTTTTCAGGTACATCTCATTGGCTCCTTGCTTTTTGTACTCTTTCAGCAAAACAGCTTTAAGGATGGCAGTCTGACACATGCCTATTTTCAGCAAACAATTGACTTTGCTTGACAATGGATCTCTTCAGCTTTATTTGATCCTTTCTGTTGTATAACCCATTTGACAGTCAACTCCACTTATCTTGGAGTGATTCAAAATTGTCATTCTTGTCCGAGATAACTTTTCTGTCACTTGACTGATACTTACCTTCACTTTACTCAGCTACCACACAGCTAATGCTTCTCTTCAATCTTCAGTCGAGTCCTGCATTCTTCAACTTGGATGCTTCTACTCAGCTTATAGAACCTTATCTATTACAAGTTGATTTACAGTAGAATTGGGGTGCCAACTTCCTAATCTAAGTTTTATATGGTATCATCAAAATCTATTACATAAATTTCCCAACAATTTCCCCATTTTTGATGATGTCAAAACTTAAATAAACTAGCAAAGTAAATAGTGCATAAACAAAGAATGATTTGTATGTATATGTCTTTATTGAACATATCATTCTTGTACTTTACAAAGCTTTACAATGTACAATGAAATATACAGAGTACTTACATTTTTTGTGTATTTATAATATTGTAAAAATACAACTTGAAGGTGTCTACAGCAGTCTTCAACGCCTTTGTTGCTTCCTTCTTCTCTCAGCTTCATCTTTAGCTCTTCACCTATCTTCATCAGCTCTCTTCCTTTTTTTCTTCTCATAGGCTTGTTTTGCAGCTTCATCTTCTCTTCTTTGTCTACCTTCCCATTAACGATCCAGCCTTTTATTTTCTTCTTGTTGCCTCCTGGCCATCTCCTCATTCCTTCTGGTCACTTCCCTATTTTCAAGTTCGTCCAGTCCTGCCCAGTACAACAAGCCTTTCTTCTAGGAATTAATATATTTAACGTCTTTAGACCTTGTTGGTGGAGTGTCTCTGCCTCTTTCACTAATTCTTCCCCTTCCTATTCTAGAGTCATCTCCTCCTCTGGGAGTGTACTGTACAGGTTGAGCCCTTGATTGACATAGTTCCATATATTTTTCCCAGTACAAATCCCAAGCCTGCTTCAGAGTCATTCCTTTGAAAAATCCTTCAAATTTTAAGCATCTGGAATTCCTCTAGCGATCTTGGCTCAGATCCTGCATCAGGAGAAGTAGCAAGTTCTTGAGGAAGCTTCACTGGGGAGAGTCTTTAAGTAACCTGTTGGGGGACCGTCGAACTTGGCTTTTAATCCTTCTATGCGACCATGTTGCCTTTCATCAACTTTAGCAAACTCAACTTTGATGGCTTCTCTGGTCTTCTTGAAAGCTAACTCGGCTTTTTCTTCAGCTGATAAGCCATGTGAGGGGGAATAGAGTGAGTCATGGATGAGCCTTGTTGGGGTTTCAAGCACGATCTTCAATGGGGTCTTCTTAAGGATCCTTCCCCCTTAATTCTACTACCTTCCCCTTTATTATCTTCCCTTTTTTGGCATCATCACTAGGGAGAGTTTCTGGGAAGGGTTTTGATAGAATAAGATCCAGTTTTTCATGAGTTTCGGAGTGAGCTGTTCTGTGTTCTAATCACAAGTCTTCATTTCTACAGCCATGATTTTTATTCCTGTTGTAATGACCATCATCTCCGTCTGCAAATTGGCTTCAGTCTTGAGAAGGTCTTGCTTATGTTGAGCTTTCAGCAACTCCATATCTGATTTGTGCGCCTGGTCTATTCTGAGAATGTGGTCCCTTTGCCTCTGCTGAAACTTAGCATTTTCAGCACTCCAAATCACCAGTTTTGCAAATAGGGATTTGAAGTAGCTGACTTGTTCCCTTCTGAGTGCCTTTGTTTGAGTTGTCCATTCCCTGATTCTTAGAATTGTGCCTCGAATATCTACAAAGATGGTTGCATCGTGATTGTCTAGCCATCGATTAAGAGCAGTAAAACCTTTCTCCATGTTTTCAATTTCCGAGCAGATAGCCTTTAAGGCTTTTTGAAAGTATGTTGCTTCAGATGACTGCTTTTCTGGCCATACTCCATCAAAATCAAATCCAAATGGCACTAGTCATAGATCATATGGAGCTTCAAATTCTTCAGGGTGGATTTCCACGGTGTACTTGGCACTTTCAGTAGCGGATTTGGTCTCGAGAGGTACCTCAGCTACAAGTGGGAAGTAGTCTGAGAATAAATCATCTGGGACAAGAGGAATTTCTTTCACTCCTTCTTCAGGAGCCTTTCCTTTTCCCTTGATACTAGCTTCAGCTCTATGTGCCTCGATTGTTTGACTTTATCGCGATGTGATTGTGTTAGCCTACGAGTCGACTAATTCTCAACCATGTCTTAACAACTTATTAGACTTAGTTGGTGTTTCCTTTTGAGTAACCGGTGCCTCAACTACCTCAGCAGCGTCATAGGCTAGTGATGGCACCATAAGGGGTGGGCCATCAACCAAGACAAACTTCGCGAGAGCAGCTTTCTCACTTGCCTTTCTCATTTTTGCCATATATTCCTCGACTAGTTTTTCTTTGGGAGCAGACTCAGCTTCATCTTCTGTGTCAAGAAATTCCACAAAGACATTTTCCTCAGAGTCATGTAGCGTACTAATTTCTTCCATTTCAGTTGACTCTGGGTGAGGAGTTGGCATTTGTCTTTCCTCTTCGGCAACTTTACCCAAGGAAGTCTCAACCTCTTGGATTGCGCTTTCATGACCAGCAGTCTTAACGGCCATGGTCTCTTGTCCATCCAATGCCTCAGCTGCAGCAGCAACTTCATTGGCCTTCAGTGTAGTTGGAATTTTAGCTGAGACAGTCTTAACCCTCTGAGCCTCATCAATCCCACTCTATTGTACGGTGTTAGTCTCCCCATCGCCTCCTAACTTCACGATTAAGTTGAATAGAAAGATTATTAAACTCACGCAAGTTATTAATTGAAAACTTAAGTATATGATTCGATAATTTACATGAATGTGAAGTATGAATTCATAATAATATTGATCCTACTTTTTAGACCAAATCACTCCAAGTCAGGGTTCCTGATAAGTGATAAAGTCCAAGTCTTCTGTTTCTCAAGTGGGAAGTATTCTTCCTTGGGAGCTGGAATCTTCCACTGGAAACTTGCTTGCACAAACGCAAACATTAGATGGGTCCTGGGTTGTCCCAAAGAGGCCCCTCTGATGCTCAAGTCAACACAGTGATTGAGAGAGAATGTAAGACAATAATCAAATACTTAATAATGATCAAGAGTGATCATGTTGGGAAATTATTTTTGTAGATTTTGATGAATGCCATGTAAAACTTAGATTAGAATGTTGGCACCCCATTTTCCTTGTAATTCTTATTGTAATAGATAGGGTGAATGAGCTTGAGTCAAGTCACTATGCCGGGAATACAAGAAGTCAATCAAGAAGTGAAGTGAAGACTCCGAGGAACAATGAGTATGGCCAAAAAGAAGATCAAGGACTCGATCGAAGACGAATAAATTGAGGGACACGGTGTGAAGAGTCATTTAAGTCAACCTAAGAAGCCAAGTCACAAGTTGAAGTGACAGATGAGTCTCTCAATCATTGGAGCAGACTCAAGTCGCCTGGGAAAAGGCAGCTGCAAAGAGGAGTTAACTGAGAAAAATCCGTTGCACAAAAGTCAAGAACATTACTTATATAAGTAATACTTCCATGCTGACATGTCTTAAAGTGCTCATCCCTGCGTGAAAAAGGAATAAACCAATGGGAAGCATCGCACCTCGTGTCGAACTCAAAAAAAAAGCTGGACATTCATTTAATACGAGGAAAGGTCTACATCTCAAGATCAAGACCAAGAAAAGACAAGCCAACGAACACAAGTGACTTTTGAAAATTAGCCTACCTCTTCAACGGGTAGACTTTTGAAAGTTCACTATAAATGGCTGAGGAATTTCATTGAGAAAAGGTTGCCTGAACCACGAACGAGCAAGCAATATTCAAATCAACCTAAAAATATTCTCAAGTTATTCAAGCAATATCCTCAAACCTAAATCTCTAAGGAAATCGATCCAACACCAAGTCGAAGGAAAGACAACTTCAATCATGTTGAAGAGGAAACTTTTGAAGAATCAAAAGGGGTCTACTTTCCAAGGAGGATTGTAGGAAGGTTCAAGTCGAACCAATCTCAAGTTATTGGAGGGCTCGTGATCAAATCCAAGAAGCTTGAGAAAGTGAGCTAAAGTAGCAAGCAAAATGCCTGCCTGTG
This sequence comes from Rehmannia glutinosa, assembly GCA_016081115.2. NCBI lineage: Eukaryota > Viridiplantae > Streptophyta > Magnoliopsida > Lamiales > Orobanchaceae > Rehmannia > Rehmannia glutinosa. Next base: position 47,327,923 of record CM071928.1, read on the forward strand.
AAGAAGTTGAGTCGGACGACGCAGAAGCCACCGTGTGACCAAGGCATCTCTAGATCGAGTCCAAGGAGCAAGTCACCAAGGTGATCAAGACTTGTCTCTAGGGACCGATAACCACTTTGTAAACTGATCATTACTTAGTGGATTCCTCCGGGAGTTGGAGAAGAGAGGAGTAGAAGAATTACCCCATCTTCGAACCTCTATAAAATTTACTTGTGTCATTTACATTTGGATATTTACATTCCCGCACACATATTTTATATCTCACGATAATTTGTTATCCAACCGATAAAATAACAAAGTGCTAAAATCAAGTGTTAAAACAAAGTTAAATCAAATTCAAGGGTGTTAAGTCTTCCAATGAAAAACTTATCTCGGCCCGAGTTAAGGTTTAGACTAAACAAATGAGTTATTCTATCAACATGACTCTATCAAGTCTATTGAGTGGCTAACTCATTGATTAACTAACTTAGCTGTCCCTCAAGGACTTAGCTGTGTATTAACTCTGTAATAATTTTAAAAGGACTAAAATCGAAAAGTTAGTAAGGTTTATTCAACCCTTCTAAACCTTACTTACACCCCTTGGGACCTACAAGTGGTATCGTAGCGGTTGGTTCATTGAGCCTTCCGACCGTTCTTATCAACTAGATCTCCAATCTTTCAAAGAAACTTTTAACACTTGCTCTTTCAAAAATCATCTCTTTTATTCAGTAATGTTATTATCATGGAAGCAAATTTGACATGCATTCCCATGATCACTATTGAGGAATTTGATGACTGGAAAATTCGTATGCAGGCTCATCTATCTGCTTTACATGATGAAATGTGGATAGTGATAGAGAATGGGCCACTGCAAATATTGAAAGTAAACACAAGAAGAAGAGGAGAGCAAACGGTGAAGGAGAAGAAGCTGCTGCTGAGGCAAGACCAGCCCTAGTTGAGAAACCAAGGACTTAGTTGACAAACGAGGACAGAAAAAGATACAACTTGGACAATGTAGCCAAGGACATACTTTACAAAACCTTGGACAAAGCAATGTTCAACAAAGTCAAATCTTGTCAAACCGCAAAACAAATGCGGGATAAATTAACTTTAATTTGTGAAGGATCTCGAGCAAATTAAAGAAAACAAATCTGTTCTTTGTCGAAAATTTGAAAATTTTAAAATGCTTGCGGTGAAACCTTGGATCACCGGATGCTAGATTCACTGAAATCACAAATGAGCTATCAAAGACTTGGGAAAGAATATACACGAAGGAAATGTGTATGAAGATTCTGGAAGCCTCCCGGTGAATGGGAAATGAAGGTCATGGCTCGAGACATTCAATGAACCTCACAACAACATCCAATCATGAGCTATTCTCGGACCTCAAGGCCTATGAGTTTGAGCCGAGAAGAAAAGATCAAGAGGAGACAACTTGTACCCAAAACAAACTTGACTTATAGTCAAGGATGGAAAAAGAGTCAAGTCAAGGAAGTCATAGACCAGGAGGAGATTGCCCGATGGTTAAAAGATTCAACAAGTTCTTCAACAAGAACTATAAAGGAAACAAGGGTGAATCCTCCGAGAGACATTCACTCCCAAGTCAAGGGAAGATACGCCACCCAAGAGAGCTTCGAGCATCAAAGGTTGAATATCGTAGAGCCGATAACCCAAGAACAAAAGAGTGATCAAAGAGTCGAGAACCCTCGTGTTGGAACTGCAGACAACCAGACATTTTGCTATTGATCCCATATCCAAAAGAGTCAATAAATACAGAATGAAGAAGAAAGAAGAATCTTCGAGAGAAAGAAGACAGAAAAGAAAAAGGCTATGTTGGGCTGCCGAGACTCTTGAGACAACTAAGTCTAAAGCGGCCAGACTCGAGTGCCAGTGAAGCCGACTACTCAAGTGATTCTCAAGAAAAGCAATGATCCGTCTAATGGCTAAAGAACAAGATCAACTGCACAACGAAGATGAGGTACACTCTAACTCATCTCACTCGGACTCAGTGATAGTGATTGTGACACACACACTTCATCACCCACTCCATCTTTATGATTCATTAGGCAAAATGATGAAAGACTTTGAGCACATTAAATCCTCACACACACTATTAAATGAGAAAAACAAATGACTCAAAAGCCAAAACTCACAAAATGACTAAAGAATCGAGTACTCTCGAGTCACATAGCTAATGAGAACAAAAGAGCTCAAGGCTGAGAATGCTAAACTAATAGCAGAGATAGTTGCTATAGAAAAGAGGGAAAATGATCTCAAAAATGTGATTGCATCATTTACAAAGGCATCTAAATCATTGGATGACCTTATTATGAGCCAAAAAGAGTGTAGAGATAAGACATGCATAGGATTCAATTCCTTTGTGCACAGTCAAGCTCCCAGAGTGATTTTGGAAAAAAGATCTTCAAATTATGAAACATCTCAAAAATCCAAAACACCAAATGTTGCACCCACACTCACTCCAATGCACAATCACAAACAAATTGGCCTTGGATATAAAGGAAAAGGAAAACAGCCAGTTGAGTATGCTGAGAGGACAGCTGAGAAGAAATCCAGCAGAGTTCCTCACCAAACTCCAAATAGAAAGTACTCAGAAAGAATAAACAGAGCTACCAAAACCCTTAAGTTTTATCAAAGAAACACATATGATGGGAATGGTAGAAACTACCTGCCAAGTGATTGGAATAATATGAAATATCGCAAAGACCTGGGATACAAGCCTAAATGGCAAAGACCTAAACTCAAAGAAAGGTCATTCCAAAAGCAAAAGAGCTATCATGAGCACACATATGCACCCAGGCACCACACTCGGAAATATCATAACTACCCAAAGAAGGCAATTGCTAAAACACACACACAGCATACTGAGACAAAAGAGACAGCTTGTATGAACCTAAAGCCCCAAGCAATTTGCCAAAGTGAGTTATGATTATGGCACGAATAGATGGCAACCTCTTAGATTCAAGTCATTTGGCTATAGGTTGGTTGGATCATTTTATAGTTCTAACCCCTCGGACCTGCATAAGCATGGTACCTAAAAACTAATTTCCTTGATTGCGAGTTCAAGAATAATGAGTTCCAAGGACATGACAGAAACAAGAAAAAATCTGTCAAAATTCAAGGAGATTAGAGGCGCAAAAGTCATATTTGGAGGAAATGAAGCTCGGGAAATAAGAGGCATTGGATCCATCAAGAAAAATGGATTAGAAATCACAGACATTGCATATGTTGAAGGCCTTAACTTCAACCTGTTAAGCATCAGCCAACTCTGTGACAAGGGCTATAATGTTGGATTCAATATGAGAGTGTGCCAAATTAAAGATACTGAATCAAATGAAATAGTGTTGTAAGGATCCAGACAAAAGAACATGTATGTGGTAGACTGGTCTACTGCCACACCAAGCACTTGTCTGTTAGCAAAGAGTTCAGCCGAATCAAGTTGGTTGTGGCACAAGAAGCTGAGTCATCTGAACTTCAAGACAATCAACAAGCTTGCAAGGAGTCATCTTGTGGAAGGATTGCCAGACTCAGTGTACAAGAAGGAAAGTGTTTGTGATGCATGCCAGATGGGAAAGCAGGTCAAATCATCATTCATAGAGAAGCCTAGTCCTTCTTGAACAAGAATATTGCATCTGTTGCATATGGATTTGTTTGGTCCTGCTGAACCAGCCAGCATAAGTGGAAAGAAATACACCTTAGTGGTGGTGGATGATTATTCAAGAAATACATGGACAATCTTTATGTGCAAAAAGAAGGAAACCCTGCAGAAGTTACCTCAGCTGATGAGAAGAGTTCAAAATGAGAAGAGTCAAACCATCATAAAGATAAGGTCTGATAGAGGAACTGAGTTTGTAAATGGGATAATAACTCAGTATTGTGTTGAAAATGGTATTGCTCATGAATTATCTACAGAAATAACTCCACAGCAGAATGGAGTAGCTAAAAGAAGGAACAGAACTCTCAAGGAAGATGCAAGGACCATGTTAGCTGAAGCTGGACTGCCTAAAAGATTTTGGTATGAAGCCATAAACACTGCATGCTATACTCGAAATAGATGCATGATTAATAGACAGCTGACAAAGACTCCCTATGAAATCTGGACAGGGAGAAAGCCAAATGTTGGGTGCTTTAGAATATTTGGATGTAAATGCTTCATCCACAACAATGGCAAGGACAATCTAAAGGCTTTTGATGCTAAAGCTGATGAAGGTATCTTTTTGGGATACTCAGCTGAAAGTAAAGCCTATAGAGTGCTGAACAAGAGAACTATGGTCACAGAAGAGTCTATTTATGTGGTTTTTGATGAACCTAATGTAAATGGAGAAGATATTGAAGAGTTAGCTGATAAGCTAAATCAGCCAACTATGCAGATGAGTCCCTATGTTGAAGCCTTAAAAAAGAGTTATCAACCAAGATGAAGATGAGATAGTTTGAATCTCAAAGACAAATAGAAAATTTGCGGTTTGAATGATGAAAGAGCTGCTCAAGACAACACAGTTGCGAGACAACTGAACCCAGCTGATTTGCTTCAACCTGATGTGAGATGGTTGAGAGACCATCCACCAGAACTAGTCATTGGAGATGGAGAGATGGTGTGAGAACCAGATCCAGAGCTCAGCAAGAAGCAATGTTCACTTGTTTTATTTCCCAAATAGAGCCAAAAGATGTGTCCTGCATTGGATGACACATTGGATTCAAGCCATGCAAGAAGAGTCAATCGGTTTGAAAGAAACAAGGTATGGGAATTAGTGCAAAGACCAACCCATCAAAATGTTATTGGCACAAAATGGATTTTCAGAAACAAGATGAATGAAGAAGGTTCATTGTAAGGAACAAAGCAAGATTGTAGCCAAAGGGTATTGCCAAGAAGAGGGAATAGATTTTGATGAAACATTTGCTCTGTTAAAAGACTAGAAGCTATAAGGATGTTTCTTGCCTATGTTGCACACAAAAACTTCATTGTATATCA